>OU906955.1:10427500-10739527 GCA_918317495.1 Synanthedon vespiformis
TAATCAATGATATCCTTTTCCAATACTATCTAAGGGTTATTAGTTGATAATTCCCAGCCGATCAATTTTCCAACAAAACTGAATTGTCTGAAAAATTAATTAAACAAAAAAGTTAAATAAATATAAGTATGTACACAAATAATAAAAGCCACACACCTTAAAATGGAAATGAATTTTTTAAGGCTATCGTTCGGTGACTTTTAAAAAATAGGATTTTTTTAAACGTCTTAGCTGTTTCAGGTTGAGTTTAGCTTGACTGTTGTATCGAATCAAGGATAACATCATTGAAGTATCCAATACATATTTTGGTTTTTACGGATTTAAATAAGTTCATTGAATATACGAAAATACACGAAAATATAAAAGTGCCGATACTCTTTGTATCCGTTGTCTAGATATTCATCATAGGTAAGAACTAAGGTTAAGGCTAAAGTCATAAGTAAATTAGGTATTGTTCTTCTGCTAAGTATATGTGGTATTTGTCTTTGTTGTTGTCAAATACGTAATCAATTTTTAAATTTATGGCAATTATTGCCAGACTATCATAGTCTAATGTTGATGATAAATGATAATATCTATCTATCACAGTTCGGCTGAGAAAAAACTTTCGCTGGAAACTTTAAACAATCACCCTTCTGAGGTGTAAACAAATTCTTGCAAAATTTTTATTTTATTTTATTTTGACCTTTATAACATAAGTATAAGTATTTACGAATTGTATGTTTGTTTGTATAGAATAGGCACCGAAACTACTGGACCGATTTGAAAAATTCTTTTACCATTAGAAGCCGACATTATCCGTGATGAACATAGGCTAATTTTTACTGCGGGAAAATGCTTCATTCCTACGGGAAAACGGGTAATAGGAAAACGGGTAGTGAGAATTATCCTTCCGTACTTATCTTTTTCACATAACTTCTAAACGGCTGAACCGATTGGGTTGAAATTTTGTATGTGTATACGTATTTCCATGGTTTCACAGACACCAATGTATTATATTTTATAAAGTTACGCGGACGAAGTCGGGTGCAACAGCTAGTATTTAATATGCAGACATCGTTTACGATTTTCTCATATATATATTATATAGGTATAGATATTCACCTAAGTGTTTATTAAAATAAACATCTAGTGATATCTATCTAAATATTCGCGTTTTATGATTAATTAAGAACCGCCTCATTAGAATCCGCAGAACCCCAGTTAATCCGCTTTCGGTAGACAGAGATTAATAGCTCAAAGTTGCTGTTATTCAGCTATTTATCAGACTATACCTGATTCTGGATCATTACTTGTCCGAATTAAGCAACAAATGTAAGTTCACCTTTGGGCAAACGCGCTGTAATTGAATTAAACAACGCCGACTAATCATAATTTGATGCATTACCTAACAGTGATCTTCGTGCAGCCATTATACGGTTTTGGGAAGGACGTTACGTGAGCTATCAATCACTTCTATGCGAACTTGTTCGTACGCTGAATTATCGCTTGTATTGCCAAACAGTATCATGTGTTTAAAGTGCTTTATGGCTTGCAAAACATCACATGAAAATACCATTACTTATGTGTAATTATTTATTTATTTACTAGCTGTTGTACGCGATTTCATCCGCGTTGAAAATGAAAAAAGTAACCTAATCCCGTGTCCCGTAAGTTTAAATGTTGATTTACCAAGTTTCGTGAATATAAGTTAATTCGTTTAAGGGTTATGGAGGAACATACATACATACATACACTTACAGATTTATTATTAGTATTGATTGATGTGTATAGACAAATATTATAAAGAGGAAAGATTTGATTGTTTGTTTGTTTGTTTGTATAGAATAGGCTCCGAAACTACTGGACCGATTTGAAAAATTCTTTTACCATTAGAAGCCGACATTATCCCTGATGAACAAAGGCTACGGGAAAACGGGTAATAGGACAACGGGTAGTAACAATTATCTTTTTCACATAACTTCTAAATGGCTGAACCGAATTCTAACGGTTTAAATTTTATACGGTTATTTCGATGGTTTCCTAGATGATTTAAAAATACAATTGGACCCGGTAGGTGGCGCTGCTGTCGGAATGTCAACTACTAAACGGCTTGACCGATTGGGTTGAAATTTTGTATTACCATGGTTTCACAGACACGAATGTATTATATTTTATAAAGTTACGCGGACGTAGTCGCGTGCAACAGCTAGCTAGTAAATTATATACTAAAACCTTCCTCGAGAATCACTCTATCCATTGGTGAAAACACACTTTCTAGCTCTTTCTCTTATATTAGTGAAAAAATTATCAAAATCCGTTAGGTTAGAAGGTTAGAAGACAAAAGCTGAGACCAAGTTAATTTTAAAATATTGTACAGTTTGTATTGTAAAACAATACAATACTACACACATCCAATATAACAATTTAAATAACTAATATGCAATGCCCAAATATACACAAACAAAACTACTGTTTAAAAATATCACTGAAAACCGTATACTATTTTAAACCTTAACCACTTACTATAAGATTGAAATCAGAATAGGACAGAGCGTTTGCGACATTTTCATATCAACACAAAAATATTATTAGGCAATGAATACAGAAAGTGAAAGAATTACCTAGTGTTGCAAAGATAACTTCCTAAAATGGTAGGTTTAAAATTTAAGACGATTTCAAAGCTTACTTTAGACATGTCGTTTGTTTTGTAT
Organism: Synanthedon vespiformis; assembly: GCA_918317495.1. Lineage (NCBI taxonomy): Eukaryota > Metazoa > Arthropoda > Insecta > Lepidoptera > Sesiidae > Synanthedon > Synanthedon vespiformis. The sequence continues at coordinate 10,430,194 of OU906955.1, forward strand.
GAGAGTTGGTTCATTGCGGCACAAGCTTTTTGTCTTCATTGTGAAATACCACAACGTAATACATATATGACTGTATTTATCCATTTCATATTAAAAAATACTCCTTTAAATTGACCAAAAAAAATATAGATAATAATTTACATAGGAAAAACTAATCTTTTTCTTAGACCTGGAAATTCTTAAGTTAAGGAACTTAACTTTTAATTTTAATCTTAATAAGACTGTCTGTCTTTTCGTCACGGAAAATTTTAATTTTGTATAATTTAATGTATAAAAAGACATTTATATGTACACTTTTGTGATTTACATCTTTCTCCCAAGACTTTGTAGTTGTAGATTACAGTTGATGTGTAATTTTGAACTAAAATCTATATTAATGTAAATTTTCATTAAAATCCGTTCAGTATATTTTTGTATGAATGAGTATAACATGGTATAACATATATAACATCCTCACAAATTTTCTCATAACTGGCATTTCCCTGTAACTTATAGCGTATATTTAATAATAAGCATATTTGTTATTGTGTAAAATTACATCAAAATCCATTCATTAGTTTTTACATGAAAGAGTAACCATTCTCGTTCAGTATCAGCGAGACAAATTGTTTATCGTTTTTTGATCATTAAAGAAACCTTTTAAAATAATTAACCTTCAACCTTTACTATAGATGTGATGTGCATTGTTCTCTAATAACTTTAATTACTCACCAAATGAGTTTATGATAGCAGTTTACAAGAGACCTCGCTAGAGGGAGAATATTTTGTTGCACGCATGCGTAAACTATTACAACACAAACAAAACAACGTAATTATGCGGATATGTTTCGTTAATAACTACAGAACTTAGTTAAGACGCATTTTATAGTTAAGACGTCACGATCACATCTTCCATGTTTTAGCGGATCGTCCATCGCCAACTAAACTAACTGGAAACTAAGCTCAGTGAACGAAACTAAAGTCCTCTTTCATCGACTACAAGTGTTGATTAGTTACTTTTGAAGTAACGCTAATTGACGAGTAAATGTTACGAGTGTCTGGTCAATTTCATTGAAATTACCCATATTTTTTAATGTTAAGGTCGACAGACAGGCTGACGGTCCACTTGATGGTAACCGTCGCCTATAACACAAGCAACGCCATAAGTGTTACAAGACCATGGAAGGATTAAGGATAAGGGATAAGGGAGGGATGGGGATAAGGGAGGGACGAGTAATGCGACTCGAAGATGGTGAAACTTGACGCTTTCTTACCGGTGACTTTAAATGGCGGTCAGCCTACTTGACACTTTACTCAGAGGTGGTGAAAGAGGTCTGTCCACCTAAAAATAATTGTACAAACATGTTCAATTCTATTTTACGTAGTTTAGCTGGCATAGTTTGCGGTGGACGCATATGTATGAAAAACTATGTCAATTACTATGCAAGCTTAGCTAGCTAAGTTAGTTATTATGTATGCGAAATAGCAAAACCAAAAGGCTGTCTTTACAAAAGCTCAATCTTTACTTAAACAATCTGCTCTATTACATAAGAAGACGGAATGACGACATTGCAACTTATACGGTCAGTCTGATGCCTTCATCAGACTGCAATTGTTTAATATTGAGCAAAAAATGGTCGTATACTATACCTACTTCTATACTAATCTATACTAATATTATAAAGAGGAAAGATTTGATTGTTTGTTTGTATAGAATAGGCTCCGTAAGTACTGGACCGATTTGAAAAATTCTTCTACCATTAGAAGCCGACATTATCCGTGATGAACATAGGATACTTTTTACCGCGGGAAAATGCTTAATTCCTACGGGAAAACAGGTAATAGGACAACGGGCAGTAAGAATTATTATATCCTTCCGTACTTATCTTTTTCACATAACTTCTAAACGGCTGAACCGATTGGGTTGAAATTTTATATGGCTATTTCGATGGTTTCCTGAATGATTTAAAAATACAATTGGACCCGGTAGGTGGCGCTGCTGTCGGAATGTCAACTACTAAACGGCTTGACCGATTGGGTTGAAATTTTGTATGTGTATTTCCATGGTTTCACAGACACGAATGTATTATATTTTATAAAGTTACACGGACGAAGTAGCGTGCAACAGCTAGTTAAAAATAAAAACCAAACAAATTTTCATGCACACGTTTTATTGGTAACATGTTTGCAATAATTAAACTCAAGAACTACTTACTGGACCGATTTTAAAAATTCATTCTCCTACTTATATTAAGCTACATTATATCAGAAAAGCTGCCATTGTGCTACAAATTATACAAAGACATGAAAAATCTACAAAAATCAAAAGTAGTTCTACGAAATCATAACAACAACCTCTCACTAGGTCATCAGTGGATGCAACACATTCTAGTCTAGTAAAACTATGATGTAGGAGACTGACATAATCTGTTTTAATAGATACTATGCTATATAAATAAAGCATTATTAATATTGATACCTTTTTTGGAATCTGTTAACTTCAGTTATTAAGACTTTAATGGATTTTTGTAGTTAACAAAATCATTAACTGAGTATTTTCTTATTTAAAAACTCATAAAAAGTAGGTTCACACCTACTGTATATATTCCTACGGTACAGGTATAGAATAACTATGGAAAAGAAACTGTATAAGTATACATATTTTATCATAGAACGAAACAATAAATAAGGTTCAATACCAGGAAGCGATCAAGTAAAATAGATTCTATTCAACCTCGATTATATTATCACAAAATTACCCCACGACATCATTTGCACATATTACTTATGTGGCTGAAGATGCCACTGCTATTATGATCTTCGTGTATTCAATTTGCAATTTAAATATTTCTCTTAATGTAATAACTATAATCTGGATAATAAACCAGTAGATACGTATAAAATTATTATTATTAATTACAGTTATGTTTAGGTGTTTGAATAAAAAGTTAAATTAAAGGCATTTTAGAGAAGGTAGATATAATTTTCAGAATAATTACTTACTTGATAAGATTTAATTAGCATATATATAATTTCAGTAGGTATGGATGTAGGTTCATCTATTGCACAATTTTCAGTAATTACTTACTTGATAAAGTTGACACACATTGGTAAAATTAACATTAAGTAGGTGCCTGTAAAAGTTATAAAAGTTAGATAGGATTAATATCCTACTTCATTAGGAAAAAAATAATTATTATCAATTTTTATTTAATTAAAAAAATTCTATAAAACTTTCCGTTTTCACTGTAAAAATATAAATACGAATCCGTTGAACAATTATTATGCATTTTGAATTCACAAATTATGGCTTTAAAAATAGATTCAATTTATAATGTGATTAGTAATTTCGACAACTAACTACGACGGGGGCGTAGCTCAGATGGTAGAGCGCTCGCTTAGCATGCGAGAGGTACCGGGATCGATACCCGGCGCCTCCAATTTAAGTTTAGCGGTTTAAATTTTACTTTTTTATTTTTTATTTAAATTAAAGGGTGGACAGAGTCACTATTGATGGTGAGCGGTTACTGTCGCCTTAGAAACCCCGATAAGAATTTTTCCAAAGTTTACCAGTCCACGAAATAATGTTTTTTTTACCCATCTGCATACTTTCATACAAAACTATTCTTATTATTATTTTTCGCTTTTATATGCTTTTTTTATATCGCATTTTTTTTTTCAACAAATTCAGTTAAGAGATCGCGATTATGCAATGCCCATTTTAAAAATTATCTAACAACGAAATACCTAATATGTTACGAATGATAATGATGTAAACAATTTGAGCAATGCTGCTTCCACAATAGCTTTATGCAAATCACATTATGCAAATAGAGTGCGGCGCGTGATCCTCGCCTGTTAAATTATTCGATCGCAAACCCAACGATCAACTGCCAATAGTTTCTACTTTTAATAAAAGCCGTTTGTGTCACACACAAGATTAAAATTAACAACTTTTTAAATGCCAATTTTATCGTGTTGTTGCGCCATCTGTGTTTTAATTGCGGAACTACATAGGCACTATTATCCCCGAACATAGCTGGATAATAAAAGTATCAAATGTTTTCATCCGGGACATGATATCTGATATTGTGTACAAGATTTTGTGTACTGATATTGTGTCCCGCGGTTTCGTCCGTTTAGAGTTTTTTAATTTTTTTTTCTTCTTATTAAGACCAAGACCCAGATTCTTTTTATTAAGTATTATTACTATTTTCAAAAATTAATAAGCTATCAAAAGCAAAATGAAAATTTCAAATAAGACTGATGATTACAGTTACAGTGACCTGGCTCGCACCTCTCTTTTTCTTGAAAAATAAAAAATCAACGCCTGACAAAAAAATATAGCAATAATTATTTATTGCTTCTATATTTCTGTCAGGCCTCGACGACAGTATTTTTTCCCAAATGACAGATACCCTATGTCCTGTTCTTTATCCCTGACAAAGTGTATGCAAATTTTCATTATAATTGACTGAGTAGTTAAGGCGTGAAGGCGTAATTTAACAAACTTTTTTAATAACTAATGGTCCGTAAGCCAGGCACTAATTTCGTCAATTATTTCCTCTCAGTTGATAATTTGTAAAATGCCTGAGAGAGTTGTATCATGATGCGTTGTGAACGTCAGCTGCGGCTCCGATGGTGGGTTGAGCAGTGGTAGCCCGTTACACTTTCAGAGCATCAGCTGACAAGCATTCCACCGAAATATAGCCAGCTGACTTTTTTATTTATTAACAGTAATACATAATTATAGGCTAACTATAATTTGATGAATTTTTAATTGGGAATAAATGATTGAAAATTTTTTTTATTATGTGCGTTTGCGGTTACCACTCTCTGCTCAACCTACCATCGGAGCCGCAGCTGACGTTCACAACGCTTCACGATACGACTCTCTCAGTCATTTTACGAGTTATTGACTGAGAGGAAATTGCTCATGAAAATCTGTCGCTGGCTCATGGACTAACATTCAAAAAAAGAAAGGTAAAAAATTAAATATAAAATGAGTTTACATGTGTTTAACACAGACCGCGTTTATGTTAAGTTTTGACATTTCAAGTTTGGAATGTACACTTGTACAGGCGCATCGACACAACACCCATTTCTGGCTTGTCTAAATACGTATATTATATAATATTATTATAAATGTTAACTTATATACTTATATTTATACAGATTTAAAAAAAAAGTCTGGTTATAGAACAAAAACGTTATCTCATAGAAGCGCTTGCAGGCTTCGCTCTTTACTTTATAATTAACTAGCTATTGCACGCGAGTTCGTCCGCGTAACTTTATAAAATATAGCCTATAACACTCGCTGATAACATAGCTTCCCAACAGTGAAAGAATTTTTCAAATCGGTCCAGTAGTTTCGGAGCCTATTCAATACAAACAAACAATCAAATCTTTCCTCTTTATAATTTTCGTATAGATTTATATTAATTTATTTCAAAATTATTTATGGCATTTATAAAAACATTTTATAGTAAAATGGCTTTTTAATAAGACAGTAAAAATATAAAAGTGATTCTACATGATTTTTTTTTAAATTACGTTTTTTTTGTCCAAAATCATTTTCGCAAATATAATTATGGATTTTTTTAAGGATCGATCAATAATTGAGTGTAACAAGAAAAATAAATGAATTGCTAAGTATATGAAAAGATCAATTATGGAATATTTGAATGAGCTTACCTTGCATTAACAAGACGCTATTATACAATAGGAAGCATAGGTCAAGGGTTCACCATTATCTGGTGCACAATTCATTGTTCGAAATACTCGTGGCTGTCAATCAATCGATCGATAAACAGGATATATATTTACTTAAGCAGCTATGTGCCTCCGGAGGTATGTATGTATAGTATTTTATTTATATTTGGGAAACAACGACCTGGCATACATTGACGCCAGTTATTATACTTTTATCTGAACATAGCTAGTGCCATTTGGAATTGGAATTTGGATTTGTAAGACGACACATTTGTAGCTGCGGTGCGGTCGCGGGTTCGAATCCCGCTAGGGTCAAATGTTTATGTGTTAACATTTACCTTTGTACCAGAGTCATGGATGTTTTGTATTTATAATATATGTATGTATTATTTACAAAAAAAAATCACAGATTTCGTGCCTCACGCGACTATCGAGCACATTGAAAATGAATCTACGGAATTCGAAATTAATGTTGTTCTGACTTGTTGACTTCTTTCAAAAAAGTTAAGCTACAGGGCAAACCCTTAACCCGATCGTCTTTATTTTAGGCTCAAATTGTAGCCGACTAAATTGTGCTGACTAAAAGTTTTTCTCAAATTTTTGATATCATTCTTCGTTTCTAAAATATCGAGCGCCAAAATCAAAAATTCGGAAAAAAATTCAAATTTTGCCCATAACATTTTTCGTTTTTGACTTTTTCGAAAAATTCTTTTTGCCCCTTACAGCTCTCGTAAATACGCGTCAGTGCTTTTTGAATATCATATATCTTTACTATAAGGGGATCGCACTTTTTCGTGAAATCGTGAAACTGAAGCGAACGAAAAGACATTCCCAATTTCAAAAAAGTAATCTATGTAGTATGTATATCAATTTTACTGTCTTATCTTATCTTATCAACTTTACTTTATAGTTGCTTAGTGTGGAACTAGATGGTGTTGTGTGGAATGTGTGTCATACTTATTTAAAAAAATATTAAAAATATATATTTAGCTTGTTATTTATCCATACTGAAATTCTATTCTGAATAGTTTGTTAGATCTATAGATTTAACTCATTATGAATTATCACATTTGTTATAAGGAAACTGTTTTCAATAAAAATCCCATTATTCTAACTTAACGTTCATTTTACTTAACTTTAACTTACGAATAACTTAATGTTTAAAGTGCTAATAAAATTAGGAAAAGACGTCAGTCTTTGGTCACAATGTATGCTCTCATTCTTTGACGTTTTCATGTCTTTGGAAGGTCAGGTCGTGAGGTCGTAAGGTCGGGAGGTGATGGGCATAATGAATGAATGATGAATGATCCTCGACGCCCATCAATGTCTTCATTATTTCAATATGGAATCATCATACATCCTTGGAATACACTCGGCTTGATTTAATGCTCGTTTATTTAAGACTAGCTGGCGCCCCCGACTTCGTCCGCGTTGAAAAAAAATGTCCTATCCTGTGTCCTGTACGTCTAAATGTTTATCTACCAAGTTCCATATAAATAAGGAGTTATGGAGTACATACATACACTTACAGTTTTATTATTAGTATTCATGATGACGATTCATGATTTCATTCACCTTAGACATTACTTACGAGTGGGTCAGATATTGAAAAAAAAATTAAAATATACACAGAAATTTTAAAATATTTCTTCTATTAATTATTTTTTTCTAGTTCTTGTTATTAATTATTTTATTAATTACAGTAGGGGATATAGAAAAAAAATTACAGGTGAAGATAATTGAATGAGCACGTACGAGCTGAATTTCGTTGGAGATGGCTTAACTCTTATCGGTTCGTATCAAGCGAGCCTTGATAACGGCTGTCAGTGCTATCCGGACACTCGTCTATACTAAACATGTCACCGCCGTTTGAGTAATCATGGTAAGTGACTTATTATTTTTTTTATGTTAAGGTCGACAGACAGGCTGACGGTCCACCTGATGGTAGGTGGCTACCGTCGCCTATAACACAAGTAAAGCCATTAGTGCTACAAGTGCGCTGCCGACCATAGAAGGATAATATTATCACTTATTTTTATTTATTACTAGCTGTTGCCCGCGACTTCGTCCGCTTTAAAATAGATAAAAAGTAGCCTATCACGTGTCCCGTACTTCTAAATGTTTATCTACCAAGTTTCGTGAAAATCAGTTAATTCGTTTAAGAGTTATGGAGGAACATACACATACATACAAGAAAAACATATATCAGCAAAGTTTCAACTAACTAAATTACTAAAACATAATTATTATATTATACTAGCTGGTGCCTGCGACTTCGTCCGCGTTTTCTATAGCCTATATATTATAAATGGAATATCCAACACAAGAATTTTTCAATTCGAACCAGTAGTTCCTGATATTAGTGCGTACAACCAAACAAACTAACTCTTTAGCTTTATATAATAGTAAGATAAGAATAGATCATCACTTATATGTATACGTATGATTTACTTATTAGTTGAGATCTGTTCTATGTCGTTGTTGTGACGAGCAATATCTATAAACAGGGTACGATAAGTGGGGTAGATAAAAATGTCACAATGAAACATATTTTTTTGTTTATGTAATTAATTACAGATACCTTCTTTACATAGTATAAAATGTTTTCCGCATCTATCCCTCTGTATGTACGCTTGTACATTGTATAGATGTTATATATAAGAATTTTAATACGGTTGAAAAAGCATTGAAAGGGAAAATATCTATCTATACTTCTATACTAATATTATAAAGAGGAAAAATTTGATTTGTTTGTTTGTATTGAATAGGCTCCGAAACTACTGGACCGATTTGAAAAAATCTTTTACCATTAGTAGCCGACATTATCTGTGATGAACATAGGCTACTTTTTACTGCGGGAAAATGCTTCATTCCTACGGGAAATCTAAAATAAAAGTAAATACTAGCGGCTTGGCCCGGGAGATAGCGCCATCTATCCAAAATACGGTAGATGGCGTTTTATACTTTTCTACGCGGACGAAGTCGCGGGCACCAGCTAGTATATAATATATGTAGATATAGTAATCTATATATAACTAGCTGGCTCCCGCGACTTCGAATATCAGATAATTCTTAAGAGTTATGGAGGCACATACATACATACATACACTTACAGATTTATTATTACGCGGACAAAGTCGCCGGCATTGGCTTATATATAAAAATCAATTGCTATGCGTTAATAGTCTCGCATAAACTCAAGAATGGCTAGATGTACAGAGAAGGTTTGTATATTATAAAAAAATTGCAACCCTGACGAAGCTGGGAGAGGGTCACTAGTATAAATATTTCAAAAAAAACTATAGTGAATGTCTACAAATTTTATGAACAACATAGTTTTCGTTATAAAATTAATAGCACTCATAAATTACACATTCCATAGATAAATAGTTGTGCGCAATAGATAAATAGGGTACTTTAAACTTTTTAATCAGAATTGTAAAACCCTATTATTTTATACATACTTAATCATAGGAAAGCGTCTATTTACAAGAAGCATTGATAATTGGACAGAGAATTACAAAAAAGGCCCCAAATTAATAACTTTAAGCCAATTACGAGTTTAAGCTCTTTATTATTTAATGTATCATGATCTATGCCCTGTCTATGCCTAATACAGATATGTCACATTCCAAAGACATTTTTATCAGGAGATAAATATTGTGGAAAACTAAAGATTATTTCTATTCGTCGATTTTCGTCATAAACTTGTGTAGGTACCTAACGTGGTTGGTGTTGTCGTATGAATTGATATACTACAAATAAATAAATAGATTCAGAATAATACAATCCATTTTCGGCTAAAAATAAGGATTAGTAAACTTAAATTAACACTAGTTTTAAGAATAGGTGTTATTTGTGCGTAGTATATTATTATCTCTTTGGTATTATCAACTTAGTTAATTTCACGAAGAGAATACAATATTTCTTAGTTACCGACGTGTTAACTTATTTAGAAATTTATAGTTTTATTTGTGCTTTATTTTGATTTTTTATTTTTAACTGCTTATGCTTAATTATGTAAGAAACACGCATTCAGAATTTCGTGTGTTAAAGTTCTCAGCACAGCGCCTCCGAAATATTTTGTTTCTATTTCACCTACCAGCATGTGTTTGCTATAGATCAATATCTAGGAGTTAATTTTATTTATTTCAATTTAAAAACACATCTACAACAAAGTACGTACATATAATTGATCATTTTTTGCATTATATTTTATCAAAATATCCTTATGAACAGCTGTAATCACTCTTTAACAGAAGACTGACCACTCTATGACAGAAAAATAGTCCCATAGGTAAGAGTGGTATCTATTATTATATCTAGTCAACATTTTCAAAAACTTGCTGAGTTTTTTGGGTTGATCACCTGCGACCAAAGATTTCCTGTTTATGCGTTCTCCTAGGTTATCACTTTAGGAACTCGATAATTCTCTAGACTTCCATGTGCTTTTCTACCTCACGCAGTGTGCGTAGTGCGTGTGCGTGTGCGTGCTTTTCCATGCGTAGTGAAAACTGGTAAATTGAAAAAAAAATGTTAAGAAAACTTAACTATAAAAAACAAAAAAAAAAACAAAAGAAAACTTAGAAAATTTACCTAGGTTGATGCGGAAGAGTGTCCGCCCGACCTCGCAGCTTCGCCTTATAGCGGACGTGGAGGACGCCAAGGGGTTTAGTCGGTAGGTCTTCCCCAATACCATCTCGGGACAGGAGTCCGACATAACCCACCGGTCTGTCCCCAGGCCGGGGGATTACTCTTGTAAAAAAAAAAGGTTGAAGGTTGTACTATAAAACCATAAGTATAAGATCGCCAAGATATAAGATCTCTGCAAATAAATGCATTATTATTATTTATAACATTCCAGGAAACTGAAATAATAGCAATAGTAAGCGCTTTCGGCGCCGCGTGGCTACTCCTCTTTATAGTGGTGATAGTAGTCTGCGTCAAGATCGACAAGCTTCGCAACAAACTCGATGAGTTCACCAATGGGAAGATCAAAGTGCAGTTAGTATTCTCAATTTCCTACGGATTGATTACATTAAGAGTCCCCGCAGACTACAGACTTTTTATCAGTCGATAGTTTGGTCGGCCTTTTAATCAGTATGAAGAGGTATGCAAGTGCGCACACTTAGCGACTCACCTCTTCATACTGATTACTGATTCAAAAGCCGACCAAACTTATCGGCCGATAAAAAGTCTGTAGTCTGCGTGTACCTACATACAACTATTATATAGGCTACTAAATATTTTATATTATATAGGCTACTAAAATATTTTTCCTTTCGCGCATGACTGTGGACGACAGAGGGGACACCGCATTTTTTTTAATAATATGTCAAATCTAAATATCTTCTTATAAAAAATGTAAATATAAAAAGAAACAACAGACACTTTCTTCCGGATGAACTGGTACCTATGCCCTTTTCCGTATTTCATAATGATCGGTTGAGTAGATAAGGCGTGAAAATGTAACAGACAGACATACTTTAAAATTTATAATATTAGTATGGATACGGATTAGATCTCATACAGTTTTCTTACAGACTCACTCCGAGAACGATTTTTGATGAAAAATTAAAATCCGACTCAAAGGAAGTTAAACGAAGAGCCTACTAGGAAGCCTGCGGATTAATAAGATTAGATTAATTAGATTAGATTAAGGGCCTCTTTCACCAACCTCAAGTAAAGTGTTGATTAGTTACTTTTACTCGGTTTAGTGTATCCTTCGAAAGGCGACTTTTACCGTACAAATAAATTTATATCAGCTCCATTATTTAACGGTGACTTTCAATGACAGCTAGTTAGCCTACTTGACAGATGGTGACAGGCGCTTATTGTATTTTATCTAGGCGAAACAAGAATTTCTAGTGTAATGAAATTGGAGTTATTGTAGACTTATTTTTTTTTTATATTATATTCCAGAAAACTAACGGTCGACAATGACAAGAACCACGCTTTCCGCAACCCAAATCTGTCACCAGACGAGGAGCTGTCTCGCCGCGGGTACTCCATGTACGTGGCCAATGAAGACGTGGAAGGCGGGCGGGGCACTGAACGGTACGAACTATGCTTTATTTCTTAACTAGCTGACTTCAGTTGACTATTATACAGCCCAAAGCCTTTCTCGATAAATGGACTATCCAACACAAAAATAATTTTTCAATTCGAACCAGTAGTTCCCTGAGATTAGCGCGTTCGACCAAACATACTCCTTAGCTTCATAATATTAGTATAGACTAGCTGGTGCCCGCGACTTCGTCCGCTTTGAAAAAGAAAAAAGTAGCCTATCCTGCGTCCTGTACGTCTAAATGTTTATCTACCAAGTTTCATGAAAATCAGTTAATTCGTTTAAGAGTTAATACATACAGAAAAAAATTGTAAAAATGGTCAATTTAGTTTCAGTATCATGTATAGGGCCTATACCTAAACATTATATCTCTGAAAACATAGTAATTTACTCCATGACCAACCCTTACAGATTTATTATTAGTATTGATTAGTAACAATATTTATGTAAAAATCGGCAGTGAAGTTGACCACTTGATGGTCGCTTCTGAGACAAAAAACATACGATATTGCAAGTGCATCGGTGACTTTTGTAGAATTAGAAGTATTAGGAATTACTAGAGGAGGATATAGGAATGGGCTATGGCATCTCTTTAGTCTAGATTACAAATAGCAGGCAGGCAAGAAACGCAGTTTCCCCTGTTTTTTTTTTTTTTTTTTTATATTTTCCCCTAAAGGTTACACCACCCTCAGGAGTAGTTTATTTTCATTCATTTTGTTTTACAATAATAATAAAAAATAAAAAAAAATTAACAAACAATTAGTACAATATTATCTACATTAATATCATTAATTATTATTATTTATTTATTTAATTCTTCCTTTTTCTTTATTAATATGATAATAGCCAATTTTATATTTGAGGGTGGAGAGGGGAGTGACCCGTACCCCTAACATAATTAGGGACCTTTTTTATCGATACTAATCTTACTTTTAAATAGATTTATTTAGTTTTATTGTTTTTTCTGCAATCTTTATGCAGTACATTAAAAATTTTTCGCGACGGTCCTTTTCTTGAATAATTTTGCTAATAGTTTCGCTATCTAAATTTTCATCTATTTCAATTTCTAAATTGAGTCGCTCAGCAGCGAACCTGGGGCACTGGAGCAAAAGATGCTCGACACTTTCCTGCACCCCAGGCTCGCAAGGGCAGTCGGAACTGGGCTTCTTCTTGTACTTGTACAGATACTCCGAGAAGCCTCCGTGGCCTGTGAGCACCTGCACCAGAGTAGGCGTCATTTTTATTTTGTGAATCACACTGTTCCCCTGTTCCCCTGTTATTGGGTACTAATATTCTATCAGTAGTACATTCAAAGTAAATTTCAGTACCACTCTATTGTATGTATTCGACTTCACTCGTGTAACTTTATGAAATTTATCATTTGTCATTCGCTTGTAGCTTTATATAGGTGAAAGAATTTTCAAAATCGGCGTAGTAGTTTTCGTCTCTCTTAATAATATTAGTATATTATAGAGAGATATATTATAGCACGGTAAGTTTGTCCGTAGTATTTATATTGTCAATTTTTTTATCTTGTTAGATGACAATCGTCATTGTTTTGTTGCTTATCGGATATAATTAATAAGATTACTAAGTATATATATATTATTTTCTAAATCAGAAATTGTTATTAAACTTTTATATACATTATAAAAATATCCAGCTTATTTATATACTTAATCCAACTTATTTTATATTTATGGATAGCCTATATCATATTCTTGCTTGTATCTCTTGGGCGGGGTTCTAAATATTTTAACGATATTAATAAGTATATAAAATGTTTTCTATATCAAAATTACACACTTTATTAATAACCTCATAAAATAGACAAATAATAAAATTAGCTAATAAATCAGACGTCTGTCTGTACATCTCATTTTGACGAACTTATGTGCGTGTCTTCATTATTTTACGTTCTTTGACTTTAAGAGTAAAAAGTAATGACGAGATTATATTCCAATGTACACTTCTCACGCCAATTAATTGCAATAACAACGTACAGTTTAATTAATTAATAAATAAAGTTTAAAATAAGAAATCTTATTATTAACTAGCTAGTGCCCGCGACTTCGTACGCGATGATAAATTAAAAATATGAAAGCAATTACAACGCTTGGCAACTTGTTGCTATAACACATTGGCCAGGCGTTAATTACTTACAGTTTTATATTTTAGATAATCCTTCGGGAACATTACTTTTTTCTTGGATGAAAGGTATCCTATGTCCTTTCTGGTGTTCCAGACAACGCGTATGCAAAATTTCATGGTGATCGGTTCAGTAGTTTTGGCGTGAAAGCGAGACAGACAGACAGAGTTACTTTCGCATTTATAATATTAGTAAGGATAAGTCACCGCATTTAATTACTTCAAAGATAAATTTCATAACCAGTACTGTACATTTATTTAATCTTTATTGCTCAATTATTTTTGTTAGGGGTTGAATTTTTGGTTCTCATTTTTAGATGATACCAGCGAACCGTGATTTATTTTCTTAATGAATGTTAGCCTATGTCGTTTTCTGTATCACTGACAAAACTCACGATGGACCGTTGACCAGTTAAGGCGTGACAGAATAACAAATAAACAAACTTACTTTGATCTGTTTATTTTTTCATATTACTAAATGTATACCGTCGTAAATTATGTACGGTTTATAACCGTTTATAAATCAATAACTTTCATAATTATACGTAGGTGTTATGTAAAAGTAAGACAAGATATATATTCCTACATATATATTTTAAAATAATACCTACTGCCGAATGTTTCCTCGACGTTATCAACAGAATAGCAAATTATCGTGATAGGAATTTATATACTTCTTTAGTTGCATTGTCTATTGAGTAACTTCATGTGATTCCATTTTACTTTTTAGATCATTGATAATAATATAATAGAAGAGTTCCCCTTTAGCTTTTATCTGGCTTTTATAGATCTATAGCGTTCATCTATAGAATTTTAATATTTAATCTTTTTCTATTTCGATATTTTTAATAAAATTTCGACTAAAATTAAAAACTCAATTGAAAACATGAACTAAATTATTAGGTACCTAATGACATTTCAGCTGTATTATTAACAACTTTATGACAAATAGGCGAAATACCTATTAGATTGGATGTCGCCTTGTAAATCTGCCCATCATCGAGTAAATAATAAAAACTCAACTGAAAACATGAACTAAATTATTACCTAATGACATTTCAACAGTATTATTTAACAACTTTGTGACAAACAGGCGAGGAACCTATTAGGCGAAGGCTTGTTAGATCTGTCATTGATCGAAAAATATGACTATAAATTGAAATCTCATATGAAAACATGCACTAAAAATGTAATTCTTTCAGACAGTCGGGCGGGCAGTTCGTAACGGACTTGCAGCATGAAATCGAGTTGCGTCAAAAACGCCAAACGGCACCACCCTTTCTGCTGAACGGGATAGAGGATAACAAACGAAAAAGCCGGACCCTGACAAATCCTGTCGCCAGGGACAACCGTCCCAGCGAAACCAACCCCAATTTCATCTACTGAACACTAATATCTCATTAACAACAAATGAAGTACACTTCTAGAAATATGTACTGCGAAAATAAAAGCACAGAAAATCTGGTGTACATGTGATATATATTACCTTACACCAGATATAGTACTGCTTTCTGAAATCAAAATCATCTTACAGCCATTGATCTTAGAAAGTAAAGATGCAGCCATTCGAACATTTGCTACTTCCTACTCTGTGTCTCGGTGACTAAGCTGTCTGGTGTCACTTTCCGATTTTGACACCGGCGCGTCGGTGCCACGTACTTGTCCTTACGAAGTAATATAATATGTCAATGCTTACAGCATAATAAATATGCTGTTGTGTCTCTACGCGTGAGAAAGCTATCCCAGTTACCATCGCCCTGTCCTCTCACCATGATCCGTTATCCTATCAAGGCATCCCACGGTATTGATATCAAGTGCTAATAAAAGTCTATACTAATCTCTGCTTTCAACTTTAAAAGAAATAACTTTATTTGACTTAACTTTAACTTTTATCTGACCTTTTTGTCTGATAAGGATTTTTTTCCTGGTTAACTACTTAAAAGGATGTATTCCCTTACTTGTCATTACCATGCGCTGTTTTTCTACTTAATGATTGCCCCCTATTTAAAACCTATTGAGGACGTACTATAGGTTTTATTTGCGGAACAATCTTTAGCTCTGAGTGAAATAATAGTAAAAGGCTTTCCAAATGGTTTTTAAATTTGAAAACTATTATGGGAAAGTTTATATATTTTTAATTTATTTTCACAATAAAATTATTTTTAAGTTTCTTGTGTGTTTTCTTAATTGATGGAAAAAAGTGTACCTACTAATAATTATTTATGTAAGTATGAAAAAATGGTATCAGGATATACGGTTTTGGCTTTGGTTAAAGGAAAAAGTGATATATATCTATGGGAAAGGTCTCTAGTATTTAAAAAAAATTACATAAAACAACAACGTTTATTTAACATCACTAAAAAAAACGTTTGTAATTCATAAAAAGCAAAATACAATTTAATTTAAATATATTTTTTGTTATTACTTTAAAGAGAAATGTAATTAAATTAAAATAACTATGTAGGTACATGTTTGTTTTTATTTTTTATGAATAACAAACTCGTTTACTGGCAACAATAAATAACAACAATAACATTAAAAAAAAAATTCATTTTGAAATTATTAAAACTTAAAATTCAACAAAATATTACATTTTAAAGCTATTAATAAACATTTTAATTAATAAACAAATTGCAAGATAATCACTGTCTATACATTTTAATTTATAAAATAATTACAAATATTGGAAACGAAATTCATGTCGTTAACGTTATATTTAAAACGCATATTACTGTGAACACTAAGCTTAATGAACTGGACTAAGGGCCTCTTTCACCAACTATAAGTAAAGTGTTGTCATAGTTACTTCTAGTGTCAATTTCATTAGTAATGCTACTCGAAGATCGTGAAACTCTTACGCTTTCTTACCGGTGACTTTAAATGACGGTTAGCCTACTTGACACTTTACTTAGAGATGGTGAAAGAGGCTTTAATTAATCTAAATTTATCCTTAATTAAATAAAAAACTGTATTACTAAAATTAGATTCCAAATTAATTTATTATAAATAAATTTTAACTTCTTACTAATAATTTTATAAATAGCGCCGAGTACTTGTTGTAATGTAACATAGGTTTAATTAGTTATTCTGCCGTGTATATTGTCTTCTTTATCTTCCGAATGTACGGCCGCGGACGCATACGAATTCTCTTTCTACACCTGCCGAAACATCTCGCCCTTACTGTATGGAAAGACGGATTCTTCTTCCGACGCTTCTTTGGTAGAACTGGTTCTTCTGTCGCTTCTTTTACCGCCTCTTCCCTAACTTCTTCCACGTTCTCAACATTGTGGCTATAGCCTTTCCCCTTATTGGCTTCGTGGGCTTCCAGAATGTCCTGAATACTTTTGTAGGTCTCTGTCTCTTTGGGATCTTTCGATATAGTGTAATACGGCTTGAAATAATTGGCTAATTCTTCTTCTGACAGCACAATGTTCTGCTGTTTCTCCTGCTGTTGGAGCTGTTCCAAATGTTTCAAATACTTGTAAGTGTCCGGGTCGTTTTGTGCAGTTATCGGCTTAGTGTCAGGTACGCCGATAAATTTCACCGACTTCGTTGGAGTTGCGTTTTCTTTTAGAGCAAAGTTCATGAGTGATTGTTTCGTCAGAAGATTGGAATACTGATCGCCGTATGCGTATGAATCTAGCAAATCGCTGCCGGAAGTGTCTATGTCTTTCAAGTTGAGGGTCTTCAGAAGATTCTCTCTGACCTTCTGCGCTTGTTCGTTCTGGATCAGTTTACTCAAATCCACACCGTAACTTTCGGGCGATGGCGAAGGCAAAATGGATCCGTACAAATCCTTGTCGGATGTTTTTCCATAAATTTGTTGGAACATCTTGTATTCGTCCGTCCATAGTTTGGATAGATCTGGAAATCGAACGATATTGTATTACTTAAGAGAAAGTGCACCATAGTGGCGTGTCGTCAAAAACAAATAAATGACATCGTAAAATATAAAATTTCACGTTCACTTTCCATTTGACAAGTAAATTAAAAATGAAACCTGGTGTTCTAGTAACTCCACCGCCACCGTTGATACACACCACCGCACATATCAATATAGCTAACTGCATCTGAAACAAATGGTTAACTTTAACTTGGTTCCTGCATGCATTTATACATTGCTTCAAACTTGTATACGTATAAGACTTTACTTGACTCACCAACAAGGAACTACGATTAGGAAAGACCAATGAATAAAAGGTAAGTATAGATTACACATTTGGCTATCCTCGCTAAAAGCAACCTACAAAACAAGGTTTTAATATCATTCAAAATTTCTTGAAAATTTAATAAAAAATCTGAAAATTCTTGTTTGAACTAATACAATACAATACAAGGCATAACATAATTTTGAAAATATTTCTCAGTATTCTAATGTTCTTATTCAAAATAGTTGAATGACTATTTATTTATAAGCACTTTATATGCATCATAAAGAAATTTTGTTTTACGTACTTTGGCGTGTAATTAATTAATTTGTTGTCTTGAAAATACGTGAGTATATAAGGTACCTACTTGTTTTTTTTTTTTTTACTTTAGCGAAACTTAACAAGGTGGTACTGGGAACTTTTGAAGCAGATTTTCATTCCCGCCAATATTCCCGCGATTTAAAAAATAAATAAAAATAAAAAATACATTATATTAATAAGTGTAGTTAAAAAATATATATACTTAACACTTTATTAAACTCAATTTAAAATTTAGTTGTTTCCTGTCCTAGTGATATTCTATTTCCTCATTACAAATAAACCCTAAATTTTCACATGCTATCAGGACGCTATCAGGATCTAAATATCTCACATTTATTGACAACGTCTCAACCAAAAATATTTAAATAATGCTACGCGAAAAACACAAAGTCACCATTTGAAAATGCACCATTTGAAATAGCTTAAAATGACTTACTTTAGAATGCACACTTAAATCCTACACCATCGCAATGTACCGACTCGACTGTGGTCATGGAATACTCAACGAAAGTAAGCAGAAAGCGATCGGCACCATCGTATAAATAAGCTCTACGGGACACCGGACGATCTCGATTGCAACCAGGTGCCGCCTCGCTGATACAAATCTAATAATATATTATTTATTTATTTTTTATTAAAGATGGATTTGCTCTTGGCCAACAACCAGCTGGGTAGCAAGGTTGAGGCCTGTGATGGAGCGAGCTCACCCAGAATATGCCTATTCAATATGATCTCATATAAGCATGTTATGTCAATATTAGAGACTTAGATTTTCAGTAGTTCAAATTACCAGAGTTCAGGAGTTTTCTATACATCCATTCTTACAAGATTTCACATTTATTATAGTTGAGTAGGATTGTTCAAAGGATAAATATTAAAGATACAATTTGTAGTAAAAAAAATAATATATACGAGTATAGTATGATATGCAAATATTATGAGATAGCATAGTGTCATTGGCTCGGACATCGTGAAGTCCTATATAAGTGCACTAATAAATTAGGATTCTAATTCTTAAATATAAAATTATTTCTGTTCTGCCCTATGCTGAACCGATTTTGATGAAACTTTCAGACAATCTTCATATTAGTGCAGCGGGTGTTCCTGTAAAGTTTGGTAGCGACCGGACGTTTTTTTTACTAGTACAACACTAGTAAAACTAATGAAAACACTGCTAAAAAATATTAGGTTAACTACTTAAGAAACGTGCCCACGAAAATGATAAAAAATAAACACTATCTTCATCGTCATCATTGTCTTTTTAATTTTTACCAACAGCTCTCTTTAGATCACTGATGTCGCGTATTACGTACGCGAAGAGTCAAATTCATTCAAACGTATCGCAAGATTAAGTACACGATAAGAGTCAAATTCGTGAGTGTACGGATTGAAGGACTGACAGGTTACAATGTAATGAAAATTATTAAAATACAATTCAAACAAAATAAACTGTCAAAGTCAAAGTCACAATTCAAAGTCAAATGTAATAGTTGAAGTTGGGTAGGTTTGCAATGTATTGAAAATTATAAAAAGCCTCCGCAATTCATTTTAAACGTATCGCGTTTTACCTACGCGATAAGACTCAAATTTGTGAGGTGTGGATTGAGCCTACCCGAAGTTAAAAATATTAAAAATTAGAGCCGATGCAATTTTATCGAGTTTCATTTCTCTTTGCTTAGTGCGGCCGAACCAACCAGACGTATATTTATTCAGTGAGTGTTTGACTAAATTTGGTGGGTGATTTACCATAATTAGCTTAATTTATTGTGCCTCTTTGTGTGTGTATACTGGTAAGTGTTTTAATAATACATATAAGGCCATGTGTAATGATCGCTGCGGAAGCAGTGGCGTCGGAGGAATAGCGAACCAGAACTTTAGAGTGGAACCGAAAGAATAGCGAACAATCGTTGTTGTTGCTTATCAAAAATCAGAATCATATTCAGGCTCAGAATCAGAATCAGGCACATGTTCCGGCTCAGGCACAGAATCAGTATCAGAAATCAGTGTCAGAAATCAGTATCTGAAATCTGTATCTGAAATTCAGTATCAGAAAGCAGAATCAGAAATCAGTGTCGGAAATCAGTATCAGAAATCAGTGTCAGAAATCAGTATCTGAAATCAGTATCTGAAATCAGTAACAGAAATCACTATCAGAAATCAGTATCAGAAATCAGTATCAGAAATCAGTATCAGAAATCAGTATCAGAAATCAGTATCAGAAATCAGTGTCAGAAATCAGTATCAGAAATCAGAGTCAGAAATCAGTATCAGAAATCAGTATCAGTAATCAGAATCAGTAATCAGAGTCAGTATCAGTATCAGTAATCAGTATCAGTAATCAGTATCAGTATCAGTATCAGTATCAGAAATCAGTATCAGAAATCAGTGTCAGAAATCAGTATCAGTAATCAGTATCAGTAATCAGTATCAGAAATCAGTATCAGAAATCGGTATCAGAAATCGGTATCAGAAATCAGTATCAGAAATCAGTATCAGTAATCAGTATCAGTATCAGTATCAGTATCAGTATCAGTATCAGTATCAGTATCAGTATCAGTATCAGTATCAGTATCAGTAATCAGTATCAGTAATCAGTATCAGTAATCTGTGTCAGAAATCAGTATCAGAAATCAGTATCAGAAATCAGTGTCAGAAATCAGTATCAGTAATCAGTATCAGTAATCAGTATCAGTAATCAGTAATCAGTAATCAGTATCAGTAATCAGTAATCAGTATCAGTAATCAGTATCAGTAATCAGAATCAGTAATCAGTATCATAATCAGTAATTAGTATCAGTAATCAGTATAAGTAATCAGAAATCAGTAATCATTAATCAGAAATCAGTATCAGAAATTCAGTATCAGAAATCAGTGTCGGAAATCAGTATCTGAAATCAGTATCAGAAATCAGTGTCAGAAATCAGTATCAGTAATCAGTATCAGTATCAGTAATCAGTGTCAGAAATCAGTATCAGAAATCAGTATCAGAAATCAGTGTCAGAAATCAGTATCAGAAATCAGTATCAGTAATCAGAATCAGTAATTAGAATCAGTATCAGTATCAGTAATCAGTATCAGAAATCAGTATCAGAAATCAGTGTCAGAAATCAGTATCAGTAATCAGTATCAGTAATCAGTATCAGTAATCAGTAATCAGTAATCAGTATCAGTAATCAGTATCAGTAATCAGAATCAGTAATCAGAATCAGTAATCAGTATCTGAAATCAGTATCAGAAATCAGTATCAGAAATCAGTATCAGAAACCAGTATCAGAAATCAGTATCAGAAATCAGTAATCAGTAATCAGTATCAGTAATCAGTATCAGTAATCAGAATCAGTAATCAGTATCTGAAATCAGTATCAGAAATCAGTATCAGAAATCAGTATCAGAAACCAGTATCAGAAATCAGTATCAGAAATCAGTATCAGAAATCAGTATCAGAAATCGGTATCAGAAATCAGTATCAGAAATCAGTATCAGAAATCAGTATCAGAAATCAGTATCAGAAATCGGTATCAGAAATCATTATCAGAAATCAGTACCAGAAAACAGACTATGTTGAGAGAACTGGGAAGGCTATAAGGGGAGGTTGGAGGCCTTTTTTACAGGGTCGGTGGACCCGTCAATTCAGTTGAGCTTGTCGGTGGACTTGCCTATTCAGTTATCAGTTGAGCTTGTCTGTGCACTCGCCCATTCAGACATCAGTTGATCAGTGGATCAACAGATATCAGGATGGTTCGTGTTATGTATTAAATTAAAATACAAGTTAATATGTACATCTATTTATAATTTCTAATGACAGTGAAAATTTGTAAACAATCGTTGCTATGCGCTAGTTTTATCTATGACACGCCTCCGCCGTTATTCCCAGGAATCAGAGGCGCAGGAAGTAGCTGGTCAAGGTGTCGAATCCATACACGTCCGCTGTCCGTCCTTATCTCGTAGTGTACGTTTCCTAGACGGCGGGTTACTGAGCCAAACTCCCACTTCTTTCCTGATACGGAGTAATTCCGAGCTTGTACTCTGCTCTCTAGTGCCAACTCCCTTACACTTGTATTAGCTCGTGGAGGGACCTTCGGAGGTGCACGTAGTTTAGCTACAAGTCTTGTTCGTACTTCTCTCCCTAACATCATCATGTAAGGTGTATCTCCAGTTATTACTGGCGTAGCTCTGAGGGTGCTCTTAACCCTACGGAGATTCTGTAATAGTCCGCCACTCTCCCCCTCTAATTTGTGCAGCGATTTTTTTATTGTTTGAACAAAACGTTCTGCTTGTCCATTTGTAGCCGGATGGTATGGAGCTATAGTTTTATGTACTATATGATTTTTGGTTAAAAATTGTTTAAATTCTTCTGAAACAAATTGTCTTCCATTGTCCGATACTAATGTATAAGGTATTCCAAACGTGTCGAATATTTCATCCAATTTTTGGATACAGAATGTGCTGGTTGTCGTTTTGGTTGGAATGATTTCTACCCACTTTGAAAATGAATCCACGACGATGAATAATTGATAACCCGATATAGGGCCTGCAAAATCAATGTGTATTCTTTGCCATGGTCCAGAAGGCTCTTCCCAGTGGTGTAGGTGGGCTTTCGGTGGCTCGTTTTGTTCTAATCGACAAGTTCGGCATGATTTCACTTTGTGTTCGATATCTTTATCAATATTCTTCCAATAAACATAACTGCGGGCGAGAAGTTTCATTTTTAATATACCAATATGTCCTGTATGAAGTTCGTCTAAAATTTGTTTCCTTAATTTGTAAGGGATCATTATCCTGGTTCCTTTTAAGATGCATTCATTTTGTATCGTTAGTTCGTTTTCTTTATATCCTGACTCTCTGAGTGAAACGCCTGATCGCAGTTTTTCTAACAAGCTTCGTAATTCCTGATCTTCACTTGTTTCTTTGGAGATTATTTCTGGAGAGATATTTAGCGAGTTTAGTTGGCATAGTTGAAAAATGTAATGTTGATCTATGTTATCATTGTTTATCTTTTCAACGGGAAAACGTGATAGAAAATCGGCATTGCAGTGTTTTATTGAGCTTCTGTATTCAATGTCGTAATCAAACCCAGAAAGAAAATGCGCGTAATGAAATAATCTCATTGTGCTTAAGGTCGGTAGGGTTCGATGTGGGTGAAAAATTGATGTAAGAGGTTTATGGTCCGTGATTAAAATGAATTTTCGGCCATAACAGTAGTGGAAAAACTTTTTTAATCCCCAGAAGATTGCGGTTGCTTCTTTGTCAATTTGACTGTACTTCTTTTCACTGTTAGTCAAGGACCTTGATGCAAAGGCTATCGGTCGATCTGATCCATCTGGTAATCTATGGCTGAGAACAGCACCAAGGCCAGTCGGTGAGGCGTCTGTAGCCAGTATTAGTGGTTTATTCTGATCGAAGTGTATTAGGACTCGTTCACTTGATAATTCTTTCTTTATGTTTTTGAGACTTACTTCGCAATTTGCTGACCATTTAAATTTTGTACCTTTCTTCAATAGCTCGTTTAATGGGTTCGTGATGGATGCGAGGTTGGGAATAAACTTATTGTAATAATTTGCCATACCTAGGAATGTTCGTAATTCATTAATGTTTGTTGGCCGTTGTGCATTTAAAATTGCTTTGATCTTGTCTTGGTTCTTATGTAATCCGTCTTTGTCTATGGTGTGTCCTAAGTAATTAATGCTTCGTTTGAAAAATTGGCATTTTTCTTTGTTCACTCGAAGGTTGCTATCCTGTAATTTTTCTAGGACTTGTCTTAACCTGTATAGTAATTGTTCTTCGGAGTAGCCTTGAATAATTATGTCATCGAAGAAGCATTTTACTCCTTCAAGGTCCTGTAGTAGTTGATCCATAAATTTTTGCCAAAGGCTTGGAGCTACTTTAACTCCGAACATTAGCCGGTTTACTCTAAAAGTACCTTTATGTGTACTTATAGTTTGTAATAAGGCACTTTCTTCGTCCATTACCATGTTCATATAGGCTTGGGTTATGTCCAAGGTGCAGAAAAATTGACCCCCACTCATTTCAGCTAAAATGTCTTCAATAATCGGTATTGGGTATTGCTCGTCTTTAATCATTTTATTTAAGGTGATTTTATAATCAGCACACAGTCTGATGTTACCGTTTGGTTTTACTATCGGTACGACAGGTGTACCCCATTCGGAGTGTTCAATTTTTGAAATAATTCCCTGTTTCTCAAGTCGGTCGATTTCATTGTCTACTTTGGTTCGTAATGCATATGGTATTCTGCGTGGTTTGATGAAGATTGGTTGGGCGTTTTCTTTGAGTGTCAGGTGGCCTCGTATGTTTGGAATTTCTCCTAGATTTGGGTTGAATACAGTTGTTTTGTATTTTTCAAGTAATTTTTCAAGTTCCTGTGATATATTTTTCTTTGTTTGGATACTTCTCATATCGGCGAGATTTATATTAAATTCTTTCATCCAGCTTCGACCTAAAATAGGATCTACATCCTTGTTAATTATGTATAATTTTCCATAAAATTTTTGATTTTTGTAATTGCATTTCACATAGATTACGCCCATGGGTCTGAAAATTTCGCCAGTGTAAGTTTTAAGTTTCATGTTGGTTTCGAATATTTTCTTGTTAATGTTCAGCTTTCTGTAGTCATGCAGTGATATTGTAGAAAGTGTCGCTCCGGTATCAAATTCCATGTTCACTTTTTTTCCTTCAATGTCTATGGTTATCATGTATTTGTCTGAAGTTTCACTCTTAATGAGGTTGATTTCTCCGATACTATCAGCACTTAGACTGCTTGTAGAGTTGTCCAGTAAGTTCGTTTCGTTACTTCTACGTTTTTGTAGGCAGACTCGAGCTAAGTGTCCTTCTTTTTGGCACTTACGGCACGTGCTTTTTATTGCACCGCAATCATTTGCTTTGTGATCATCCTTTCCGCAGCGGTAGCATTTGCCCTTAAGATCTCTAATAGAGGTAGGTGATTTGAAATTGCTCCTTGGCCCGAGTGTTGGTCTGTTTTGCAATTTCGACACTTTGTTGATGCCAGTGTTGTCTTCCGACGATTTTAAAATAGATGAAGATATGTTTGAATTTTCATTCTTTCCCATTTCCATAGATGTTGCAATATGAATTAATTCTGTAAATGATATCGTTTCTCTTTCTTGTAAAATTTTTGTACGAATATCTCCATCTCTTAAACCTCTAATGAATTGTAATGACAAGAATTGATCAAGAGAGGGTTTCTTGCAATGTAAGCATTTAAAATCGCAATTTAGTGACAATCTCTTTAGTTCCGATGCGTAAATAGCAATTGTTTCGTCTGCATGTTGTAATCGTGATATAAAAATATGTTGAGACGCCCATATGCTTGGTTTTGGATCAATAAAATTGTCTAAAATATCTGTCAGTTCTTCAAAGGTTTTGTTGATTGGGTCGTCTGGAGAGCATAGATCGTGAATTCTTTCATGTATATCCGGAGGTAGTGTACAGAGCAACGTGTATACTTTTGTTTTGGAGTCCGAAATGTTGTGAAGTAATAAATATACAGATAATCTTTTAATAAAATTCTTGAAAGTCTCTTTTTCTTGAAAGGGTTGCAAATTAAGTCTCGGCTGTGATTCGCGCTGGGAACAAGACGCGGCAGCCGCATGGTTGGTACTATTTGTTTCGGAAGTTTTGTAAGCATTCAATAATTGTGAAAATTTTGTACGTAACATAGTGTACATTTCTTCTATCTCATACCTGTATTGAATTTCCGTATCTATGTTTTCGTCTTCAGTTTCTAATTCAATTTGTGTCTGTAATTCCTGTAATCCTTGATACGTATTTTGTAGTGTACTTAGTCGTGTTTCTATTTCTTCGAAAGTGTATAATCTTTGTTCTTCTTGTAATGTATTGCTTGTTTTCGTTAGCACCCCACGTAGGGCAGCTCGTGCACGTTTTATTTTTTTCAATTCCAACGACATCGTCGCCAATTTTGTTATGTATTAAATTAAAATACAAGTTAATATGTACATCTATTTATAATTTCTAATGACAGTGAAAATTTGTAAACAATCGTTGCTATGCGCTAGTTTTATCTATGACAGTTCGCTTGTGTAAAGCGGTACTACCAGTAAATCAGCGAAGCAGATACGTGTGTACGATATGTACAGGTAAATAATCATATTAGTAATTCGCTACTGCTTGATTAAACCGTCCTAAAATCATGCAGTTCGCGACAACTGATTATCTAAAGACATTGAGGTCTTTGAGGGCAGAAGGTCTGCTCGTTAGACTGATCTAACGAGCAGACCGTCTGCCCTCAAGGTATTACTAACTTGATATCTACTTCAAGACTGTTTCTGACACCAATATATGCTGCACGACGGACAATGTCTTGCCCATTTTCACTTCATCTCACTGATCCTTTGAGCCGATGCGAACTCCTTATATCCTCAGAAGCATATCCGCACAGTTCGCTGAGCGACTTATAATTTGTGGACGAAGCATTCTATCAATACTAATAATAAATATTTAAGTGTAGGTATTGTATGTATGTATGTTCCTCCATAACACTGAAACGAATTAGCTTTTTCGCGGATTAGCAGGATACGCTACTATTTTCTTTTTTAACGCGGACGAAGTCGCGGGCATCAGCTTGTTGAAAATAATCGGCGCAGACAAGCAGCACTTGAGCAGCAACGGCTGGCGTCCGCTTGCGTCAGGGAAAGTCAAGTTCCTAAGGTTAGCGTGCCGATGGGTTGCATGGCCGGGGGGAACCCGGTCCCAAGCGCTCCTGCGGCCTGTTGGGAAAGGGCCGCAGGTACGCTTCCCAGACAACATGGATAATGTCGGATAAGGAAATAGGTATGTCGAGCGATCCGGCTGACGCCCGGCGCTCGGGGGTAGCTCGGCCCCCGAGTGTGAAATGTGCTACGAGCGGCGATTGCGATCCGCCTAGCCAGCGGCGTCGACCGGTATCCGGGCCGGTCGATGTGAAATGGACTACCGGGACAACCGAAAACTCGAGGGTGATGCAACCGGCCGTACTGCTCGACCGGTTGTCGGATACCGACATCCGAAGCAGTGGGGCCTCACCGGGGCCGAGTGACGTGGAGGGCGCGGGCTCAGACATGTCGGCGTCGAGCTTTCGCTCCGCCACCGCAGCCCCCGCCCGCCGAAGAAAGAGAAAGGAGGGAGACTCGCCGTCTGACTCAGACCCTCAGTCCGCAGTCAGACCGCTGAGGAAGCGTGCCGCCAAGGCGGGACGCGGGCGTGGACAGCCCACGGAAGGTGTGCTTACCGGCGGCGCAAGGGCGAAGGCGGAGCGCAGGGAGGAACTCCGGCTATTGGCCGAAGAAGAACTCGCCGACGCTATGGCGCGTCGGCGCGCACAGCAGTTCGCCATACCACCATCGCAGGAGCCGACGCCTTTGGCCTTGCCGTCGGAGGTGTTGAGGGACCGCGCGAAGGAGGACCTACAAAACATTGCCCGGGTGGCGAGATCCTCGGGCAACTTGAAGGGCACCTTCGTCGCGGCCCTAAACCAGTCGGTGGACTCTCTCACGGGGATAATGGACGAGCTCGTCCGCCGCACCGTGAGCGAGGAGTCGGCGGCCCTTCAGGCCGATAATGCCCGCCTCAGGAGCAGG
Source organism: Synanthedon vespiformis (assembly GCA_918317495.1). Taxonomy (NCBI): domain Eukaryota; kingdom Metazoa; phylum Arthropoda; class Insecta; order Lepidoptera; family Sesiidae; genus Synanthedon; species Synanthedon vespiformis. The sequence goes on from OU906955.1 coordinate 10,458,180, forward strand.
GTAGACACGCTGGAGAAGGAGATGTGTGAGCTGCGCGCCACCATCTCGAAGGAGCCAGCCCCAGCTCCCGCGGCCAGCGCCTCGGCTTCTGTCGAGGAGACGGTGCGTAAGGCGCTGGAGGCCTTTGCTTTTAGAATTGACGCCCGCTTTGCCGGTCTCGAAGACCGTCTCCTCCCGGAGAAAAGGGTGCGGCCTCCGCTTGCAGCGGATAGGAGGAGAGCGGAGTCGTCGACGACGACGACGGCATCCGCGAGGGCACCGCCTGCGAGAGCACCGCCCGCCAGGGCACCGCCTGCGAAGGCACCGTCCACCAGGGCGCCGCCCGCCAAGGCACCGCCCGCCTCACAGCTGAGGGCCAAAAAAGCCGCAGTGCCAATGACGGCGCCCGCCTCAGCTCCCACGGAGGAACCGTGGTCCCTGGTGGTGGGACGGAAGGCGAAGGCGAAGGCCAAGAAGGCGGCCGTCGGTCCCAAGCCTGCGGCCAAGGCCAGCAAATCAGCTGCCAAGGCTAAGGCCAGCGACGACGCCAGGAGGAAGCTCCGCCCTCCGCGTTCTGCGGCCGTAGTCCTCACCCTGGGGCCCGAGGCCGTCAACAGGGACGCGACGTACAACAGCCTAATCACCGAGGCGAGGAGGAGGCTCGACCTCCCCTCCATTGGTATTAGCTTTGTAAAAGTGAGATCCTCGAAGGCTGGAGCCCGGGTGCTCGAGATCCCGGGCAAGGACCAGGGTGACGCGGCCGACAAACTCGCGGGGAAGCTCCGTGAGTTCTTTGAGCCGGACGTCGTCAAGGTAACGCGACCCCAGAAGTGCGCCGAACTGCGCATCTCTGGGCTGGACGACTCCGTCTCGGCGGAGGAGGTCGCGGAGGCTGTGTCCCGCGTGGGTGGCTGCCCCAAAGACCACATTAAAACCGGGGAGATACGTGCCGGCCCACTAGGGATGGGCTCGGTGTGGGTCTCGTGTCCGGTTGAGTGCGCGAAGAAAGTCGCCGACGGCAGGCGACTTTTAGTGGGCTGGGTGGCGGCACAAGTAAAGGTGCTGCCCCAGAGGCAGCTTCGTTGCTTCCGGTGCCATCAGACCGGACACGTGGCCCCTAAGTGCCAATCGGAAGAGGACCGCAGTGGCGCTTGCTTCCGCTGCGGTAAGGAAGGCCACAAGGCCTTCCAATGTTCAAACCCCCCCCACTGCGGTCCCTGCGCCGCAGCGAAAAAACGGGCGGACCACCCGGTTGGCAGTCGGGGCTGTAAGGCTCCTGTCAACAAGGGCAAGAAAAATGCCAAGGCGGGCGGTACATCCGCCCCCGCGGATAACGCTCCACGCGAGGAGGAGATGGAAACGGCCCCGTAATGGACCACGTCCCTTACACCCGTCTCCTCCAAGCGAACATCAATCACTGCGCCGGGGCTCAGGATCTCCTCCTCCAGTCCATGGCGCAGTGGTCGATTGACGTCGCGGTAGCGGCGGAGCCGTACTATGTACCGCCCCGCCCCAATTGGGCATCGGATTCGACATCCACGGTCGCGATCGTGGGTGCTGCCGGCTCTGCACCTCTCCGAGTGGCCGAGAGAGGCCAAGGATTTGTTGCCGTTGAGTGGGGCGCGATTTTGCTTGTCGGAGTCTATTTCTCCCCCAACCGCGCCCTTGCCGAGTTCGAGGTCTTTCTCGGCAACTTGGAGACAGCAATCCTGCGTTCGCGACTCCCTGCTCTGGTCCTGGGGGATCTTAACGCGAAGTCCACGGCGTGGGGCTGTCCCGTTTCGGGCGCACGAGGCGACGCCGTCGTGGATTTTCTAGCCTCCGCAGGGCTAGTGCTCCTCAATCGCGGCACGGTTAATACCTGCGTTCGGCATAACGGTGGCTCGATAGTGGACATATCGTTCGCTAGTCGGGCCATCGCCAATCGTGTCCGCGATTGGGGCGTGCTGGAGGGCGTTGAGACCCTCTCGGACCACAGATACGTTCGAATGGACATAGCCGGTTTCCCGCGCACGGACGACCTGTCCTTGCGGCATCGGGGCGGACAGCCCAAGCGATTTCCCCGCTGGGCTCTAACGAAGCTCGACAAGGACCTCCTCATCGAGGCGGCGATTGTCCAAGACTGGGTCTCGCGGGAGCCCAGCGAGGACTTGCCGGTCGAAGACCAGGCACTCGGAATGCGCGTCGCCATGACCGCCGTGTGCGACGCTGCCATGCCGCGTGCTGGGCCACGTCCACGCAAGAAGCAGGTGCACTGGTGGTGCGAAGAAGTGGCAGATCTTCGTGCCGCGTGCGTAGCCGCCCGCCGCAAATACGCCAGGTGCCGCAGGCGCAGGGTTAAGGACCACGAGCTGGAGGCGCGCCTCTACGACGTCTATAGAGAGGCACGGAAAGCGCTCGCCATCGCAATCCGGGAGTCGAAGGCGCGTTCTCGCGAGCGGATGCTGGAATCCCTCGATCGAGACCCGTGGGGCCGCCCCTATCGGGCAGCCAGGGCCAAGCTCGGATCGCACGGTCCACCCGTGGCCGAAACGCTGGACCCAGAGTTCCTCCGGGTCGTGATCTCCACACTGTTCCCCGAACGGGGAGAACACACTCCGCCGCCCATGGGCGGTCCAGTGACCGCTGGAACCGATGACGAAGACGGAGCTCCGCCTATCTCCAGCGGAGAACTCGAGGAGGCCATAACCCGTCTCCGCGGTAAGAGTACCGCCCCTGGTCCGGACGGGATACCCGGTCGTGCCTGGGTCTTGGCGTCGGGCGAGCTGGGAGATCGCTGGCGGGCCGTCTTTGACTCTGCCCTGCGAGCGGGATCCTTTCCCCGACTTTGGAAGAAGGGCAAATTGGTCCTGTTAAGGAAGGAGGGACGTCCTGCGGATTCTCCTTCTGGATACAGGCCAATTGTGCTGCTCGACGAGGCGGGCAAGCTATTCGAAAGAATAATTGCCCGCCGCATCACCGGACACTTGACCTCGGCGGGACCAGGTCTCTCTGACAGTCAGTTCGGTTTTCGCGCGGGACGATCGACGATCGACGCCATCCTGCGCCTCAAGACCATCGCGCAGGAGACTGTGGAAACGGGAGGAGTGGCATTGGCGGTGTCCTTAGACATCTCGAACGCCTTCAACACCCTCCCCTTCAGCTGTATCCAGGAGGCGCTTCGGTTCCACCGATTGCCCGCGTATCTCCAGCTGATTGTCGGAGACTACCTGAGAGATCGGAAGATTCTCTGTCCTTGTCGAGACGGGACGGTCCTTGAGAGGACAATGTCCTGCGGAGTCCCACAGGGGTCGGTCCTAGGACCGCTCCTGTGGAACATTGGATTTGACTGGGCGCTGAGAGGCGCCCTCCCACCGGACGTATACGTCGTCTGTTACGCCGACGACACACTGGTCGTCGCGTGTGCAGACGACTACAAGGAAGTGTCCAGCTTGGCCACGGTGAGCGTCGCTCTCGTGGCCAAGCGTATTGAGTTGTTGGGCCTGCGGGTGGCACCCGAAAAATCCGAGGCCATCCTTTTCCATGGCCCCCGGAAAGGTCCACCGCAGCAAGCCCACATTAAAGTTGGAAATGTGGACGTTGCCGTCGGAGTGCACATGCGCTACCTGGGGCTCACCTTGGACTCCAGGTGGCAATTCCATGAGCATTTCCGGCGGCTGAGTCCAAAGTTGATCGGGGCAACCTCGGCGTTGGGTAGCCTCCTCCCAAACATTGGCGGACCGGGTGTCGGCTGCCGCCGTCTTTTCACGGGGGTGGTGCGCTCCATGGCGCTCTACGGCGCGCCTGTGTGGGCGGACGCCCTGGATCGCCACAACGTCACGCTCCTGAGAAGATCTCAGCGCGTGATGGCAACCAGGGTGATACGCGGATACCGCACGATATCGTGCGATGCCGCGTGCGTTATGGCGGGTACCCCCCCCGTGGGACCTGGAGGCCGAGGTTCTGTCCTCGGTCTACGAAAGTCGAGCGGCAGCTCGCAGTCGGGGCGTTGCTGGTCCCCTACCGGAGGAAGTGCGTCGCACGGCGCAGCGAGTCGCACTGGCGCGGTGGGCCGAGAGGCTCGCCGAGCCTACCGCTGGCGTTCTCACTATCCAGGCCATCAGACCGGTCCTGGAGCAGTGGTGCAGACGCAAGAGGGGTACAATTACATTTAGGCTTGCACAGATTCTGTCGGGGCATGGTTGCTTCGGCAGATATCTGTGCAACATCGCCAGACGAGAGGCGACACCCTCTTGCCACCACTGCGGTGGCCTGGAGGATACCGCCCAGCACACGCTGCAAGAATGCCCGGCATGGGACCGGCAACGGGGCGACCTAACGTCCGTTGTAGGAGGAGACCTCTCGCTGGCGGCCGTGGTTCTGTCCATGGTCGGCAGCAAAGAGGCCTGGCAGGCTATGGTCTCCTTCAGCGAGGAAGTTCTCTTGCTGAAGGAGGCGGCGGAGCGAACGAGGGAGGATGCCGCCCTCGCTGACGACATCCGTGGTAAACGACCCGGGAGGCGGAGGAGGCTGTACGGCCGACTCCAAGCGCTCCCGTGATCAGCCGGAGGGTGGGTGGATATGGGGATCCGCTCGCCTACCAACCTGGCCCTGGTGAAAGACGTGCTCGTGTTCCGGCACGTCTTCCCATACACCCGGGGAGGAGGGAGCCTACCATCCCTCCTCCTACCGATGACCTCATTGAGGTGCCCGATCTGGGCTAACGCAGGCGGGAGAGCAGGACGAAATACTCGCGTTGACACCTCTCTCCCGCCCCACATGCGTGCGCGGCCAAGGAACACCGTGGGGTTTTAGCGGGTAGAAATCCCGCATATCCTGCCAGCACCCCATTGCTGGCAGAGAATCAGGATCGCTGATTTCCCCACGTAAAAAAAAAAAAAAAAAAAAAAAAAAGGGAAAGTCAAGTTCAAAATCCTCAACGTTTAATCCTGCCCCGCCCCTAACCAGCTTCCATGCGGCCAACTACCTACCAACTGCATCTACGTCACAATATGATAAGTGGTCACCATTAGGTAATCGTGAGTCACGTGATGACACCCCTTTTTAATCGTTGCGCGCAAACATTTCGGAAGTAGCCATATAAAATTTGGTCATATCACAATAATAATAAATCTGTTATGTATGTATGTGCCTCCATTTTTAATGAAACTTGGTAGATAAACATTTAGACGTAGAGGACACAGGATTAGGCTACTTTTTTCTTTTTCAACGCGGACGAAGTCGCGGGCGCCAGCTAGTATCACAATACAATATACTAAAATTGAATCCTATGGAATAAAATCTAAGTAAGTAAGTGTTGTTGCAACATTTTTTATTTATTAATAAATTCATGAGTTTGCTCGTGGCCAGCGTCTAATCACAGGAAAGATGAGGCCGACATACTAGCTGGTGCCCGCGACTTCGTCCTCGTTCTCTATAGCCTATAGATTCCTCGATAAATGGACCATCTAACACAAAAAGTACTTCCTGATATTAGCGCGTATAAACAAACAAACTCTTCAGTTTCATAATTATATTGGTATAGATAACTGAGTAGGTAATATAATTGTGGCTTCCATTGTACCAGCTAAGTTAATGTCCTCGGAGAGTGTGCAGCCTAAAGGCAATGTCATTTAACTCATTCAGGTCGATTTTAGAGATACGACTAAATAAGTTCAAGTGGATTTTCCAGTACCACCAGTCGTGCTAGCTTGGAAAAATGCTGTATTTGAACACACTATCGACTCTTACTTTACTCTGAGAACGACTTTTGTCCATTGACTCTTTACGTAAAATCATTAGAAAACTTTTTAAATTAGGTTCTAGTTAATTACAAAAATTAAACATGTTATTATTAGCTTTTATAGCGTACCTACTACATATTATATTGAAATAAAGTCATTTAACTATAAATTGGTGTTTGTCCAAATCATTCAATCAGTCGTTTCGAAATTTGGAAAAAAAAATTCCAAATTACAAAATGACACTAAAACAAAAAAAAAATGAGAAAAAGATCTTTAACTATTTATTTAAAGACACTGTACTGTAAACAATAAATTAAATTTAACAATAAATCACAATTAAATCTAACAACAAACATCAAACCCTGCCTTTAACATAAAAATATACTAATTTTACAGTTTATATTGGCATAATATTATGTAAGTAATCTCCTTATTCCTTAGCAACCTCTAACTGTAATATCTTTTCTTTGAACTTCATTTAAATCTTATTCACAACGTGCAAGGATGAGATTATTTAAAAAAATCTTCTGGTAGAAATTTTTTCATAGTATTTTGTACCTTAACCGCTTTTAATATAATTTAAAATACATTGTATTATGCTACGGCAATAATTGGCGTGCTGCGCCATTAAGTCATAGCACAAAACAACACTGCATTTGAATAATATTATGCTAGGTATAAAATACTATTATATATATATATGAATATATAATACTATTATATATATACTATTATATATATATACTATATACTATTATATGAAAACATTTAAACACTTTTCCGTGCCACTAATAAAATTGGTGCCGACACTTATAGGCAAAAATAAGTATACCTAATCATCCTTTTCATTACCTACGTAACAAGTCATGCAATTTTCTTTTAAGTACTCATAATAAATAAATTATCAAATTTATTTATTTCATGTAACTCGCAAAAGTGATGAGTAGTGGAATGACACTGCAGTCCAACTTTATTGTGTAATCCGTATTTTCTTCAATTCATTACTTGTAGGGTAACATACCTATTGGGTACTCAACGAAAGCTGCCTATTCATTGTTGACTTTTATCGTCGACTGTACCGTCGCGTATGTGTGAAATCTGATTCCATTTCACTTTCATTTAATACGATTACCGTGGCGTACAGTCGGCCACCGTACGGGATTGACGACCCCACACAACTGGTTTCCTTGCAAAAAGTTGTCTACGTGAAGATATATCAAAGATCGAAAACGGAAAGCTCCAAGTTATAGGAATCGCTTAGAAAGCTAAGCTATTATCCTTAATTTATTTTATACTAGCTGCTGCCCGCGACTTCGCCCACGTAACTTTGTAAATTATATACTAAACCTTCCTCGACTCTATTGTAGTCACGGGTCTTAAAAAGTAGCTAGTTAGAATCGCCAAGAAAACAAACAAAACCTAAACCGAATGCTGGCGTAATGCGGACTCTGAAAGAAATATGATCAGAATAAAATAATGGAGTCTGGCATTGCTTATTTCGGCAAGAACATTGCAACAACCGAAAGAATATCTGCCCAAAGTACCAATATATATTTATTATTTGCCCACATTTCAACTTTACTAGATAAATAGATTTTTATCTTTAGGTACGTAGGTAAGCACAGCGCTATTTTGCAGAAATATTGCAGCCGGATGTACTTGCGCACTACCGTGTCTCTATTTCTATATAATTATTTAACCGGATCATTTCTCCGTGATTATTCTTAGGTTTAAACGACACATTATATACATTAGCCTCTTTTTCCTGTTGTAAAGTAAGATACGTAATATTTAAGTAGGATACAAGTTAAGGAGAAAAGAATTACTTATTATTTTTTAAGTATTGAAGTGCATTTTTGTCTACTTTTAAATAAACTATTAAGTAGATATTTAATTGATAAGATACAAACTTGCAGAATACTTTCCTAATTGTTTGTTATAATAAGTGCATAATGAGGTGCATAAGCACTTATAGTCTTCTTAATTGCAAATAAGAATCTTATTTAGGAGCACGAACTCTATACCCAAGAAAGTGTCCGTCGGTCACCATTAAATAGAAGGCGCTGTAGTAGCTTTGGGGTATAACTTTTTTGCCGGTTATTCAGTTTAACATCTATGTAAGTTGGTTCTCCTTACTTCTATTCTTTATGCTGTCACGATTATTAAATAATCTTCAATTCATTTTATTTTTAAAGCCAGAAAAAAAGACGAATAGATAATTTTATATTTTTTTACTTTCACTGGATTGAGCAAGTTATGGATGGTGACAAATAGTCATATCGTCTGTGTCCTCGCCTCGCAAGAGCATGGAAAAAAGAAAAAATCATGTAAAAAAAAATAGTGTTGATTTCCATTTGATTTCAACACTTTCAACGAGGATTTCAAAGAAAAATATGTCAAAGTTTATCCATCAATCATTCCAATATCAGTCTGTTCACTGACCTGTAATATATGCCACTGGACAGGCTGCTGTCAAGTTATTTTTACGCCTTTTAAAAACGCCATTTTGGCGCTGTAGGCAGTGGCGTAGCTGCTGGCCATGTGGCCCATGCTGGGTGGCACCCGGTGCGGATATTGTAGGTGTCACCCCAAAAATCACTCAAAACTATTAAAATAAAAAAGTAATAATAATTTATGTTTTATTAAAATATTACAAACAAGCGGCTCACCCTGGTTTCGCATGGATGACATTAGTATGGTGCAATCAGACCCAGTCCTCAACATCCAAAGTAAAAGTATCATTTCAGCTCCAAATTGTTCTATACGGTCCACATAGTTTTTCTTAAATATTTTGAAAACTGTACGATTTTGCGCAAAAGTGCCAACTACAAAAATAATCTACATTGAATTGCGAACAAAAATGGTCTACACCATAATCTTGTTAAAGTGAACGGTTCTATAGTTACGGAGGGTGTAAAGTAGCATTCGTTGGTTACTTTTTTTTAGATTTTTGAAAAAATATGATATTATCACAAGGAAATATTTAAGAAAAACTAATAAATTCCAACTTCGATCGACTAATAAAAAAATCGGGGAATCCCCGATCGACCGACAGTGTGTACACAATATTATTAGTGGCGGTTGTGCAATCTGCCACAGTTTTACGAATTTTTAAATGTACTACCTACTGACGTTCCGGTGCGGACCCCCCCCCCCCCCCCTTCTAGCTACGCCACTGGCTGTAGGTTATAGTAGCTATGGAGCAACAGTACAAACGTCAAAATTTGTTCCAAGGGCGGAGTTTCAAAATGATACACGAAATTATCTGTCATTTATATGAGACAGCCTGTCTAGTCCAGTAGTACATATTACACTTTACAGGTCAGTAAGTTTGTTTGAAGTTGAAGGATAAAAGTATGCTGTATTGCTGTCATAGATTGCTGTCAAGGTAAGTGTCACAAATTCACAATCAAATTCAAGTTCAATTCAATCAAAAAGTGAGTGAACTCGGCTCGGTCGGTTCTAGAGAAATAAATTATTTATTTTCCTACATTGTTGAACACTTCATACAAGGTGCGTAGTTCACGATTTAACAAAAATACACCTTCTTCTCTCGCTTTTTATTATTGTAATGAGTGAATTACCTCTATTCAACTTTAAAACTTAGTGATGTAATATCGTTTGAACATTTTCAGATAAAATGCCTAAAGCAGTGTGCGTTCTTAGCGGAGATGTCAAGGGGACTGTATACTTTGATCAGCAGGTAATCATAAAAAAACCTATTTATTATCTAAAATAAAATGTGTTTCTACTATTTTTATACCTATACCTATATTAAGAGTGATTATATGAATAAATCTGTGACCTTAGAAGTATACTTACCTACCTTTTATTTATCTCTACCGGATGGGTCAATATTCCAGAAAGTACTACGTAAACGTAACTATTAGCTCTGAACATGAACCTAGGCACTGAATAACTTGAATCCCACTTCCCATCCTAAATGCTTCTTATATGCAAACATTTCCAGCAGATACTAATGTACCCTTTAATTTCAGGATGAAAAATCTCCTGTAGTTCTTTCGGGACAAATCGAAGGTTTGTCTAAGGTATGCTATATTTAATTAATAGATACTTAATATAATAATCCTTGCATATTATAAAACAAAGTCCCCCACCGCGTCTTTCTGTCTATCTGTTTGTGATAAACTCCAAAAACTACTGCACCGATTTTCATGCTGTTTTCACCAATAGATAGACTGGTTTTGGTTCTCGAGAAAGGTTTTGGTATATAATTTGTATCCATGCAAAGCTGGGAACAGGCAGCTAGTTTGGTATAAAACAAAGTCATCCACCGTGTCTGTCCATTCACGATAAACTCAAAAACTACTGCACCGATTTTCATGCTGTTTTCACCAATGGATAAAGTGGTTCTGGAGGAAGGTTTTAGTATATAATTTACAAAGTTAAAAATATGATCAAATTTACTGAGTATAGTATACCATTTTCTTACTCTTTTTTCCTCATTTGGATTAAAAATATCTGATTTATATGACCTTGTTATAGAAAATTATTATTGATACTTCACCCCATATCATTTATAATGAAAATAACTTCAGTTCTATACAAGTACCTACTTATAGTCACAATAACAACTTGATGACCTTGTATGATAATAATTACTTCACATTATCAACATGTTTGGGTTATGCTGTGTCATTCTTTTTATAACTAGTTGTTTGAAAAAACACCTCAAATTATAACTAAAGTTTCATTTGTGATAATTTTCAATAAATAATTCTGCAATGATAAATTTACAAATATGTGTTTATTTAATTTTTAGTTTAATAATAAAACCCAATCATTAATAATGTGAACTTGCACAATAAAATTTATAATTATGATGCTTAAATTTTTCTCTTTTATAAATTAAAAAAGAGTTGTTCATTTATATTATTCATTACTATATATATAGCTGGCACCCGCGACTTCGTCTGCATTCTCCATAGCCTATAGCCATATTGGTATATAGATTCCATCCCTTATCCTTAAAATTTGCTATAGGGCAATCATGGATTCCACATTCACGAGTTTGGTGACAACACCAACGGCTGCACATCAGCGGGAGCTCATTTCAACCCTCAGAAGCAAGAACACGGAGCCCCTAGTGCGGCCGTGAGGCACGTCGGTGATCTTGGCAATGTTGTGTCTGATGGTGGAGTTACTAAGGTATTTTAATACTAATAATAACTATAGATAAACTGAATATAATACCTTATTGTTTATAATTTGACTAATTGATTTTGAATTTTCACTAATTTATCAACAAAGCTATGATTTTTTTTTAATATTCATCTGAAAAAAACGCTATTTGGTTTCACAATCTGCAAATTTTATATTTTTTGTTGTTTCTTTTGTCGAATCGTTTCAAGTTCTTATTTATGCCATATTATAACATGTAATTCATATAACTTGAGTTTTTGTGGCATCCGATGCCAGTTTTGTATCTAGATTACATAATTTAATTACAGGTGTGCGTACAGGACTCGTTGATCTCACTGGTGGGTCCCAATAGCATTGTGGGTCGCACTTTAGTTGTCCACGCAGACCCCGATGACCTCGGACTCGGTGGACACGAGCTCAGCAAGACAACGGGAAACGCCGGAGCCCGCATTGCTTGCGGAGTCATCGGCTATGCCAAAGTTTAAATTCAATTCGTATAACGACGGGCTGTATGAACACAAATTATATTCACTAAAGTGCTTTGAAGTGTTTAATGCAGTCAAGTTGAATTATTCATAATTTATTGTTGTATAGAGGTAACATTCAATGTCTAGACGTCTTGTCAAACTTGAAAACAATGTTGGGTGTATAATATGTTATTTCGTATCGAACCATTCCTAGAGTTCTGCTAAGTATTTTTTATTTGTGTTTTTTGGGAAAAGGGAATGTGTGACTATTCTGACTATGTCCTATTACACACTTGTTATGTTTAAATAAAACTTTTCAGTGCCTATTTATTTTCTTTTATTAAATTGCTTACGAATTGCTCTTTTAATTAAATAATAATAAATCAAACTTTTCTGTTTATTCTAACATTTTACAAAATATTGAAATCAAAGAAATCAAATGAGGAATTGGTAATACCTAAAAAATTAAATATAATTTAGTCTGCGTTAAGACACCACTCAACCAATGGCCTCAAACTTAAGTAAAAAATGTTATATTATTACTTCACTTAGGTAAGTAACATAATTTACTTATTTATAAATAAAAAAGAAAAAATAACATTAAGAAAACTTTAATTGTCCCACAGAGTAAACTTTTATACTATCATTAGAAACAAAAATATTACAAGAATGATCCAAAGCTTGAAACATGTTTGGACTACTCGGTGTTAACTGCCATAAAGTATTTTCAAAGCTCTGTACGCTCAACGATGACCAGCAGTTCTCCAACCTTTTTGATGAGATGAGCTTTACAATTTTCTTGAATACATTTTTCACTATTAAAGAAGGGAAAAAACCCTTAGCTATGAGAACTGTTAAATTACTTGACTCGATCGGTTTCCGACTATCCGGTGGACTATATGTACTTATATAATTTGATGTCCGTTCCGAGAAATCTACATCATGAGCTATCATCCCGACCCATTCAACGAGATCTTCAATATCCACATCTATCATAGATGGTATAGATGTAACTTCTGGTGTCACACTACTTATTTTTTGAGTTCCAACCGTCACAGTAATATTTCTATCAAAAAAATATTTGGCTATTGAAGATGGACATATATTCTCATCGTGAGGAAACCAAATCACATTGAAATCCATATGCTCTACTTTGCTCAAGGCACTCTTCACTTTCTCATGGTGTTTGATTGATTTAAGATCGATTTTCACCTCGTGGTAATTATGTTTTCGTTTTGTCCCATCAAACCCTAGCGTTTGGTACACGGGATCTGTTAGATGTAACAAAAGCGTGCCATCGGGCGTAATAGCAGCACAATCATCCACAATACAGTTCCTATTGACACACAGACAAAACAATTGTCCATTTTTAACAAAATTTTCTATGAAAGGCAAATTCACGAACTCTGCGAGCGAACAATTTGTGATTTTATAAAAGTCGGTGTCTTCGCTTACGGCTTCTATGAAATCGAGCGTCCATCGCTCATCGGGACAGGTCACAATTAATGTTTCATAAAAACTATTTTTTCCAATGGTTTCAATCACAGACACTTCATTTTCTTTTTCTCTATAACAAGTCGTTATTTTCGGAGACGGGAAATTCCAAACTTCCGGGCTCAACATGCTAAAAATCAAGTAAATATGTGCTGTTTCAAAATTATACCTATTATTATATAGTGGTACTGAATGATTGCACTAAAAGAATTATTAGAAGAAATTCAAATATACATAAATCTGTTTAAACGTGATAGATTAAACTGTGATAAATAAATTATAAAGAAATTTATTTTAACATTTGTAACCTAACCTATCAATGTAAATAAAATAGCAGGAGCAGGCAACAATTAATTAAAATTTGAGTTTGACGTTTGATAATTTGACAATTGACGTGAGATATGACGTCCAATAATGAATTTAATTTTTTTTGAAACCAACAATGTTAATCTCTTTAGTTTTAATTATTATGTATTTTATATACAGTTAGGTAAAAATTAAAGCCATTTTTAGTCACAGTGACTATTTTCGCAATAATTTCTGTCTTTGCCTCAACCGAAGATAGAGAATGTACTTTTTTATTCTATGTCTATTTTACGCTGTCTATGGAAACCTCTATTCCTATTCTCCGTGGTTTGAATTAAACAGAAAAGTGGCGCGAAAACTTGAAATTTCATACAGTTTTATTCTGATATTCAATGGAGATATTTTATATACAGACTTGCGTCTAGGTAGGCACTAGGCAGTTCACTTGGTGGTTGCTTACTAACTCTCGCGAATTAGAAAAATAACTCCCTTGTTACAAAAATTAGTGCTAATTGGGATATTTCAATTTTAAATATATTTTATACAATTATAATTAAAACAATAGATTTTTTGGATTTTATTGGATTTTATAATAAATAAATTAGTTAATAAGTAAAATAAGAGACTGGGTTTAATCGAGGAACAATTCGTCGGCCGGCACCGCCTTGTATAGAGCTTCGACCGCCTCAACAACACGCGCCACAATCGCTTCTACGACTGGCGAGGCCAGCTCTTTCATCACTTCGCGCCAATTTGAATTCGCAAACTCTTCCACCGGGTCTCCTGGAAAATCATGGTTAATTATAGTGTAAGTATAGCACGCCACACCACACTGGATTCTCCAGCCAGAAACTGGGCAGACCGTGTGGCAAATATTCACAATTCAACTCATTCTTAATCAACTGGAAAGAACGTTCAAATTTCAATGAAAATTGCTTGACAAACTGCTAACTTTTTTTTTATTTATCTTTTTCTATAATTAAATTGTTGAAGGAAGCTGTAATCACCTCTAAACAGAATACCAAGGAAAAATAACAGTAGTGTGTTAGTTCGCACTCCTTTCATGTACTTAGTGTTGTGAAAACACCTTGAATTTCCATACTGTCATCAAGCGGACCAGCAGTCTGTATTGACTGTATTGTTCTAATCTTTAATACCTAAGACTCACCAAGTACTTTGTTTCCATTGAACAGGTTATCAAAGTGGAAGTGTGTGTTGGTCTTGACTTGGTAATTTTGCCGCCACTTGGCAATGTGCATATGTTTTTTACCGTCATCTCCCGTCACCATTTCAATGTCGTTGTACGTCTTTATTATTATGTCACCTGAAATTTAAAAAAAATATTGTATAGAACCTGTCAAAAACAGCCTAGATCAGGGATGGGGAAACTTTTTCCTTCGCGTGCCAATATTTATATAACGAAATATATGGCGGGCCAAGTTATTGTTGCATTTTCGGTTATATTATTTACTGAAAAATATTGATGGGTATTTTCTGAAACACTAATTTATTGTGCAATATTACAAAATAACTTTAAAAAAAAATTGAAAACTTCAATTTTCCGGGCGTAGTCGATTAGCTTTATTTTCGATTTTGCTCATACAGCCTGCATTCGCATTTCGCAAAAGTTGTTGTTTTATCTCCGCGTACTTCCAATGAGAATGAAATAAAACTTAACTTGATTTTTATTTGATGGTCGCGGGCCAGATTTTAATGCTTCACGGGCCGGAGATGGCCCGCGGGCCGTAGTTTCCCCATCCCTGGCCTAGATCCACAGTGTACTCGCGATCCTTATTAGGTTTTCGGTCCACCTTGTGGGTGGATGTCTTACTACTTGCGCTTGCTAGTCTGTGGTCTCCACTCGAGAAACTTGCGGCCTCAGAGACAAAGAGGCATTGCCCATTCTCGTTCTTGATTCGATCTCGCAGAGTAACGCAAGAGCATAGTTCTCCTCTCCATAGCA
The DNA here is from genome assembly GCA_918317495.1 of Synanthedon vespiformis. NCBI lineage: Eukaryota > Metazoa > Arthropoda > Insecta > Lepidoptera > Sesiidae > Synanthedon > Synanthedon vespiformis. The sequence continues at coordinate 10,473,275 of OU906955.1, forward strand.
CTCCATAGCTAGTCGAGTGAAGTTGAGCTACTGCTAGACATAGTAGGCCTCCCCCATAATTTTCCAATAGGACTTTATTAGGAGGTCTTTAAAGAGAGTCTAATCTATCAGGCAATTGTTACACGACAGCCCTTTTTACATGGTTTTCGTTACATAGTTTACATAGCCTATTTACCATAATAAATTTTAGATAAGTACTTTAGTGCACGTGTGAAATTTACTTAATAGTAAGGCTTGAATGTAACTTAACGCTGTTATAAGCAAAAGAGTATTCTTCGTCATATCAAATATTCACTGAATTTAGTTAAACTTGTTCGGTGTACAATGATAAAAATACAATCTTTCTGTCACAAATTAACATAACAGTACTTACGAATGTTAATGTTGTAGTTCCCTTCTCCTTCAATAGGCAGTATAAGTAAGTGCCCACCGAGCTTATAGGACCCCGTCAGCTCTACTTTAGGACATTTCAGCGTCACAACTTGTTTTTGCTTTTTCATGTCCAGTCTAAAATAAGTTATATTATTTGTCAAACATTTCGTCTACTAAATAAAAATGAATCGTTAAATATGTTGCTAAAAGTGCAAAACTCCAGAAGAGATGGACGGATTCGGGTATTTTTTTTTAAATATTAATTATGTCTGAGGAAGGTTCTTATGAAGAAAAAAAATTAGACATCCGTGCTAAGCCGGGGGCGGTTCGCTAGTATTATTATACTAATAAGTGAATCTATACCAATATATAAAGCTGAAGAGTTTGTCTGTTTGTTTGGTTGTACGCGCTAATCTTAGGAAGTACTGGTTCGAATTGAAAAATTCTTCCGAAGGCTACAGGCTGTAGTGAACGCGGACGATTTCGCGGGCACCAGCTAGTATTCAATATGTACGAAGGTGACCCGAATTATAGCCCTGTTTGAGAAAAAATAATTAAACCCTATCTCTGAATATAAACAAAAAAATACCCCATAGCAGCGTCGAGCTGAAAAGTCTGAAAATAAGACATCCTAATTAAAATTCTGAGAATTTGATTTACTTTAACTGTAATTTGCCAGTTTATCTATTTCATAGTAAAACAGATCTAAAAAAAGTATGAGTATCTAAAACAGTGTTTAAAAAGCAAAACAAAAATAATCCTTACTAATATTATAAATGCGAAAGTAACTCTGTCTGTCTGTCTCGCTTTCACACCAAAAGTACTGAACCGATCACCATGAAATTTTGCATACACGTTGTCTGGGGCACCAGAAAGGACATAGGATACATTTAATCCAAGAAAAAAGTAATGTTCCCGAGGGATTATCTAAAATATAAAACTGTAACTAACGCCTGGCCAATGTGTTATAGCAACAAGTTGTCAAGCGTTGTAATTGCTTTTATATTTTTAATTTATCATCGAGTACGAAGTCGCGGCAACCAGCTAGTATTAATATAAAGTAAATGGCAATTAGTTAAACTGTAACCGGAAAGGTCATATTTTTTGAAATGAAATTAGTGTTAGGATAAATATAAACTTCCTATTTAAATAAAAGTACTTCCTGTAATTCAAATAATAATTGGTATAAATAAATGGTGATTGTGAACGAGATTTTAAGATACGATGAAATTACCATTGGCTGTGGATTATACGTACCTATTCATGAAAGTATTGATAAGTTATTTAGTAAGTACTAGCTGTTGCACGCGACTTTGTCCGCATAACTTTATAAATACTAGCTGTTGCACGCGACTTCGTGCGCGTAACTTTATAAAATATAATACATTCGTGTCTGTGAAACCATGGAAATACTCATACAAAATTACAACCCAATCGGTCAAGCCGTTTAATAGTTGACATTCCGACAGCAGCGCCACCTACCGGGTCCAATTGTATTTTTAAATCATCCAGGAAACCATCGAAATAGCAATATAAAATTTCAACCCAATCGGTTCAGCCGTTTAGAAGTTATGTGAAAAAGAAGTTGAGTACGGAAGGATAATTCTTACTACCCGTTGTCCTATTACCCGTTTTCCCGTAGGAATGAAGCATTTTCCCGCAGTAAAAAGTAGCCTATGTTCATCACAGATAATGTCGGCTTCTAATGGTAAAAGAATTTTTCAAATCGGTCCAGTAGTTTCAGAGCCTATTCAATACAAACAAACAATCACATCTTTCGTCTTTATAATATTTAGATAGTATAGATGAATTAGGCTCACTTGACGGCTTCTACGGAGCAACCTTTCATTCCTGTCACGGTGGTGTCCATGAAGCTCAATTGCAGCCCCGCATTGTCACCGTTGATCATGTCCAACTTCAGCGGGTCCAATGGCTTGATGCCCATTTCGGGCACGCCCGACGCAAAAGAGACGACCGACGCTTGAGCCGACGCCACTATACAAGCGTTGTCGTCCACTTTACATGCTTTTATGAAAGGGGCTGGAAATGGTATAACAAATATTTCTTTAGACAAAGTTCGGCAGGCAATCTGACCGTCCCCTTATCAAGATCCCCATCGAATTATATGTTACAAGATCCCAGATTTATTTTTATTTATAAATTTAAAGTTAATTTTAAGAAAACCCTGTGCAAAAGGGTTATTACTTATAGGATATTAGATTATATAAATGATGAACGTCCTTGGAGTTGAATATAATTGAATATCGTGTTATATAGATGAAAAATTAACTGATTTTCTTGCATTTAGACGTACAGGACACAGGCAGGATAGATTACATTTTTCTCATTTTTCTTTTTCAACGCGGACGAAGTCGCGGACGCCAGCTAGTGTTTAAATTTTAAGCTTTCTATATCTATTTGTCCTGACTGACTATAAACGTACAGCCAAAACTACTAAAAAGCTCTGTAGAAAGCTTACAAAGCTTAAATTTGGAACATGGCTTTTATTTTATAACGCCAGCATCCCCTAAGAAATAATTTTTTGAAAATTTAAACTGCGTGCGAAGCCGGGACGGGTTGCTAGTATTTTACATATTTTTGACATGACTGTGTTTTTTCAAATGAACATTTAATTTTTTATTTATTTACTGACTATGCATACGAAATTAGTTGAAATTTTATTAGATTTTTTTAAATGTAAATTTTAAAAAAAATAAGACATCCCTGTGAACTTACCTGAAGCCGACCTCACTACCAAAATCACGGCAAAAATACAAAAATAACTCAACATTTTTAAATGAAGGACGATGCAGTTGCGTTCGTGTTACACGTAGATGTGAACATTAGACTTGTCTCGGTCATACTTATATATTTCATAGACACACAGACGCATGTACATACAATATTATTGTTATAGTTTAATGCGGGTGACGTCAGCAGAGAGCACATTGTCAACTTGATCTTGTGTACTCTCATTCAACTTGTTAACTTTTAAGGGGCTTATGATAAGTGAGCTTCAGAATGGAGTATAGTGAACCTCTCTTTATTACAATGCACTATTTTCTTTTTTTTTTGTTTTATATTAATTTATTTTTTAAATTAATAGATATGTAAATATATATTCTGTGAAATGAGATTATACTGATACACTTAGCGCCTCTTTCACAAACGTCAATTAGGCCAAACTGTCATTTAAAGTCACCGGTAACCGGGAATAATGGAGCTGGTATACCTTTGTTTGTACGGTAAACGTCCCAAATATTGAATAGAAAATAATAAAAAAAAATCGCCTATCGAATGATGCAGTAAAACGAGTGCATAATTCAATAAAACAGAAAATGATTTCTAAAAGTAACTAATCAACACTTTACATGACGTTGGTGAAAGAGGCGCTTAGCTTTATAATGTGTGTCATTTTGAAAGTAAAACTAAAAATAATAGAAATGAGTTAACATGGTAATTTTTTTCTATAGAGAAAATTTCATTAGGTATATTATGGTTTCAGTCTTAGTCTTCACTTTTAATTATAATGTATTTATCTATTTTATTTTCTCTTTAAACCCGCTCTTAAGAATGCCGAAGTTTCTCGCGTAGCGTACTCTTTCAGGCAAGCTATCTCCGAGTGCTGAGTGTTGCCTCGATGTGCCGAAGCATCCCGAAGCATCGTCAAGGTTGCCGATGCGGCAGCGTCAAGTGTACCGAAGCGGTATTTTTGTTACTGCGGCCATTATATATTGGAAATATCTACTTTATTGCCATGACTTTAATGTTTATTACTATTTGCCGCCTAAAATACTCAGCCGTGCCGATGCCGATTAGTGGACGCCGAGCCTTAGAGTGCTAAAAGGCATTTAAATCGACTAGACTAGGCATTATGTCCCGGTATTACTTCGCAATATTAAACTTTGTAATCTTATCAATAAAAAATACTAAGTATATATTTTTTTGTTCAGATTGTAATCTCGCTCCGTTCGTTTAATTGGAAGCGCTGCCCCTTAACACCGTGTAAACATAAAACCACACATTACCACTTAAATAATAACTGCTGACCCGTGAGCATTAACATCTTTTATCAAGATTATACATTTTTTTTCTTCGACACTTAATAATTGCCGTGAAGTTTGTACCTTATTATAAACCTGGGAAGTGGGAATTAGAAAAGCCAATTTCGCGTTTGAAAGTCACCTCTCTTTTATTTGTTTCTTTTTTAAATTTTTATTATTGACTTTTATCAATTTGTTTCATGACAGGAAGTGTTTATTGTCTTATAGATAACCAGATGCCTCGGGAACAGTACTTTTCCTGGATTCCCATGTCCTTTCCTGCATCCCTGCATGTTAGGCGTAGAAAGTAGTATAAATTTGAATATGCATGAAACTTGCATGAAAGAAATAGGCTCTTCAGTCTATTTGATAGGAAATATTAGGATTATTAAGGATCTATAATATCCTAGGACTCGTATAGGACCTATTAGGAAAATTTAATATAAATGTAAATACTCAATAATCACGTTTTATTACTCGATGAATACCTATAATAAAACAGGGAGCGTTAAGCATGAAACAAATCAAATATTATCTAATAGACACAGAATTTCATATTTCTAAATTTTATATTTTATTTCTGTTTAAAATAAAGCGAAAAATAATGAATATCCAAAAAACGGCTGAAAAATCCGGAACTTTAACATACTTTCTTACCAAACAAAAAATTGCTTTAGAATGTAACGAAAAACATGAGAAAAAAATTGAAAACAACACAATGAAAACGGCTGAAAAATTGAACAATACCACATAGGTACAATATGCGATTTCATTTGTTAAACAAACAATCAAAGACACGTAAACTTATTTGTACGAGACCGTGTCATGCGTATTCAATCAGGACAAAACTGAATTGAAACGCCTTCACGAAAGCTGCGCGGAGGGCGACCTTCAATCGTTGCAGCAACCACTTTCTCCACTGTTTGGAAAATGCAACAGTGGTTTTTCTTACACAGGAATTGATGATGTTTCGGATGAGCTTTGGTTTTTTGAGGGAATCAATCATACTGGATACGTGGCGTCGCTTATCATGCGCTTATTATGGGGGGCTTGGGGGCTTGCAGCACTGCACTATCGTATACTCTTATCCTTCCCCTGTTTCGAGGAACAAACGAAACTTGGTTTTAGCGTCGTGGGTTCTTAGAATATGTATTTAAATTAACACCACTCCCTTAATAAAAACAATTTCATGGCTGAGGAAAAATACTACGTTGTTTAGAACCACTTGAAATATCTTGACTCTGACTTCTAAGAAAATGATAAAATACTTAATATCCGAGGAAATACAGTAATTTATGATATATTATAACAAGTTTATATCTTTGTTTAGCTACGTCACAAGGATTGTGATCGATGGAACATATGTAATCATAATGACATTGGATAATTTATAATTCATGAATAATTATGTAGATAGATATATAATGCATAGGTTTGTATCATTTAAATGTAATAATCTCACAAGGTATATGCCCATTATATGTTGAGTGATCTACTATCAAAATTCAAATGGCCTGCTGTCCATTCTCATAAAAAATACACAACAGAACGTTTCTAAGAAAATGTAATGTATGAACGATTAAATAAAATGCTACATTGAGTCATAGTTGAGTAATAATATTTGCCTATTTTATGCATGGCTTTTGTAAACTCGTGTTTTTATAATGTTTTGTCACCTATTATGATTACTAAATATACTTAATAATTATTTTATCCTCCAATTGTTTACAAACTACTTAAAATTTCCTTAAACGGCGGACAAGTAGTTACACTTATTGCGAAATTTCAAGGTGATATTATTTTATTGCCACACCTTAATCCCAGTTACTAATGTAAGAGTGGCATTGTATATTAAACTAGCTGGCGCCCGCAACTTCGTCCGCGTTGAAAAAGAAAAAATAGCCTATCATGTTTCCTGTACGTCTAAATGTTTATCTACTAAGTTTCTTGAAAATCAGTTAATTCGTTTAAGAGTTATGGAGGAATATACATACATACAATACCTACACTCACAGATTTATTATTAGTATTGATACTCAGACACTCAGTATACAGTACAAATAAGAAACTGCTGTTACACACAAAGTTAGAGGATCAGAAAACTATACGCCCAGCAATATGGTAATGTGTAGGAAACTTGTTAAAATTGATATCCACGTGACGTCATTCGCAACTAGAAAAAACTGCTAACAAAGCTGACGGCTCCTGAGTGTGTCACTAGATTACATAACATTTTTCGGTCAATTTCAACATTTTCCAAAGCGTTTTCAACAATTTTCCAAGCACATTCAACCTTTTTCTAAGCAAATTCATAATGTTGAAATTGAACGAAAAATGGCATATCATGTTGGATCGGACTGAAGCTTGGTTTTCGTGTGTATAAATTAAGTATTTTAAAATTAATTTAAATATAACATTTTAAAATTATAAGTACATCTTATCAAATTTTTAAAACATTTGTTAAGTTATATAACCATCACATCAAGAGGGTTTGCATTGCGTCACTTTGATTTTATATGCACGCTATTTCTAGGAATTGGACGTTCTGCTTGCCGCGTGTATCTATACATAGCTAACGTAGGAAAATAGCTAACCTACGTTTACCTATAGATCCGGAAGGCAACAACGTATTAACAACAACACCATTATATCATTACTATTCCATTATAAAAACTCAAATCTTTCAAAATGAAAATGCATTTCAAAATGCATTAGAAACAACCTCTCTTTTTGTTGATATTTGCGAAATCAGAGTTTGCATTGAAATATTTACAATATAATTAATTATTTATTAACTAATTAACTGTGAAAAATATAAAATATACCCCAGACTGGCTGCCCCTGTCACTACTTTTCAGATCCAGACCAGATACAACAATGCAACTTTGAAAAGTTATTTCCAAAGTTGATCTAGCCGGGAATCGAACCCGGGAACCCTAAAACCTATGTGATGGTTTAATAATCTTTTTATTTTTTTTTCAAATATTTTTGTTAAAAAAAAAGAATTTTAAGTGATAATTTTATAGTAGGTACTGGCTATTGCCCGCGACTTCGTGCGCGTTGAAAAATAAAAGATATAACGCCTGACAACCTTCCTAACCTTTGCCAAATTTTGCATCTCTATTGGAAATTGGAAACCTATGTCCATCCTGAAATTCTACACTAACTATTCTATTACTGAAAGAAAATATACTAAAATCAGATGAGTAGTTTCGAAGTAAGATTAGTAGATAGGTCTAGATTTAATTAAGTTCACATGACATCACTAAAGAGAAATCGTCCTGTACTGAATTATTTATGCCCTATAGAATTAATAAAAGGTGATTAATAAATGTATTGTATATTACAATAAAATTGTTACGTAGGAGACAATGAAATAAGTTGTTTTCATCAGCTAACTTTAACATTTTGCTTTCCAGTTATTCTTAACAAGTAAAATTGCTATAATGTTGACGTTAGGCGCTGTTGTTAAATTCGAATTATAGATACGTATAAAAAATACTCAAGGACCATAACAGAACAGTACCTAATATAAAATAACTATTTTCAACCGTTTTGTCTGTCTGTTTTCATATAAACTTTTTTCATAGAAATCGGAAGTCTGGAAGAAAAGTTATTGCATAGAGTAAATAATTACTTAAGGTTAAGTAACTATTTACTCTATGGTTATTGTAATTAAAAAGTAATGTCAAAGTCGCTCGCCTACTTTACTTTTACTTACCCAGTTACTTTTACTGCAAATATAGATAACTTTAGAATTTTTTTTATGTACTTACCTACATATTGAACTTACGTATGTAATGGAAGAGTTGTGAATTGTTATATATGTAATTAAGTTCCCAAAAAATATGTAAATGGCTTTGTACGTTCGTTAGGAAAAGAATGTTGCAGTAATTCACCTCTGAGTAGTCAGCATCATAGACATTCAATTTATTTATTAGGAATTTATAATTTCTTTTATAGTGTGCCTTTAAAAGGTAAATAAAAAAACGTGTTTTTTTTTTTAAATAATTTCATTAAAGCTAAGTCACAGATTACCTATACTACACATATAATAATATTGATAAAGAAGAAGATATGATTAAGATTATGGAGTGGACATCATACATCAAGGTCTTTCCGATAAATGTGGATCAGTTTGGCAGATCACATTGTTATGATCATAGATCATAGTAATACTATACTGTGGTAATATGTATGAAAATCCCTATGACAATTAATAATAATTAATTAATATTGTTCAGAATATTAAGACTTTTTAGGCATGTATTATTATTTTGAAAGACTAATAATGTAAAGTAAAATATAAAACTAGTATGTATTGTATTAAAATAGACAAAACGACATATTATTATAATTATCCACAATTATCAAAATCTACTTACTTACTTACTTATATTAACATAATATTTAACATATATTTAAATATATATTTACGAAATAATTGATGCATTTATTTTTTTAAATTATTATGAAAAACATTTAATAAATACCTAGTGATGGATGTCTCGTATTCACACAAATTCATTTATCAATCGTAGAGCTTAATTTAACTAAGTAATATTATTAAGTATGACTAAGTAATAGCTTATTGTATTTTATAATAATTTGAATTGTGTTATCTAAAACATTCAATCTAAAACCATTTCCTTAATGGGCACCTTGACGAATAGTTTCTTCACCTCTTCGACGACAGCACTGACGATGGCCTTCACTATTGGCGGCGCTACCTCTTGGAATATATCGCGCCAACTTGTATTGGCAAACTCGTGGATGGCGTCCGCTAAAATAAAACATTTATTTATACATTTGGGGCAAACCCTGCTCTAATAAAAAAAATGCTACTGGCTAGGCACAGCTAGAAAGGATATATAATTTTCACTAGTTTTACTTCATGTCCACGAAATTATTTATAAACAATCCGAGGCAGTCATGAGGACTGCCGACAGAAGTGAAACACTTAAAACTGAGCGCACACACATACAATCGAGTATATGCAATGTGTTGACGCGATCGCGTACGTAGACCACCGTAGCTGCGCGCGCACTGAACATTAGCATGTTGCTGACGCGAACTCATACATTTTTTCCCTACCCAAAGTCGTATAACGCGGCTTCACTTCAAAAAAAGTATAATTTATATGGAAAGATCGGCAGGTACGCTGACTTTGGTAACTAATAGCTTATTTTAAAACACACGCGAACGCCATAAAAGTTGCAAATGCACTGCTAACCGATGGTCGCTGCCAATTTTATAGACTGACTAACTGGTGCCTGCGACTTCGCGTTCAAAAAGACCCGTACATCTAAATGTTTATCTACCAATTTTCATGAAAATCAGATAATTCGTTTAAGAGTTATGGAGGAACATAAGTACGTATACATACATACATACATACATACACACACACACACACACACAAAAAAAAATTGTAAAAATCGTCAATTTAGTTTCAGTATCATGTATAGAGCCTATAAACATGATATCTCTGAAAACAAAGTACTCAACTTACTCCATGACCAACCCTTACGGTAGTAGTTTCGGAGCCTATTCAATACATACAAACAAACAATCAAATCTTTCCTCTTTATAATATTAGTATACATAGATTATAGAAATCCTGACTCACATAATTGTTTGTTTCCATTGAAGAGGTTCTGGAAGTTGAAGTTGACGTTGGTCTTGACATCGGCCGTGTGCCGCCACGTGGTCATAGCCCAGTGCGTCTCTCCGTTTACGTCTCTGTTCTGAACCTCGAATTGGATCTTCACAATTATGTCACCTGATCGACAGAAGTGAAAACTTGAACAATTACGTGTAGTGTGTATTTTTGAATCCTCAGGAAAGTACAATACTTATATACAAATGTGTCGGTTACACCGTACACGGTTACAGGTCGCGAGTTCAATGGTTTTCGCCCTATCTCAAAAATTGTTCATTTTTTTAAACTGCGAGCGCCATCTCTGTTCGCATAGATGTATTATCACTTATCATATTCTAGTTTTAGTGGTATTGTGTAGATGACGCAATATCTTAAAACAAAGCGCCTAAAGAAATTTTCACTTCAAACAGGTAAACATCAAAAGATAGGAATAAATTTTCTGCCTGAATGTCCAGACAATTTGGGTTCATGTCATTATGCTATGTAGAAAAAATATGCACTAGTCACTTTGTGTCGTAGTAGATTTGAGTGCTAGACTCATTATGTAGTAGTCAATATAAGCTCTAGCATAGAGTAAATAGTTACTTAACCAGTAATAGAGGGACAGACACGTAGAGACACAAAAAATGTCGAAAAAGTCGATAAAATGTAGATGGCCCCTATGTAGATTACGATTATGAGTTTCTATTAAAAATCCGTCTAACTCAAAGGTCGCTGTAGTCAGTCAATTCGTATCATGCACATGTTATATGGCGACATCTAGTGAGCAAAAAAAGAAACCGCACGGATTCTATAAATTTTTTATTGTTATATGACGACATCTAGTGAGCCATAAAGAAAATAGATCCGGAAGTTTCATGTTTAAAACGGAGCTCGCCCCTCTATTACTGGTTAAGTAACTATTTACTCTATGGCTCTAGGCAAAAATCAAATGTAGTCAGATTGTGTTCTAGACAGTCCAAGACCAACCCAAAAAATAGATAGGTAAGCAATATACTCACGAATTCTAATTCTGTATTTGCCGTTTCCTTCAATGGGCATCACCAGCAGCTGCCCTCCGAGTGTATAATTGCCAATCAGCGTAACCGAACATTTCAATTCGAGGCCCAACTTTTTGCCATTACGTCTGTGGAATTACAAGGCGACAATGGAGCTATAACTAGTATTTCTATCTCTTTTATTAAATTACTAGTTGTTGCAAGCCACTTTGCTTACTCGCTGATAATGTAGCTTTCTATAGGTCACACAATTTTTAATATCTGCCCAGCAGTTAAGACAAAAATTATGTCTTTATAATCTCCATGTAGGTAATATAAAAATTACGTGTCACAAATTTTTATTCGCGATGAACTACTGAACTGATTTTGAACTGAACCGACTTAAAAGATAGGATATATTTTACAGTTACGTGGACTAAGTCGCGTGCGTCAGCTAGTATTTAATTATGCATGTTATGTTAAGTCAGCAGGTCCACCTTGCTCTAGAAATTATTTATTGTAGCAACATTATGAGACGAATTGTTGTCTTTTTCCACTAGATCACTCACCAAACGCAACTTTACTTTGTTACAGGTGGAACAATAAATTACCTATATGTTTTAAAAATGTACAACCCTGCACTTACTTTAAATTAAGAACTTCGCAATTCCTTAGTCCTTTGACTACTGTGTTTCTGAACTCCATGTCCAAACCGGCTTGACTGGCCTTGACCAACTTCACAACCATTGGATCCAGAGGACTGAGTTCAAGTTCTGGAACACCGGCAGCCAATACTGGAACCACCTTCTGCGCTGACGTCTTCAAGCATACGCTGTCTTTTTCTCGACATGGTGTTATGAATGGAGCTGTAAAACATGTAATTTTATACTAGACTAGCTAGTGCTCGCGACTTCGTCCGCGTTGAAAAGTATAAAACGCCATCTACCGTGGAATGGATCGCTAAAAATACTTCTTCTTAGGTTTAAATGGCAATGTGGCTCATTTTAAAATGGCCATTATCTGCCAGTGTCAAGTTAAAATAGCAATTTGTAATAGCCCCTTTTTTTAAATTGAAATCAAAATCAAAAGTAGCAGACTCAAGTCTAGTCAGTCAAGTCAAGTCAGTCAAGTCAAGTCAGTCAAGTCAGTCAAGTCAGTCAAGTCAGTCAAGTCAGTCAAGTCAGTCAAGTCAGTCAAGTCAGTCAAGTCAGTCAAGTCAGTCAAGTCAGTCAAGTCAGTCAAGTCAGTCAAGTCAGTCAAGTCAGTCAAGTCAGTCAAGTCAGTCAAGTCAGTCAAGTCAGTCAAGTCAGTCAAGTCAGTCAAGTCAGTCAAGTCAGTCAAGTCAGTCAAGTCAGTCAAGTCAAGTCTATAATTTTCTCTTGTTAGTATTCCAAAGCAGTCAGGTCAAGTCCCTCATCGCTAAAAATATCACCAAGCAGTTGTCATTTTAGCCGCTTCACCGATGCTGGATAGATGGCGCTGTCAAGTGTATCCCAGGCTAAGCCGCTAGTGTTTATTACTTTTATTTTAGATTTCCCGTAGGAATGAAGCATTTTCCCGCGGTAAAAAGTAGCCTATGTTCATCACGGATAATGTCGGCTTCTAATGGTAAAAGAATTTTTCAAATCGGTCCAGTAGTTTCGGAGCCTATTCTATACAAACAAACAAAACAAAACCAACAAACAAACTCTTTATAAAATTAGTATAGATAAATAAATAAAAAAATTGATTTTGTGGGAGACTTAAAATAAAATAAAATAAAACTTATGCATAACAACCAGACACTACGATAACATCATTAATTAAGTTTTTTAAGCTATATGCACGATATATTATTGTTTTTAAAAATGTTATTCAAGTTATTACTATTATATAGAAATCGTAAAAATTAAAATATATAAGTTCTTATAATAAAATAAAAATTTAAAATGTAACATTTAAAACAAAAAAAAAATGTGACATAAATTGACGACATTTTAATAATATGGATTTTTGATCATCCGGTGTAAGTTACATTAAAATGTTTTTTAAGTTGCTAATGTATTTTTCACAAACTTCTATTCTCGGTAACTTCTCTTTATTTTTGAATTTTGTGGTTAAGTATCCTTTCAAGTTTACAGTGCTAGGATATAATGACTCAGTAGGTATATGTTATTATATACTAGCTGGCTCCAGCGACTTCGTCCGCGTTGAAAGAGAAAAAAGTGGCCTAATCCTGTTACTTGTACGTCTAAATGTTTATCTACCAAGTTACATGAATTCGTTTAAGAGTTATGGAGGAACATACATACATACAATACCTACACTTACAGATTTATTATTAGTACTAGCTGGTGCTCGCGACTTCGTCCGCGTAGAACACCATCTACCGTATTTTGAATAAATGGCGCTATCTTCCGGGCCAAGCCGCTTATATTTTAGATTTCCCGTAGGAATGAAGCATTTTCCCGCGGTAAAAAGTAGCCTATGTTCATCACAGATAATGTCGGCTTCTAATGGTAAAAGAATTTTTCAAATCGGTCCAGTAGTTTCGGAGCCTATTCAATACAAACAAACAAACAATCAAATTTTTCCTCTTTATAATATTAGTATAGAGTATAGATTGATTGATTGATATGATAACTGTGATTCTAGAACTACAAAATATCAAGGCCTTTTTTAAAGAAAATAATATATCTAAGTAAAATATGAGGACAAATTTGAACGTTATAAATTAACTTGCGTTTTAATGGTTGTTAGGTATTGTTTTCTTTTTTAATTTTTCCACATGAACCGGTTTAAAGTTCACGATACCTGCTTGTGTTTTCGACAGTTAAAAGAATAATATTTATTCTTTAGACTAACATTTACATTGTACATAATTATATATAAAACAAAGTCGCTTCTATATATGTAAATGTACGCTGAGATCTTAAATTACTATTACGCTAAAGGAGGAAGCTTTTTATTTTTATGTATCACTAGCTGCTGCCCGCGACTTCGCCCGCGTATTTTTATAAATTATATACTAAAACCTTCCGCGAGAACCACTCTATACATTGTTGAAAACAGCATGAAAATCGGTGCAGTAGTTTTTGAGTTAATCGCGAACAGACAGAGAGACGCAGCGGAGGACGTTGTTTTATTATATGTAAGGATTTGCTGAAAAAAAAACCATGCGAAGCCGTGGGCGGTCCGCTAGTAATAAATAAAAGAATCCTACAAAATTGTGACAAGAAACTAATGAGGAAAAATATCGAAATAAAATGTAGGTGAGCAATTATGAACAGTTTCCTCAAACCAGATACTTAATTAGTTATTAATGTTTGATCTAAACGATGGGAATTTATTTAATTGGAAAGTCGTTTAGTGTAACGATTATCACAATATGCAATGGACATACAAATTAATCATGCAATTAACTAACATTAGATATTGAGGGCATTTGAGGGGATAATAACTCCGCTTTGCACTTGACGAAAAGTATAACTTCAACTTTTAATAACAAAGAAAAATACATGTCAAAGGTGAAAACTTAAGATTCACAAAAACACATTTCATTACATTACATGACAGTGTTGCGAGTTCAATGGTTTTTTCCCATCTCAAATTATTTTAATTTTTTTAATTATTTTAAATTAATTTCTGCCAATATACAGAGGTTTCGGTTACGTTACATTACATGACAGTGTCGCGAGTTCAATGGTTTTTTTCCCATCTCAAAAATTGTTCTCTTTTTTTTTTAATTACTTTAAATTAATTTCTGCCAATATACAGAGGTTTCGGTTACGTTACATTACATGACGGTGTCGCGAGTTCAATGGTTTTTTCCCATCTCAAAAATTGTTCTCTTTTTTTTTAATTACTTTAAATTAATTTCTGCCAATATACAGAGGTTTCGGTTACGTTACATTACATGACGGTGTCGCGAGTTCAATGTTTTTTTTTTCATCTCAAAAATGCCCAACACGCCTAAAGAAGTTTTCACTTTTAAAAAAAAAATTAAAGTATTAAAAATATAACGATATAATATAGAAAACAAATCGTTATTATAACTCTTCTTCGATCTCCATTGTTGTTAGTATTAGTATTTAGCATTACACACACACACACAAACACACATTTTTTTGTTAAATACTAGCTGGTGCCCGCGACTTTGTCCACGTTGAAACATGTGATAAAACACTTGACAATAAATATCTAAAGCAATATAACGCCTGACATACATTGACACCTGAATTATTATCCTTTTGCCAAACGTTACATTTTAGGATTTTTAGATAGCTATTTCGAATCCTTAGCCATTATAATTAATTATAACCAAGTGAATATTTTTTATAGCATAATGCTGACTGATTATTTTATCATTGAAAGCAATATTATGACCTTGATTTGTCTGAGAATAATGCAAGAGTTTCAATAAAAATCATTACCTTTCCTTCCAGTACTAAATGAAGAATTGAAGAACTTATTTTTCTAGCGTTAAGCTTTCTTGTATGTTTATTTAATATTTAATTCGTTTTAATTAAAATAAAAGCTAATAGCAAATTTTTCGTTTAATTAATTAATTAAGTAAATTAAAAAAAAACTTAATTTTGTAGTTGTATTTATATAAATTTTAACAAGTTTGGCAATCTTTTATAAAAATTTCGTGTCACGTTTTTTGTCCGCGATTAACTCCTAACTCCTAATTAAACTACTAAATCGAATTTGAAAATTCTTTCACCTATAGAAAGCTATATTATCAGCTAGCAACATAGGCTATATTTTATAAAGTTAAGGGGACGAAGTCGAGTGCAACAGCTAGTATGTGTTAGTATAAATAAATACTAGTGTACCAAATTGATGTCCTGAAAAGGAACACATCGCTGCTTAAAAATTAAAGGGGCATAAAACAAAAAAATCCAATCCTTCATATTATTGTATGTTACAAAAAGACTTTTATGGTTGTTTTATTCAATATTTAGTATATTTTGATATTTATTTATTTTATATTTAAAAGTAACTTATATGCTTATATATCTCCTCTAGTATTCAGTTTATTATAAAAGTACTTAAAACATTTAATGATACTTAAAAATATATAATAATATAAAAAATATATGTATCTAATAAGAAAAAAAAATACAAAATAATATTTATTTTTTTTCGATTAAGTAGCTCTCCTGTAAAATGTGTAATTTTGATTTGTGGCCCTTTAGTTTTTAAGCAGCGACATGGAGAAATACAAATTCACTGCTGATCTTGATAGGATAATCGATAATGAGTACTGGCTTTGATTAAAAAATATATATAAAAAGTGTCTTACCTAATGCACAGTTGGCGCCCAGAAACAGTTGCACACAGACAGACAAAACAATGAACAACTTCATGATGACAATAATACCGTCACAACAACTGAATACGAATGCAACCGAGACATGAAAGCCTACCATTAAATACTAAATAATTTCTCACAAGCAAGTTAAACTAAATTAGACTTAATTCCTTACAAGACAAAGGTCTTTATGAATGAACAATAAATTTTAAACATACGCCCATTTAATTATCGTCATTAAAAACTATTTTAAAACAATGTTTTCTACGAAGTTATTAGGTACTTAATTTTTTTTTTTTGGTTAATTGAGGCGTCCCTGAAACTTGTACACAAAAATACTTAAATTACTTAATAAACACAAAATTAATTTAAAAAAAATATTAGGTTGTATAATATTATTATAAAGGTCATTTTACTTAAAATTAATTATGATCTGCATAAAGGTTTTTATTGGTAATGTTTTTTTTTTTATTTAAATATATACATACATATATATATGTTTATATTGACTTGTCGTTTTAATTTTAATTTTCGTTTTAGAAATGTTTGAAACAAAAATTGCTAAGTAAATTAATATGTACTTATAATCAGAAGGCCTTTTTCTACAACCAAAATTGTTATTATTGCAAATGTAAATTTATTATTTGAGACAAATATTTATTACATTACACACGTAGGCAGATTTTATACACAATTATTGTTGACTTAACGTCAATAGCAAAAATGCTGATCACAACTCGTTGTACTCGTACGTGATTTCCACGGCAACAGAGCATAGGTCACCTTGCTCTATATTCGCAATTTAATTACAACCAACAAGACTTATTCTTCTTATATATATACTAATATTATAAACAGGAAAGATTTGATTGTTTGTTTGTTTGTATAGAATAGGCTCCGAATCTACTGGACCGATTTGAAAAATTCTTTTACCATTAGAAGCCGACATTATCCGTGATGAATATAGGCTACTTTTTACCGCGAGAAAATGCTTCATTCATAGAGAAATCTAAAATAAAAGTAAATACTAGCGGCTTGGCCCGGGAGATAGCGCCATGTATATACTTTTCTATGCATACGAAGTCGCGAGCACCAGCTAGTTACACAATATAAGACTAGATTTTGCTCGCAACTACATCCGCGCGCTTCTTATTCGATCGCAATTCGATCGCTAGATCATGCTTCACAGGATCATGCTGGCTTTGCATGTAAGACACTTCTTCGCACAATTCGTATGAAAGAAAATTGTGCAAAACCACTACTAAACCGAAAATTTCATCAAAATCGGTTGAGCTGTTTAATACTTACATACATATTATGTTCCCTATGCACTCCAAAATATTATGTATTTACAAAAAAAGGTATGTAAGTATATCAAGTAAGCTTATCAAGTATGTAAATATATCAACTCTGTCTGGTATCCACAATACAAGCATAAGGCTGCGTTTCCACCAGAGATGTGCGAGGACGCGTAGCGAGGGATGTGCTTTTCATGAACCAATAAATTGCCTCGTTTAGCACAGCTCTAGTGGAAACGGCTTAGCGGAGCGAGGTTTTTGTACGTACAAAACAAGCGACAAATGTGTTGCGAGGTTTGCGACAACCAGCACCAGCCAGTCCATAGAGGGCTCGCACCGCACATTCACATCCTCGTATGACACATTTTCCTCGCACTGCTTTGGTGGAAACACCCACACATTTTCACAGCACAGCTAGACATCCTCGCACGACACATTTCCCTCGCACATCTCTGGTGGAAACGCAGCCTTACTTAGTTACTTACTGTGGAACTAGATGGTGCTGTGTGAAATGTATGAAGATTTAGTTTATTTATTTATCTTTAACTAAAAATTAAGTATCTATGATGGTATTGCATGAATAAAAATAGGATTTAAAAGGTACTGCAACAGTCAAAAATCACAAGTGGATTGAAACTCCCTTTTCACCTATCCCTATATCCACTTCGTAGGGATACTTTTCAAAATATCCCAGCATAGAACATGAGTCCCATTATTGACAGTTGTGTAGTAAATATTGTTCTGATATAAAACTTTGTTGGAGAGTGTTCAGGCGAGTTGGTTATTGTACAAATCCTAACTAATACCTACTTACGAATACGAAAGGAAGTTTGTATGTTTATTTGTTACGCTTTCCACCAATCATCATGAAATTATACTTACACATTACAAGGGATACAAAAAAAAACTGTTCCCTAAGGATCGTCATTGAATATACGTTTTAACACTCAAAAATACGTGGATGAAATTTCGGGCATGAGCTAGCCGACATCTTTATTGCTGAAACGACGATGGCGCCTCCACTGTAGACGAAATTTTTTCATATTAGTCCTAGCTAACTAATTGCTGTTAACTAGTTAATTTTTATTGACCCATTAAAATTGAACACCTTTTTGCAAACATTAAAACCTGATTAGCATAATAAACAAACATTTATTATATCTACATAAAAAAAACGTTACACGTTCCTCAAAACTAAACCAGTATTTCAAATTATTCGTAAAATAAATATTCTACCGGTGATCGGCTCATGGTCTGTCTGTTTGCGATAAACTCAAAAACTACTGCACCGATTTTCATGTTGTTTTCACCAATGGATAGAGTGGTTCTCGAGGAAGGTTTTAGTATATTATTTACAAAGTTACGCGGGCGAAGTCGCGGGCAGCAGCTAGTATATTATAATACTAGAAGACGCACGCGACTTCGTCCGCGTAACTAAACCGAATATTCGGCCGAATACGAATACATCTAAAATTGGCGAATATGTCGAATACCGAATAGTAGGTATAAAATTCGACATTTGAAAATATGATGTTGTTTGTACAATGACTCGATGACCTCGATGTATACTAAATATGTTTGACAGTTTGACCAAACAAAAAAATTCTGTCAAATGTGTTTCCCTATCGAGACATTTGTATCTTGATGCTCACTTCATACCGGTACACCTGTGCACTTTGTAGGTTTGAGAATAGGTCGTAAACTATTTTTATACCTTCTTCTTCTTCTTCTTGAAGTGCCATCTCCTATCGGAGGTTAGCTATCATTATATATGGCTATCCTAACCCTCGAGGCGGCGGCTCGAAACAGGGATCTGGTACTTTGGCCATACCATTCGCGGAGATTCTTGAGCCAGGAAGTACGTCGTCTGCCCGGCTTGCGTCTACCTCGTATTTTCCCCTGCATGATCAGCTGCAGGAGATTATACTTGTCGCCGCGCATGATGTGTCCAAAATATTCCAGTTTCCTGACTTTTATGGTTTTCAAAACTTCAACCTTCTTGTTCATTCTCTGCAAAACCGTCTCGTTCTTTATCCGATCTGTCCAGGACACCCGTAGCATGCGCCTGTATACCCACATCTCATTGTATTGGTGGTCATTGTATTGGTGAGTGTCCAGGCCTCGACCCCGTACAACAACACAGAGAATACGAAGCACCGGACCAAGTGCATACGGGTCACAATATCGAGCGAACGGTTGCAGAGAATGTGGCTCAACTTCATGGAGGAATTTTTTATACCCCTAAAGTGATAAGGATGGCCCACTCTAAAAAATTTTTTATGGCAAAACAACGTTTACATATAATAAAATGTAATGTCTGAATTGCCTACTATGGAAGAAAATTTAAAGACAAAAAAATTAACACCATTCAATTAAGCTTTAATCACTTAATCGACATATAATACTCAGATTACTTAATTACAGTTACGCTACAAAGCGCCAACCGGTTTTGTCTATCAAATAATCATTCCTCGTAGTTACACTTAGGCTTGAATTAAAGACATTGTAAGATTTGTGGTTCGTGTTTTTTAACCTAGCAACTTAGCAACAATATATTAAAAACCATGCGGCATCACAATGATAAACACCTTCGCTATCTTGGCACATATAAATTGCTTAATTATCTCCTTCATACTATGAATATTTAATGGCTTTATAAAGCTAAAAGTTTTTGAAATATACGTCAGAACTTCCTTGAGTTTTTGCGTCATACCAACTTTGTGTCGCAAATTAATTGAATGACATACACAAATAATGACGTTTGTACATATAAAAACATTTGCAACTTTAGTCCAATCTTAGGATGTAAGTTCACCTCGAAATTTGAGATATCCAGCTATAAACTCATATAAACTTGTATTTTGACATCCTAAAAGTTCTCTCAAAAGCTACATAATTATGGTAGAGTGTACACGTCTATTAAAATCTAAGATTAAAGGTCACAAAAATCTATTTTTTTTTGCAAATTTTTTGCAGATATCTCGTTGTGACCTTAGATTTTAATATACGCGGACAACTTTATACGAGTTTATAGCTGGGTATCTCAAATTCCGAGATTCTTACCTAATTATGACTAAATTAGACTTTAAAAGGAAAATTTTGACGTTGCTTTTCTAAAGTTATAAGCTTAGTAAATAATGAAAAGTAATAAAAATATGACAATAATTAAGAGGAGATGCATATCAAGGTCAACATTGCAGGATAAGGAATAAGGAGATGATGAAATACAGTGTTTTATGACTGTAATAATGCATTGTACCGAACTATTATTAAATAAAAACTGAGCTACTAAAGTTCTTACTAAATCTTGAACTGAATTTTGGAGCTTTTTTTTGACAGAGATGGGCTTGCTCTTAACCAACTATTAGCTGTATAACGAGGATGAGGCCTATGATGGAGCGAGCTCACCCAGAATAAGATGCCAATTCACTAGAACTTTGAAAAGATTAATCTAAATTGAGATTAACTTTAATCTAAACACGTGCAAAATATTTACAAGAAGCTTGAGGAAAATTTTGGATAGGGTCGTTGCACTTACACTTACATATGTATAATTATTATACATATGTGAAGCTGTCTCTCCATTAGCGGAATAATCTTTTGTCCAATGTCCTCGCATACCTAATATAGTAAACATACCCAACTGGATGATTAATATACATGGCATTATTTATTATCTATACTAATATTATAAAGAGGAAAGATTTGATTGTTTGTTTGTATAGAATTGGCTCCGAAACTACTGGACCGATTTGAAAAATTCTTTTACCATTAGAAGCCGACATTATCCGTGATGAACATAGGCTACTTTTTACTTCATTTGCTTCATTCCTAAGGGAAATCTAAAATAAAGGTAAATACCAGCGTCTTGGCCCGGGAGATAGCGCCATCTATCCAAAATACGGTAGATGGCGTATTATACTTCTCTACGCGGACGAAGTCGCGAGCACCAGCTAGTTTTAAATATTTTACCATTAAATTCGGGCAATTTAATTAATTTAATTTAATTTTAGTAGGTTTTTTTGACATTTGGAAAGTTTTGTGGTTAGTAAAATGGCTTACATATCAATATTTGTATTGTAAGGATGGATATTAATTATTGTCAAGTAAAAACTACTGAACAATTTACGATGAAACTTTACAGTAATTAGTTGTCAAAAACTATGTTCTGTACACGAGTAATTAAAAGGTATACCCAAGTTTATGGTTTTAAGAACATTTATTTTTTCTTTATAAACTGTTGGATATGAATTCTATATTTTTTTTTTAATTAAAAACCTTTTAAGTTCCTTTGAATCGCTGTGAAATTGTAATAAATATAATCTTAAATTTCAATTATTAATAAGTTTAAGTTATAATACAACTTTCCGCATACTTATACTTCTAATGACATTATTACTTGATCATTTATGAGTAAATCGTTATAATATATGAGTCACCGATTGTAATTTACATCAATTTACATTTTGTATGAAAAAAAATCATCAAAATTAACTAACTGTCTCAAATGTATCTTCATTAAACGCAGATAATGATACGACGACACAAAAATCCTGTTCTAAACTTGAACCAGCAGGTAAAGTCGGGGTAAGAAAAGGTTAAAGTCCACAATAACTTCTTGTAAAATGTGAGTTGCTATGGAGATTCAGAAAAACGTGTATAGCCTTGTTATACAACGAAGCAATGCAGCCAGCATGATTGACCCTCGTCTAAGGATACCAAGGTAGATATTATATGTATACAACAATAAATAATAATAATATATATATTAATAGGTAAATATTCGTGTTATCCATGTATTCTTTTGAAGTGTCGATTTGTACCACCGCTTGTAAATATTTGTATTAATCTATGGTAATATATGTAGCTTATTGTTTCTATTTTTTGTAAACTAAGTTGTGTGTTACTGTCTTTGCTTTAATAAATAAAATAAAAATAAATTAATTAACTAGCGGCCTTCCCGGCCTCGTACGGATGCAAATCATATACCAAAACCTTCCTCGAGAACCACTCTGTACATTGGTGAAAACAGCATGAAAATCGATGCAGTAGTTTTTGAGTTTATCGCGAACAGACAGACAAATGCCGCGGTGGACTCTGGTTTATAATATGTATATATTTATATAAATTTATTATTATTTTTTTAAATAATATATAATACTTTCATACTAATATAATATTATAAGGATTAAGGATTTGATTGTTCGTTTGTTTGAATTGAATATTCTCCGAAACTACTGGACCGATTTGAAAAATTATTTCATTGTTGGGAAGCTATAATTATCAGCATGTAACATAGGCTATCTATACTAATATTATAAAGAGGAAAGATTTGATTGTTTGTTTGTTTGTTTGTATAGAATAGGCTCCGCAACTACTGGACCGATTTGAAAAATTCTTTTACCATTAGAAGCCGATATTATCCGAGGTGAACATAGGATACTTTTTACCGCGGGAAAATGCTTCATTCCTACAGGAAATCTATTTACTACTAGAAGTAAATACTAGCGGCTTGGCCCGGGAGATAGCGCCATCTATCCAAAATACGGTAGATGGCGGTAGACCAGCTAGTATTTTATAAAGTCGCGCACAGCTGACTATTCAATAAATATTTAAAATAATATTTAAAAAAACTAATGAACACCGTTCATTAATTTTTTGTTGGATTTTTATCAAACTAGATTTTGCCCACAACTTTTTTTGTGTACGAGTTTCTCCAGAGCTATCGTCGTACCTGAGGCGCGGTTATTTATAAGAAGTGAGATAAAGAGTTACATACTTTGCCCATTAAAAATCAATATATAATTTTTATTATAAACACTTGTTTCACCAAATTCACTTGACCTTCTCCACCTCTCCTTTTTCTTTCATTTGCGATCATGGAAGGGGATAAATAAAAGTCCGCCAGGGGTCAATGGATAAGTTTGTCAAATTCGTCACCGTTTACGCATCGGACGCTTATCGTATAAAAGGCTGTAAGCGCTTTTTTATTGAACATTCGAAGGATTCATCTTCTTGTAAGCATGCGTGTGTTTTTGTGTTCTCTCCTTGCATTATGCAGTTTTGAGTGCATTTTATGTGGAAATTTGCGTGAGTATTCCTAATACATCATTATAATCTATTTTTATATCAATTTATATTTTTTAAATGATTTTTAATTCTATTACAAGTACAACTACTCTTTCACCAATTACAAGTAAAGTAAAGAAATATTTTTTGGTTTTATTGAATTATGCACTCGGTTTACTGCATCATTCGATAGGCGATTTTTATTATTATTATTATTATTATTATTTTCTTTTCAATGTTTGGGACTTTTACCGTAGATACAAAGAAAGGTATATCAGCTCTATTATCCCCGGTTAACGGTGACTTAAAATGACAGTGAATCTACTTGACAGATGGTGAAAGAGGGGCTTAGTATTTCTATATTCTTGTTCCTCTAAAACTAGGGAAATTAATCAATTTTTAATAATCACAATTATGTTATTATAGTCAACCTTCTATTATAATAAATAAAATATGTAATTAATATTAAGTATAATTACATATTATAAAACAAAGTCCGCTGCGTTTTTCTGTCTGTCTATTCGCGATAAACTCAAAAACTACTGCACCGATTTTCATGCTGTTTTCACCAATGGATAGAGTGGTTCTCGAGGAATGGTTTAGTATATCATTTACAAAGTAACGCGGACGAAGTCATGGGCAGCAGCTAGTTTAATATAAATAGGAAAAATAAAGTATTTTCCTCAGTAAATTCTAAGCCGATTTCCTTTTTTAGTATATAATTATTGAAAATCTGTTTATCAACAAAAAATGGAACGATAATAAAGTGTAAATATTTTTTAGTTAGTAGAAAAAGGTTAAATCTTAGTAAAAATAATTTTAATTAGTTTTTTCTTTATGTAACCGATAATATAATCGAAAAAATGGCTCAAAATTTATATCATTAATAGATAACGGAAGTCGTTTCAATTATTTAAAAGTATCATGATTCGTACTCGTCTTGTTAGGGCTGAACCTCTGGAAATAGAGATTTACGGTATGTTTGACAGACAGTTAGCCGTCTGCACTGTCTTTGAACCTGGAGTACCGTATTTAAACCTGAAGTACCGTCTTTAAACCTGGAGTACCGTCTTTAAACCTGAAGTACCGTCTTTAAACCTGGAGTACCGTCTTTAAACCTGTATTACCGTCTTTAAACCTGTAGTAACCTTGACATTAGCTAATTTACACTGACTGACATTAAATATTATAACTTGATAATAAATAAATTAGATTTAAAGTAAAAATTTTGTATGCCAATAATAATGGTAGGTCAGTAGGTCATATATATCAAATATTGATTAAAATACCTATTATGTACACTATCATCAACAAATAAATTATTATTTCAATTTTTTACAATATAAGGTCCACTTAATGGTAGGTGGCTACTGTCGCCTATAACACGAGCAACATCATAAGTGCTACAGGTGCTGCTGCCGACCATAGAAGGATTAGGGATAAGGGAGGGATGGGGTAATGGGCTCTGTAATCTGGTAATGGACAATGGGTATATCATAAAAAACTTAAAACTACCGGTGGTTAGTTAGGGCTGTAGAGTGAGGAACCTCCTGACAATTCGTGCCGTGTCCAGAAGTACCGTCTTCTGTATCTGACCCTTCCCCTGAATCCATCCATCTAGCGAGAGACTCTTAAGATGTTGGTCGAGACTCGCTATGAGACCGTTCGCCGTTATATTACCGTCTTTCCATTGACGTCACAATGGTCATGTGGTGGTTTGAAGAAAGCTATAAATCGATACTACAATTTAGCATAGATTCAGGTAGCTCTAACATCTTTTCCATTTACTCGTAGTTTCAAAGTTAAGTAAGTAGGTACCACATTAAGTGATTCTTTCTAGTGTCGAGCTTTTATGTGATAAAAAAATATAAATTTCGGTGTAATGTATATGTCAAGTTGAATAATTTACTCTCTCATATTATTAATGACCAAGTGACTGCGGTGGGGTCGGAACCACAATTACCATATTGTCAAAGCAAATGCATTGCAGCAACAAGTTGGTCCGGGCCCACACATCCATAAAAACAAATATGTGTTTAACCTTGTGGAACACGACAGGGCCTGGCTATTATTTGCTCGGTATGGTAAACGGTAAATGGTAAGGTAAGGGCCAACGACATTGACACAGTCACAGCCGGTTGCCACATCGACCTCTCAACTGGTCCAATCTGAGATCTGATGGTGTCATTTACAAAACACTCACTTTGATTTAGTAATTTAGTAGGTATCCACGCAATATACTTTTTTTTAAATATCGAGCAATAAAAGGCAACAAAAAAATATACCAAAGTTAACATTTTTTTGTATTCCTACGCCGACCTAACAATAAAACATAGGGTGTGAAAATTTGTATATTTTCATTTAGAGCATAAAAAATATTCCAGTAAATATTAACTAATTGAGCAATTAATACAATAGGAAGACATAATAATAATAATAAAAACACAGAAATAATTAATCAGCCCTAATTTTTAATGACATTCGTCATTACAAAATTAGCGCGATATAAATTAAAATGGATGTTTCCAAAGCAGGAGCAGAAGCAGATACAAAATTATAAATGGCCTATTTCTAGTTTTCTTTTACCATCACTCTTGCCATCACTCTTTTTATTAGTTAAATAAAGTGTTAACGGTTAAAAACAAATAAATGAAATGTAGGTAAACGATCGATCGAAACAAGTTTCGCAACAAGATCAGGTCAATGTCAACCGATCGTGTTATTATGTTATTATATCTGTAAACGCACAACTCCGGTTTGTCTGCCAATCGTGGAACTTATTTTCCTATTATAAGAGGATTACCTATTATATTATATGACCCATTAAATTATATATTATAGACAATAATAGATAATGTAGACCATACAGTAATAGATACGTAAAACCGAATGTAATAGAACACTTTCAGGCATGACTAGTGATAAACTTACCCCAAAATAATTTTCTATTCACAGCCCCAAAGTACTTAGTTATTTGAAAAATATTAAGACCGATCTCAGCAGGAACAGGAGGAGAGAATGTGGTATCTCAACAGTTAAAAATCACTGTTTATTGTCTTGTATTAAATCTACATTTTATATATTATCTGTCATAATTAAGTATATACAGAGATATTTCGATATGTGATTTGGTTTTGAAAGATATGTCCGATTGAGTTCTGAATGAAAATCAAAAAAGCTGCGTAGTATATTACCTATGTACTCAAATGTATATAAGGTGTTTTATATAATATAGGTAATAAAAATAGGTTTGTCTATGTGTAACAACCGATTTTGATGAAAATGACGGTCCTGTGAATTTAATTAGCGATAAACAGATATTTTTTTGGTTTTTTGTCACGTTTTCTTTACAAATTAATACAAAATTATAATGCTTTTTTTCTATTTAAAAATAGAAATGAGATATTTGATGCTTGACTAAAACATAAGTATTATATATAGAAATAAAGACTAAATAAGTGTGAAAAATGAATGCGGACGTAGTCGTGGACAAAAGCTAGTAAGCTATAAACACCCTGCAAACAGCTAAAACAAACCAATAAATATGCACCTTCACCCTCATTGTCTTATCTGCATTATGCAACGAATTCTCGTATTTTGTGTTTCAAAAGTAAATACATTTCACCATTCAACAGGTGATGTCAAAACACTCGTCCAACGCAAGGTGAACAAAATTTTCATGATTTTTACAAACTACTTTCTAAACTATAAATATGTATATTTTGCAATTTGTTGCATTTAGATCATACTTAGCATCTGCATCCTTTGTCAAATTAAAATGCATTATTCATTTATTAGGTATATATACCTATGTGTGTATACTTTTATAACTAAGTATTTCTTATAACATTAATTAATTAATAATTAATTAAATAATGAACCTAAAACTAATTAAATTAAATTAGTTCAAGTATTTCTAAACCGTCAAACACAAGATATGTTTTTAACAGAATTCCAGCGAGACATTATAAAAAAAAAAAATTACGAAAAATTTTACAAAGAAAATTATTGTAATTTTCTCTTGATGGTGTAGTTCATGAATTTAAAGATTAATATCAACATAACGCGGAAGTGAAGTGTCTACTCAGACTGTTAGTGGAACACGTAATTGTTCGCAAATAGTACCTACTGCCTGTTTACTTACTAAGTAAATACATATTCTTATATTATATTTGCTTAAACACACAATATTGGTACATAACTTTGGCGTGAGTGACCATCCCCTTATAGAAAAACACAGTGAAATAATAGCATAGCAACAGAAATAGCAGCATAGAGTTAACAGATGCACTTATCCTTAATCAGGTGACGTTATCATCAAGTGGACGGTCTCTTACCTATAAGAAAAAACATAACTGTAAACTGTTTGAACCGGTTGTAATAAAATTTGTTATTAGGATAGATTTCACGCGTTACTTACTTGGATGTCGCGAACAAAAACTAAAATTAGACGTGGCCTTATGTAAAATATATTATGTACATAAGAACGACAAACAAATATTTCGTGATGTATACGTACATAGTCTCTACATACTTATAAGTCCTCAACAGCTTGACTGGGAGCTTTTTTTTTATTATGAAGATCAAATTGTCAACCGACTTCCATATAAGTAACTCTTTAACAAGAAAAAACCGACTTCAAACGTTTTGTAATGGATGCCATTGTCAGAACTGGACCAAATTGAAATGGGACCACACGGGAAGTTTCAACCGAATACCAAAAAAGGTGGAGGTTCTCAATTCGACTGTATTTTTTTTTAAAGTTTGTTGTTACCTCAGAACTTTCGACTGGATAAAATTATTTTGTTGATTCTTTTTTTTATTTAAAAGCTTTTTTATTGAAATGGGACCACTCCATAAGAATCCATAAGAAAAAACCATGACAAGGTTTGAAGTCGTTTTTTTTTTTGTTAAAAAGAGTCATTTACAATAACTCTTCATTTCATACAAGCGTACCTAGGTACTTAATCTGTCCTGGGAAACCAATATACGAGTATAATAATATTATAGTAACATAATTAATTTGTTTTTTTTCTTATTCCAGCGTCGTACTTAAAAGCATGTTCGGCTTCCGATCCCAATTTGAACGCGTGCATAGAGAAGACGATAGTGGCAGCGGGACCACAGTTCACTTATGGGATACCAGAGTTCGGCATCGAACCTTTGGACCCCATACAGCTGGGCACAATACCCATTGACAACGCCGGACTCAAACTGATCTTTAAGAACACCGTCGTTAGTGGACTAAGAGGCTTCAAACTTAATTCCTTTAAGTGAGTATTTCATGGTGCTAAAAATATACTTCACTGGAGACAAAACTATAGTACTATAGTGCAATACCTAATTACTACCTCCTTACAAGAGACCATGGTACAATTCACGTAATACCAAAAATGTGTTTTGTGACTAATATCTACTATAGTGCAGTAATTACTACCTCCTTACAAAAGACCATGGTAAAATTCACGTAATACCAAAAACGTCTTTTGTGAATACGATGATATAACATTTTGTGAAATTCCAGAATGAATACAGCAAAAGGACGAGTATTACTGGACTTCACGGCCAATGTGACCCTCAAAGGAGACTACGACATGGACGGTCAGATAATAATTCTACCTATCAAGGGACACGGACAAACTAAAATTAAGATAAGTGAGTATACAACAATATTACTATTGTTAGCATTTTAACGACTGGGCCCTTTTACCGCAGTACTTGAAAGACTTTTCTGATAGATTAGTAGTCCACACATTTTCACAGTAAGGGAGATCTGTGCCCAACGACTTCACGTAATCTATATACGAATATATATAAGTCTGAAGAGTTTGTTTGGTTGTACGCGCTAATCTCAGGAACTACTGGTTCGAATTGGAGAATTCTTTTTGTGTTGGATAGTCCATTTAACGAGGACTATAGAGAATGCGGACGAAGTCGCGGGGACCAGCGAGTATATAATAAATGGGCTGATAATCTAAGAAACTATTAAATGTTTACAGCGAATCTGAACATCATCATCAAATACGAGTTCGTGACAAAAGATGGTTACTGGGTCGTAACTGACCACAAAGACATGTACAAAATGGATCGTGCCGTCTTCAAGTTCACCAATTTGTTTGGTGGCAACAAACAGTTAGGTGTGTATAATTAATCTTTCTTATTATATGCCTTTGAAATAAATCTCTTTTAGGTAATTTTAAGGATCGGCAATAAACATCGCCTCCGCCGTACCAGCTCAGTGCATAAATTATAAATGTATTTCGATTCCATTCCATGTGTGAATTTCGTCAGTACGGTCAGTACATCTGCAAGTATTATAAAACAAAGTCCTCCGCCTCGTCTGTCTGTGTCGTGAACTGCATGATTTTAGTACAGTTTAATCAAGCAGTAGCGAAAAGGCCATCACTACAGTGATGATGACACACACTTTCTTTATTTCTTTTATATTAGCTACTGATTTCGCATTGACTAAATTATCTTGATTTCTTGATCTATGATTTCTCATCTAAATTCTAATCTTCTTTTCATCAATCAAATCCTAAAACTCGTGTTTCGATTTGGATTTAAGTGACGTCATCGATCCCAAATCTGGAAGCAGTGTGTGTAAATTTGTGGATTACATAGTAATCAGGACATAATCTACTTGTAGATTACTAATACTATACTTAGTAATAATGTCTTTAAATTTCAGCCGACACTACGAGTCAGTTCATGAACCAGAATTGGAGCATAATCATGGAGGAGATTGCACCACCGGCTGTCAAACTAATTATTAAAAAATGTGTAGACGAAGTGAAAAAGCTGTTTGCAAATGTGCCTGCTGCTGAACTCATGCTGCCTTAGTAACTAACCTATCTATCTAAATACAATGTAGGTTACTACCTAGCTTTAGTATTTGTATACGTTGTTTTTTATTGATTAGTAATTCAGGTACTATAGGATTTCACTTCGGAAAAAGTCCAACCAAGCTGAAAATTTGTATACACGTACCTGTTAGCTCCCCAAACAACCCCTGAAAAAAAACGTTACCTTTTTTCGGTTTTTTGCCTATATCTTCGTTCTTGTCGATCTTACCGCTATGAGGTATACTTATAAATAAGAAAGAAGGGAAAATTCTCTACACAACGAAGATATAGGCAAAAAACCGAAAAAAGGTAACGTTTTTTGGCTGTCAAAAGTTATGCCCACCTCTGGACTCGTGGGACTTTTCAGGGGTTGTTTGGGGGAGCTAACAGGTACGTGTATACAAATTTTCAGCTTGGTTGGACTTTTTCCGAAGTGACCCTAGAGTCAAAGTCTAGGGTTACTGAATTATATGTATAAGGACATTTTACAAATTCTGTGCCTCGACCAAATAAAAACTAAAGACACAACTTTGAGGACAACACAGTGAAGCTGGTTTTATAAACATATACGTATGTGTACCTACAGTGCGTAGGTAATATTCTTTTTTATTGAAAATGGTGCTCGCGATTTCGTATATTTTGCCATCTACCATATTTTGGATAGGTGGCGCTATCTCCCGGGCCAAGGCGCTAGTATTTAATTTCATTTTAGATTTCCCGTAGGAATGAAGCATTTTCCCGTGGTAAAAGGTATCCTATGTTCATCACAGATAATGTCGGCTTCTAATGGTAAAAGAATTTATCAAATCGGTCCAGTAGTTTCGGAGCCTATTCAATACAAACAAACAAATCTTTCTCTTTATAATATTAGTATATATATAGGAATTCTATGCATGATATGGTATCTATCTAAATCATTGAGGAAACATTTTGTGAATATGTAGTAGTATACCTTTGAGTTAAGTTGTTCTCGCTAAAACTGCATTATCAATCGTTATCAAGTTAGTAGAAATCAATATTCATCAGTTTTTTTTTGTTATCAATTCCGAATTCTAATTAAATATTTTCTCCATTAATGTATGAGAATTTGTTCTCAAGTTGAGAAGAATTTTTGTTTTATATTGAACACTTTTTGAAGATGTTTAAAACTAGTCAATTTTAAGGATTTCTGGAGTTTCCATGAAGGAAATAATGGAGTGTGTTTTCATGGTCAAAAAGGCCACCCGCTTTCCTTAATCAAACCATAATGCAGATATTTCTGACAGAGACAGTGATGGTTTTTGTAATTTATGTCTATTGTTGACTTGTGATAAACTTAATAAATAGTTAAATAATTATGTTAGCACCTAACAAAATAGAATATTATGCTGTGTAGTGAGATAATTTTATTGATTCTGTATGAATGGTTTGCATGAAAATGTGTAAAATTAATTAGCTAATAGTTACTTTAAGATCTGAACTTATTAAAATTTAACGGGAGTTTGCAAATCTGAAATAAATACCTCATCAAACATGTGTACATTTTTTATTTCTCAAAAAATAAACAATATAATAAATGCTTTGCATTATCTAATATCAACTTTACACTTAAGCTAGATATCTATATGGAGACTTAATATACAAGTTAACGAGGGCACATAGCGTGGCGACCACCATCGACTGGGACGCTCGCACCTGTAATATTGCTAGCAAGGTCACTCGCAAGGAAAGCTATAGTGGCTGCCACTTCCTCCGGCTTCCCCGGTCTACCGAGTGCATGAGTTTCCTTACTTCTCTCCAAAAATGCTGCGTATTGCTCCTCACTCAAACCCCCACGTCTCTGTAGCTGAGTCAAAATAACACCTGGGTTCACACAATTCACTCTTACTCCTTTCGGTGCCAACTCTAAAGCTACACACCGGGTGAACTGGTCTACGGCAGCCTTAGAGACATTGTACGCAAGTACACCGGGAAACGATCTGATGCCATTGACACTTGAAATGTTCACGACATTACCTTTACTTTTAATGAGATGGGGTGTCGCAAGCATAGTCAAATAGTAAATGGAGCGTACGTTTGTATTCATGAGCCGGTCGTACTGAGGCAAAGACGTGTTCTCGATTGTTCCTGTCTCTATTATGCCAGCGTTGTTAACCAATACATCCAGTTTACCGTAATGGTCCACAGTACTTTTGATTATGTTCTCGATGTCAGATTCCTTCGTTAAGTCAGCGGGAACGAAGAATGTTGGAGTGGACTGTTCGCAGTCTTTGCTGACCTTTTGTAAATTCTCGACGTTTCTTCCGGTTAGTGACAGTTTAGCTCCCAATTTTGATAGAAAGACCGCTGTAGCAGCACCGATACCGGAACTGGCGCCGGTAATAATTACAACTTTTCCAGCAAAATTCATATTTTTCGGGCTATAAAATGTTATATCACTACTAAGTAGAGATGCGGCACAGTAGTGACAGTAGCACTCCTTGTGAAAAAATGTGATATGAAGTAATTTTATCTAAACTAAACAAAAATAGAACAGATAACGTTGAATAAAAATAATAATGAAGCACTGTGTTGGATTTGTTGCTTTGTTACCAACGCAATAAAATAATGTTGTTCATTGCCAACCATTGGCTAAATTCTAGAACGTTAGATGTTGGATAATTCTTATTGGATAAATGAAAATAATATGATAATAATAGGAAATTGAAAATAGAGACATATGAAAAAAAAAAGCAAACAAAAGTGAAAACCAAGTGAAAACAAAACAAACATAGCCATAGAAAACAAACGTCGGTATTTGACAATCTTGCCTGACATTGACACATATGGTGACAATGACATGTACACCACAGACCACAGAATTCTAATGTTCATGTTCAGCTCATGTTCAGCTAAATGAAAATAGTTGCAAGGTCCGCAGGGCCAGGGAAGAGCTCAGAAGAATTACTTAAAATGCGCTAAGGGAATTTTGATATATTAGTGCATCTTCAATGCAATCCGTACACCAAGAAATATGATGTTCTTTACTCAAAAGAGATTAATTTTGACCTAAATTATTAAATATTTCTATAATGCATCAAATAGTATAAAATATTGTGTATTTATTTGTATCTTTTATTTCTTTAGTATTCACCATTTTACCATCTCATAAATTATACCTTAGAGTAGTCCCCGGGAATCTCCTCGAATGTTCGCAAAATAAATGACATACCTATTTAACACTTTTTCCCTATAAAATGTAGAGGTTGTTCTAAGTAACCATTCAAATTATAAAGATAAAGAATAACTTCTTGACGCAAACAGGTAGAAAATTACAAATAAAACACCATAACCCCAGAGATCTTAAAATGTGACAAAATGACAATGTCACAAACTATGAAACGCATGAACTGAAACATAATTTAAATCTGAATTTACTAATTTTTTGATAAATTACTTGTTTTAATAATGTAAAGACCAAATATTAAAAACATGCATAATATTCAAAATTATTAGTGTATTATAACTAGCTGCTACTTTTTCAAATGGGCGTCGTAAGTTAAAAATAGTTTTAAAATAGTTCAACACCAAATTTTGTTTAGTGTCAGTAATCAGGACCCTGGCCCCATTGAACAGTTCGCCCAAAGTCAATAACCTCCTTGCAATTATTAACAATATTAATTAAAGACTACGAATTAAGGCCACCATGAAATAACAATACCTATGCTGTGCATGATGCTTGAGTAAGGAATATTCTTTCAGGGTTTCTTTCTGAGTTTCTTTTCAGGATCGTCATCGCTAGCTTTTTTTCCCGAAACCGTGGTAAAATTTAAATTTATAATGACAATCGAAAAAGTTTCTCGGAGAAACCTATTTGATAAATAAATATTTTGATTTGATTTTCTGTCAGAGCTCATTCTTCAGTCCTCAGTTAATTTCTTACACTTTATTCTTTCACGGTCGGCAGCTCTGTTTCCTATTTAGTGATAGTCTGCCTGTTATAATTTTAGTATAATTTATGCTTGGACATTCGATACCTACCTAATTCCTGTTAATAATAACCTATTAATTTTATTATAGAAAGAAGTTATTCATATTCACATCGGTCAAGCAGGTGTACAAATAGCTAATGCTTGTTGGGAGTTATATTGTCTCGAACATGCAATCAGACCAGATGGAATTCTGGCTTACCCAAATCAGGAAGCTGGAGCTGGTGCCTTTTTCAGTCAAACGGGCGCTGGCAAAGTTATACCACGAGTTGTTATGATAGATTTGGAACCCACACCTATTGGTTAGTTGAACGAAAAGTTTTTTTTTATAAATCATTATTAAGTAGGTATACATTGAAGATACCAAGAAATAATGGAACTTTTCATTGAAGCTCGCAAATCTGAATAAACCTACCTAGATTCGTAATAAAGACGCAAGCTTCTTCTTTAAAGACTTTATCCACAAGCTTTGTACCTACCTACAGAAAGAAATTAGGAAATTGCTTGGCGATGCATAGAATCGGTTAGTTAATGTGGCACTTAAATACAATTAATTTTTAAATTTCAATTTTCCTTTCTCTCTTTAACTTATTGATATTTATTGATGACTTTTATGATAGGAATAAAACTTACGGTGTTTATGGTAAATCTACATGTTTAATACTTAAATCGAAGTTAGTTTTGAATAAACATGCATATTTTTGTAGATGAAATTCGTACTGGAACTTATCGAACACTCTTCCATCCTAAAACCTTGATTTCGGGTAAAGAAGATGCCGCAAGTAATTTTGCCCGTGGTTACTTTGGTGTTGGACGTGAAATGATAGACTTAGCTCTAAATCGAGTACGTTTAGTTGCCGAAGACTGCAACTGCTTACAAGGATTTATTATCATTCGGTCATTCGGTGGAGGAACAGGTTCAGGATTCACTGCTCTATTGCTAGAAGGTTTGTCGAGGGACTATGGGAAATTATCTAAAATTGAGTTTGCAGTTTATCCATCTCCAAGGGTATCTCCAATAATAGTTGAACCGTACAATTCCGTGTTGACTGCTCATGCGTGTATGAACACTGAAGATGTCTGCTTTATTTACGACAACGAAGCTCTTTATGACATATTAGCAAGACTGTTAGATGTGCCGCGACCAACATACACAAATTTAAATAGACTGATAGCGCAGGTACTTATATGTTTATTTTTAATGCGACAAATTTTATTTTAGTAAGATCTATCTATTTACATTATCTATCTTAGATTAAGATTTTCAATAATAGTTGTTTTCAGGTGACATCGTGTATGACTGCTTCGATGCGCTTCGAAGGTTCCCTGAATGTGGAACTGGTTGAGTTTAGAACAAACCTTATCCCCTTTCCAAGAATTCATTTCCCGCTGGTGACTTTTGCCCCTTTTGTCCCTCCATCGAGAGCACTACATGAGGCAAACACTACACAACAACTGATGATGTCTTGTTTCGAACCGTCCAATCAAATGGTAAAATGTGATCCCAGACACGGTAGTTACATGTCATGTTGTTTACTGTTCAGGGGTGATGTCAATCCGAATGACATTAATTCAGCTATAAATGTGATAAAAAATACGAGAAGCATAAAATTTGTGTCATGGTCCCCTACTGGTTTCAAGGTAATGCTCATACATTTCCTCTCTGTATACCGTAGTTTCTCTTACTTTATTGTGTAGGTCTATATGTAATTGATATTACACGATTGCAGATAGGTGTAAATTATCAACCTCCAACCACTGTCCCGGGAGGAGATCTTGCTGTTCTGCAAAGAGCCGTTGTAATGGTGTCTAATACTTCTGCAATTCGAGTTGCTTGGGGACGTCTATGTAAAAAATTTTCATTAATGTTTGCAAAACGTGCATTTGTTCACCATTACGTTGGAGAGGGACTCGAAGAAGGAGAGTTTAAAAATGCCCTTCTCAATATTAAAGCCCTGTCAAATGATTACAAGGAAATGGAAGACTGAAATTACTAATATTATTTTATATTATTTTTTGAATTTAATGTATACTTATCGCTTCATGAAAATATAAAAGTAAATATTAGTTTGATATTTTTTCAGTTAGTAGAAAGTGAAAACTTTTTAATTAATTAGGTTTATTAAGAAACAAACATAAAATGGCTGTGTGCAACTTGTGCAAGTGCACTGCGGACATTAGTAGATTTAAGTATAAGGGATTAGTAGGGAACTGGTAGGGAATGGGGAGATTGGCTCTATCATTTTATCACAAATCAAATTTGTCAAAAACAACAGAAAAATAGCGTTGAATACTCGATAGTTTAAACAAAATTATTTTGATTTGCATAAGTAATAACGGGAGAGCAACAATAAAACAAATTAAAATATTTTCTTTTAAATTTTGCCGCCTAAACAGTTATACGTCGTCGTCACGTGGTCTATTAAATTTAAAAAACTGAAAATTACCTCAGAATATGCACCTATTATTGACATTTAACCCAAACACTTAGTGCCCTTTAGTTCTGTGTTATCAACAATAGGCGTTTATAACTATTTCCATAGATTTAAAATATACTACCGTTCCGACTATTTCTGAGAGTAATTTAAAAATAAACTAGCTAAACTATGTCTTCTTCTTTTTTAGGTTAAATGGCAATGCGGCTCATTTTAAAATGGCCATTATCTGCCAGTGTCAAGTTAAAATAGCAATTTGTAATAGCCTCTTTTTAAAAAAAAAGAGGCAAAATTGAAATCAAAATCAAAAGTAGCGAACTCAAGTCTAGTCAGTCAAGTCAAGTCAGTCAAGTCTAAATTTCTCTTGTTAGTATTCCAAAACAGGTCCGTCAAGTCCAAAGCAGTCAGGTCAAGTCCTAAACTATGTCAAAAGGTAATAAAGTTTTTGTTTGTCAATTTCTCCTTTTTATTGCTCTGTAGCACAGAACACTATATTGAATGTCATTGTCAACGATAGACTTGACGTGCTTTTGATTGTCAACAAGTGTCAAATGTAATACCCGACCGAACCCGAATCCCGAATGTCGCGATTAGTCGCGATATGCCGTATGCCGATATTTATAAAAAAGAAACAAGGATAAAATAATTACATAAATTATTTATTATTAATTAGTTATTGCATACTCGAACAATTACTTATTATTTTACTCGTTTCATCCCATCCACAAACTAGTTTGTGTACTCAGTGCACACAAACTAAAACGTACAGCGGGAATATTTCTTTCCGGTAGCAGTGCAGGCAAATACAAATAATTTCTTATTTATCTCCGTATTCGACTGCGCATATTTAGTGATAATTTAATTTTTTAAAGTGATCAACTACAGTCTCTGTTTTAAGCAAACTTCAAAGAAGCGTGTGAGTACAATACAGACTTAATAAGTAAGTTAAACTTCTGTTTTAATTTACATTGCAAACAGTCTCGTCTATTATATTTTTAAGTTTAACTGATGATGTGCAACTATATAGTTGGTA
Organism: Synanthedon vespiformis; assembly: GCA_918317495.1. Taxonomy (NCBI): domain Eukaryota; kingdom Metazoa; phylum Arthropoda; class Insecta; order Lepidoptera; family Sesiidae; genus Synanthedon; species Synanthedon vespiformis. The sequence goes on from OU906955.1 coordinate 10,511,252, forward strand.
GTGCAATGGCTAAATGAGATGTGTTTTATATTTCTTTTGCATTAAATATGTGAATCTGTAAGTGTGAATTGAGTCACCAGAATGATCAGAAATAACATTGTAAAATAAGGAAAATTGTGAGGAAACTTTCGTTTCTGCGAAGTACAGACTTGTCTATAGAAAACTCCTTAAATTTCCAGTAACAATGTGGAATATAGTACAACTGTGCCGCTCACCTGCAATAAGGGTTTCACAGAACCTTGTTCTCTCCAATACAAGAAATAAATTCCACAACAATGTTACTAGGCAACTGTTTACACCATCGAGGAGCAACATTTTAAACAAGGGACACAATAATGGAATATTCAAGGTAATATTTATGTTTTATATTATTAGGAAACTTGAAAATATATCTTATTGTAATATACTAAATGAGGAATCCTTGTAAGCCATGACAATCTCGCAAGTGGCTCTAACGATTTTGACAAAAATCTAGTGTTAGAGGTTTCTTAGGTCTAGAAATCGATCTGTCAGGGTCTTATCTTTGAGAAAATTCATTTTAGGATTTTCTAAGTATTTCTTAACACCAGGCAATATTGTATGTATAATGTCTCTTCAGTCCTGAAGGTTGGCCGTCAACTCATTGAAATTCAATATACTAGATAACTAGAGAATTAAGTGTGTTGCATATTCTAACTATTCTAAATTATAAACTCTATTCTACTGTAAGCCCCTTGTGATTTCAGATAAAAGATTTGGTGAAGTCGAACGGCATTGTAGTAAGATTATGCTCCACGGCCCCAAAGAAGACTCCCAAAATAGTCGGTTACTGGTTGCTCGGCTGCAGCGGAATGGTGTTCACGGCTGTAGTACTAGGTATTGTGGCTGGTTACCTAATTCTAGTCTATTCCATTTATTATGTCATAAACATTGTTGTTAGTACAACAAATGGGAGTAAATAACTTTATGTAGTTAATAATATTGAGTATTTTACTTATGTTAATTGTAGTGACACTGTTTTAAATAATATTTTAAAATGTTTGTGTACTTGAAATAAAAATATGTTTTTAAACATAAAACAAATGCGTTTTGTTTTGCAAACACCTGTAGGTTGTATAAAATTATATAAGTAAATCCAAAAACAAAAAATGCTTGAGTAAAACTGTTTTTAATTATTCATTCAAAAATCTTTTTAAATTTTTTTTTTCATTTCTAAGCAACAGCTGAATCATAAAGAATCGAAGGCTTCAACTGTTGAATTAAACTAAAATTTGAAAATAGTAATATTAAGTTAAATATTACAAATCTAATTAATGTAGGTATAAAATGGGCCTTAACGGACCAGCCTAGTTTTTAAACAGTAAGCGTAATGTAGGTCCCAAGACCAATACTAAGGTGATTTTTTTTATTTTGAGCACTTTCGGGGCTTTCAGGTGGCGTGACTCGACTCACAGAGTCCGGGCTGTCTATGGTGACCTGGAAGCTGTTGGGTGAAAAGATGCCCACCACCGAAGAGGAGTGGGTGACAGAGTTCCAGAAGTACCAGCAGTATCCGGAGTTTATATAGTAATTTTTTTTAATTTTTAGCTTCATTAGTAAATTTTCAGCTTGTGTGAATTTTATATATTGCCTTTTTATTTTTTCAAGTAAAGGATGACCACTTTGTGGTAGGTCGCTGCTTTTTTTTAAAGTGGTCTTCTATTCAATATAAATTTGGACAATTTATGACTGCATAATGCAGCGTCTGGGGCATATTAAATTGCCCAACTGCTATTGACAATGTAAAATGCTCTGTGTATAGTTCAGTCTTATCCGACTTTTTATTCCACTACTACCAATATAAAATCACCATAAAGTACAAAATTCTCTTTTTAATCTTCATTGGAAGTTAGCTGCGCCACTATGCGACTTAACATTGACCGGTCTATTTTGGTCTCAGCAAGAACCGCGACATGACGCTGTCGGAGTTCAAGTGGATCTGGTGGATGGAGTTCGCGCACCGCTCGTGGGGCCGAGCGATCGGCGCGTGCGTCTTCCTGCCGGCGGCCTTCTTCTGGGCGAGGGGCTTCTTGGACCGCGCGATGAAGGCGCGCGTGGCGGTCTACTGCGCCCTAGTGGCCGCCCAGGGCCTCATGGGCTGGTACATGGTCAAGTCGGGCCTCGAGGACCGCTTCCAGGGCCCGTCGGACGTGCCGCGCGTGTCCCAGTACAGACTGGCGTCCCATCTGGGCCTCGCGTTCGTGCTCTACGCGGGCATGTTCGCGGGGGCGTTAAGGGTGTTAAGGCCGTTCCCGGCGTTGGCCACGTACAAGAAGGTGCAGGCGCTCAAAAGTATAACCGCTCTCGCGCACAGCGTTAAGGCCATGGCTTTCTTCACGGCCATTTCTGGTGAGTTTATCATTTTTTATAACATTATTTGTTTATATATATAATAGATAGAACTCATACCTAATATTTAATTGTACCTACCTACCTTATATTGTAGTATTAGCTGCTGCTGCCCGCGACTTCATCAATATGTTTAAAAAATATAAAATAAAAATATTAAAAAGTAAATGTCATAGACAGGTTGACGATCTACTAGAAGCAAACAGTATTACAATTATTTTACAAGTGCGGCGTTTTTCATCAATGTATAATTGTATTACAGGCGCGTTCGTGGCGGGACTGGACGCGGGTCTGGTGTACAACTCGTTCCCGAAGATGGGCGACCGCTGGCTGCCGGACGACCTCCTGGCGCTCGCGCCGACGCTCTCAAACTTCACCGAGAACCCCACCACGGTGCAGTTCCAGCACCGGCTGCTCGGCACGACAACCTTGGCGGTCGCCACCGCGGCGTTGGCGGTGGCGCTCAGAGCGCCGCTGTCACCGCGCTGTCGCCGGGTGGCTCTGGCGGTGGGTGGTGTGGCGTGGCTGCAGGTGGCGCTAGGCATCGCGACGCTGCTGCACTTCGTGCCCACGCCGCTGGCGGCCGCGCACCAATCGGGCTCGCTCGCGCTGCTCACCTGCGCCATCTGGCTCACGCATGAGGTCAAGCTGCTCAAGTACATACCCAAGTGATCCCATTCTCTCTATGTTTATGAAGGTAAAGAGAACAACCTATTGGCGCTGTAATAGCATTTTATTTGCTATAATTACACCAACCAATCATAATTATGTAAGACCAATGCTAGTCTAACCACTGTTTAAAGACAGTTTGTCAGTTTAACATCCATGTAACTTCATACAACTGTCCTCCTTACCTCTAACAGAAGTTGTGTTATCATACAAATATGTATCAGTAAAAATGTATCGCTTTAAAGGTTTAATATTATACTATAATTAATAGTAGTAAGTAAAATTAAATTTTGTTCATTTAAAAGTGCCTAAAATAATTTAAATACATATAGTAATAACAGAAACATGTCAAAATAAATATTGAAATTATTCAAAAGACTGTTTTTCTCCCTCTTGGTAGGAATTAAGTACACATCACATATATTTTTTTATTTTATAACAAGACTGAATAAGCATTTTTTGTTAATTGTCTTGTAAATGTTATAATAAATAATAATAAAGTATGTACGCCACTTTTCAACCGACTTCCAAAAAAGGAGGTTCTCAATAATTGGACTGTATTTTTTTTTATGTTACCTCATAACGTTCAACTGGGTGAAACGATTTTGATAATTATTTTTTTTATTTGAAAGCTGGTGGTTCCCGTGTGATCCCATTTCAATTTGGTCCAGTTCTGACAACGGCATCCATAATTATTTAACTGCGTACTTATTAATATTTGCATTGAGGGTTTATCTTATTATAATAACCACGAACACGAAACAAAATAGATGGTCGCATCTTCAGTATTTTTATGTAACCAAAAACTAGTTTTACTGTTAACTGTTTAGTTATTGATAACACTTAAAAAGAATTTAAACTCTATTATTAAGTAGGTAGTTTTTAAAAAAATGAAATAAATATTTTTTTGTTATTCACAAGTGTTTTATTTGAAAATTTTAAAATGCTAATATTGCTTACACACTGAAAAACATTTGTTGTTTTTATATACAAAGTGCGACCGTCGCGGACTGTTCAAGTATGCAATTCAATTCGCCCGTTTTAGAGGTACAGTCGGGGCACGAAAACCTTCGTCACTTTTCAACTATCTTTTGAAACTGAAGCACGTTTGAAATGAAATTTTCACATAATTGATAAATTGGCCTGGTGCCAACAAATGTCGACTTTAACCCCTCGTGTGCCGAACGCCAGCGAGCCGAATTATCGTTGTGTGCCGAACTTCTATAATTTTCAAGGACTCGTATAGAAAAAACGTAAAATATCGCGTGTAGTAGGCGCAACGCGGATCCACGTTCCGGCACGAGTGGTAAAAAGTCATTAACGCGGATCCACGTCCCAGCACACGAGTGGTGCAATATTATTAACGTGGATCCACGTTCCGGCATATGAAGGGTTAAGGTGACAAACCTTTTCTTACCCCGACTGTACATATTTATTTGAAAATATATGTACATTGATTGCAACATCTATACATTGGTTCTTAGACGGCTTCCTTAGAGATTGTCTATGGTGGGTACAGTCAGCATCGGACGCATCTCGACAATTTATATTTTATTTACATTAATAAATTGAAAGGAGAATTTCAGTTTTAAAAGTTCAATTATAACACTCATCTGAATTAAATTACACAGTTTTTTTTTAATCTAGTGAAAGCACTACGCTGCTTCAGACGCTGACTGTACTCAACGAGAATTCGCTGTACAGTCAGCGTCAGAAGTAGATGAGCATCTGAAGTAGGCAAATAATTGTTGGCATTTAATTTTTCATTAACATCTACACAACAACAGATATATCTAAACACTCATTATTATGTCAAAAATATCTAAACACTAGAATTTTCAATTTTAACACTCAAACTCAACACTTTTTGGAATAAAACTTTGACTTATTTGTTCATATTACGCTTGAATGACATCGTGGAGAATTATTTATTTTCAATCGAATTCAAAGAGGGAAGAGGTTCTCAATTTGACTATAATTTTATAAATTGACTTTGATAGTTCTTTGTACTTCGGTCGTACTTCAGAGGTGGTCCCATATAAAATCAAAATTGATTTAGCGCTTTTTGGAAAAAAAAAATCAATATCTTCAAAAAAGTCTAAAAAGTATGTATATGTACGTGCACTACCTGTAGAAACTTAAAAATTAATCTAAAATAATATTTTGATTAATTTTTAATAAAGAGAAATCAACGAAATTACTGATACCTATTTACGATTAATAATCAAGTTTATTTTGAAGTCTCCTTCTCTTTGTTTGGAAATCTGTCTCTTGTAACTATAGAAAATAATGAAATTCGACTGTTTAGATATTTTTGACGCTTTGGATGTTCACATTAAATAGAGTACTTTGGAGTGTAGATATAATTGGTTCTCAAAGTGTGTAGTTTTATTTGAGTACCTCTAGCTAGACATATCAGATATATCTGATGCTGACTGTATACAAACAAATATTTGAAAAAAAAAAAAACACCATTAAACTAGAATTTTATACCTTCATTAAAATAAAACATAAATATATTTTTTTTGTATAATTTTATATGTAACCTAATTTTTTTTAAAATAAAATACATACGTCCATTTAGGATACGCACAATATTTTAACCTACAGAATTTAAAATATTAATTAAATACAAAAATATATATATATGATAATAAAAAAAAAACTAAAAAAAGGGGCTATCAGCATGGGGCGCTTTTAAAATGAAGCTTAAAGATTTTGGCCTCTACCCGTAATAAGTCTGTCACCTTATACAGGGTGTCCCAAGACAATGCGACATGAAGGGAAAGTACCTTAAATATCGTAGATAGGATATTTTGCTGAAAGAATACTTTTACGTTTATTTTTAAAAGCTTCGTCTGGAAATCGAACTGACTTAAATGTGAAAAAAATAATCACCCGTATTTTTATGATGCCAACCGAAAGAATGGACAAAAAATAATAATTCTTCTTAAGTAACATGGTAACTTAAAAGAAAGGAATAACGAAAAATGTTTGAATCAAATTTCAAGGATATTATTTATTTCAGACGACGTAATTTTTAGAAAATCTTTAAATGCAGTATTAATAACTTTCAAAAATAACGGTCTTCTATAAGCAAAATATCCTATCTACGATATTCAAGGTATTTTCCCTTCATGTCGCATAGTCTTGGGACACCCTCTATATCGTAAAAATAATATATAAACACTCAAATATTCAATATCTAAAAAGTCTAAAAAAAGCGAAGATGCTCCTATTTTGAGTGACAGCAAATGCAATCTTTCAAAACCAGAATTTTTTTATCATATTTTTATAACCAGGCGATATTTATAATTAGTTATCATGGATATATATTTTTTTCGAAAAAATTTTTTTTTAAGTAAAACTAACTGTTTTTTTAACAATTAATTAATTAACAAATTTAAAAAAATAGGTTTGGAAAAGTGTGTACAAAATAGAAAAAAAGCCTCTTGAAAATGAATTATAATATTATTAGCAATTATTTGACTTAAGTATTATTTATTTATAATAAAAATGTAAGCTCTTTAATGTGGATTATTAAATTGGATTTTATTAATAATACTGGAACTGAGAATAATAATAAAATATAAATTCTCAATTTGTTCTATTTTTGAAAGAGCACATTATTTTTTAGCGCAGTTTAAAAATATTAGACATATTAAAATATAATTTATAACTATAAATAATTAAGAAATGTTTGAAGGTTCTGTAGACCGTTTTAGAAGTTAGGCCATTGTCAAACAATTCAGTACTTTCATTTTTTTAAATAGTATTATTAAAAATAAATAAATAACATATTATGCTGCAAATATGTTAATCAGAGCTCGTTTTTATTTATAAGAAAAAATATATTTTAAACGTGAATTTGTTATAATATATATATTCCTATATAAATATATTTAAAAAAAATCGTGTCACGTTGTTTGAGGCCAATGAACTCCCAAACTACTGAACCAATTTTGATAAAACTTCGCAGCTATTTGTAATTTGGTCCAACTTAAAAAATAGGATAGTTTTAATTTTGAGCCCGGGCGAAGCCGGGAGCGTGTAGCTAGTAATATTAATCTAATTGAAAACTGTAACTGTAAACGATGGCACAAACTATACAGGATGCGTTTGAAAGTGACTTAAATACTGTAGATAGAAATTTTTACTAAAATAACACTTCATTTTTATTTAAATAATCGCTTGTCTAAACCAGGAATCGTTTTTTTTTTTAATTTTTAAGATTTTCAAGAGTTTTAGAATGCCTACAATAGAGCCTTTTGATCGGTACAAAAATGAAGTGTTCTTTTAGTAAAATTTTCTTTACGTACAGTATCTAAGGTACTTTCGCTCCGTGTGACACACCCTGTATATATCTCTTAATATTTCGGTTGTAATGATATCGAGTACGAGTATCGCATCTCCAGTGCAACAATGTCACTTATTTAAAGAAAAGAATACATAGAAATAAACACAAGAGACTTCCTTTAAAGATTTCGTTTAATATTGTCTAAAATATAATTCAATTCTATTAACGTTTGTCGCAATAATTTTTTATTTAGTGTTGTTAAGGAGACTAATTTTCCACTTAATGGTACAAAAAAGGAGGCCCTATTGGATAGTCATGGGAAGGGCCTATGTTCAGTTCAGCAGTGGATAATAACAATAATAATAACTAGGGCTAATTATATGCGATACTATGCGATACCTTATACTATATATAAGTATAAGTATGGGAAAGTATAAGTACCTTGTACTTTCCCTTCATGTCGCATAATCTCGGAGCACACTGTATATCTTAATTATGGAAATAATTTAATAAAAAATGACCTAGACAGAGTTACACTGGAGATTGTTTAACAACTCACCAATCAATCATACTTTTGTTTGTATTGTGAAATATAAATATATTAATATAAACATTAAATATGCACAAACAATTGACAATTTTACCAAATAATAATAATACACTGTGCCTTAGTAACTAATATACATAATATAACATAACAGGTTAGCCCAAAATAATGTATTGTAATTTTAGTAAACACTAGGAAAGTAGTGTGCATTAATAAAGGAAAATATACAAAATTAACATCTAGCGTTTGATTAAAAAATAAACTAAAATACGTTATAATTATTATAATCAGTATTAAGGTATATTATAAAGAATATAATCTTTTTCACATCACAATACATGGCAGTCACATTTACTTGTGCGCAAGCGAACGCAATATTTAATTAATCATACTCAGGTTCACAGCCCCTGAAAAACTTTGTTCAATTTTGTACTCTATTAAAATGTAAATAAGGTATTATTAAGTAAGTTGTAGCTCGGACGAGGGCTGCGAACGTGCGATAGTATAGAGGAAGGATAATGTCATAATTGATCGTTCAACATTTTCCCTTCTATTAAATAAACATGCTGAACGATCAGTAATTAACATCAAGTATAGAGAGTCTTAATTATGTACAACATATTATAAAAAACACACAGTTGAAATACTTCCGTTTTGTGCAAGGCCTCAAAACGCAATAGTAGATTATTTATTAGCAAAGATTTAAATCACAGATGCGCTTTGTGCCTCTGAAAACTAATATGTCCACGTAATAATATGTCTGTATTATTACAACAACGTAACAATATTGTTACTATGTAACTGTATTGTTACAACGTGAACTGCTTACTGCTTACTGCTTTCTACAAGCAACTGAGGGGGAAAGAGTGAGCTCACTCTTCACAATAACGACGCCTCAAGTATGGCAAGGGCGCATCTGTGATTTAAATCTTTGGTTATTATAGGGTTATCAACATGGGGAGCCTAGAAACCAAATATTATTTGAAAAAAATTAGGGCTCCCGGGCCACATTTTAATGGTAATTGTTATATTTAAGTGTGTTTATTTAATTTTCACATTCTTTGTTGATCAAAAGATCATTAAGATTGTGTTAACCTTTGATTATAATTATGTTCAAAAAATTACAGACTCCACAATTTTTTTTTAGATATGGATCCTTTTGATAATATTAAAATTAACTCCATATTTAATGTACGCAGGGACATTGCAATATTATTAATGGACATAATATTAGAAATGCGTTTTTTTTTTTCATTTGGAGAAAATATTTTTTAAATTAAATATATTTCTTTAATATTCTTTTTATTAGAAGGCTTTTTAAAATTACATATAATAATCAAGGAAACTTTTGGTGAACGAATTTCTTTCTAAGCATGGAGGAGCTTGGAGGAAATAAATTAACGTTCAATTCACTTAATGGTTTTTAAAGATCAAACTTTTTTTAAAAAAAAAAGTATGTACATCATATAGCATTTTTGTGACGGTTACGAAAAATCTCTAAACACCAAATTCACTCTAAAACCAACATTATAGAAAACCAAATAGAATCCAAAACAAAAATGAAACATATCCTAGTGCTTGTCTCTTGAAATATCACTTTATTAATTTGATACACATTATTTTACACCCGCACCCTACTTTCTCTACAATGTACATAGATACACAGATAGTCTATGGTACCCTTTTAGAATATTTCATTTCTGACTTGGTTTTTAAACAGTTTTTTATTGGATAACAATTCACACACTTTTGTGGTACTTCACGGCGATCACAATGTATCGATCGACAATTTATTTTAACATTTCCTATTTACATACATATTCAATCGTAACAATTTTCAATAAGTTTTCATCAATTTCTTGCTGTAATGACATCTATAATTAAAACATCACTTTGTAGTTTTCAATACCATTCCCATATAAGTTTAATATACAGGGTGTCCCAAGACTATGCGACATGAAGGGAAAGTACCTTGAATATCATAGATAGGATATTTTACTGAAATAATACTATGTTATTTTTAAAAGTTAGTAATACTGCATTCAAAACTTTTCTAAAAATTACGTTGTCATCGACAATATATAATATTCTTGAAATTTGAATAAAACATTTTACGTTATTCCTTTCTTTAAAGATACTATGTCACTTAAAAAGAGTTATTGTTTTTGTTCATTCTTTCAATATTGGCATCATAAAAATATGGGTCATTTTATTTTGAAGCAAATAACTTTTAGGAAATCTTTGAATGCAGTATTAAAAGATTTAAAAATAACTTAAAGTCTTCTTTCAGCAAAATATCCTATCTACGATATTCAAGGTACTTTCCCTTCATGTTGCATAGTCTTGGGACATCCTGTATATGAGAGTATTTGCCATTAAATTAAACCTAGATAAATTTCTCCATGTGGGGTGTGGAAGGGAGTAAAAATGTCACTTGAGAAAGAGAATTTTGCAATGTTATGATTGAATGTTAGAAATAAATTGTCGACGGTGCAATCAGAGTGCATTTCGCTCACCTCAGTATGGTGACCACGAAGTAAAAGTGGGTACGCTTCTAGCTGGGCGGCTGAGGGTCACTGCTCACGATCACCTGGACAATGTAGCCGGGACTTATCTTGGCCTCTTCCACCAGCAGACGGTCTCCCAGCAGCTTCCCACCGTAGAACCAACGCTGCCTCCAGGGCTCTATATTCTCTTGAGCGTGCAATTTGTTCTTGCACTGTGATATCGTGTGTTTTGAGTAAACGGCCAGGTCTACGTCCCTGCAAGTGTTCGAGAGGCGCAGCCTCAATGTCACTTCGGCACCACCCTCGACGGGTTCCGACCATTCGGCCGGTGAGTCTCGACCGCTTGCCTCCTTCACCATGTTTATCGGAGGGGAGAGACAGTAAATTGGTACCTGAAAAACACATTTCCAGGTTCTGTAATGATACCTTTTTGTGTTTCCTACACAAATAGGAAATATGTACTTTGTTTAGACAAAGTTATATGAATTATAGCAATGTAGTAAATAATAGAATCGTAATTTTATTATGATTATTGAAATAAAATTGTATAGAAAGCTAATCAAGTTGCCTGTAATATATTAATTGGTATCTGGTGCTTAAAAAAATATATAAGCTATATAAACTTGACTTCTTGTTGCTATAACACTTTGGCCAGTCCTTTTTTTTTCTTATGAAAGATACCTTATGTCCTTTCCTGTATAACACAATGTGTATGCAAAATTTCATGATGGATTGAGTAGTTAAGGCGTGAAGAGGTAACAGACAGACAGTTACTTTCACATTTATATTATTAGTATAAATGGATAGATCCTGAATGAATTTCTTTGGAGTTTGCCACCAAGATAAAACCTGATTAAAATGTACATGAAATATATTATATCCTTGCTGTACTGCATTCTGGAATTGAATAAGCTTAGATAATAAGTACATTATGACAACTTAGTAAAAACATTCAAAACCTCGTTGCAATGCAGCTACCTGGCATCTTTGGAGGGATTCTAGTTCCAAAGTGTTTTTGTAGACTGTAAAAAGACACATATTGATGGTACTTACTAATTTTCTTTAGAATCTGCCATAAAATGTGTTTTATTTCATACTAGTGACTCGCTCCTGGCTTCACATTTTCCCTGATTTCCCAGATTATCCCTCTATGAGTGAAGACAGAATTAAAATCGGTCCATCTGTTCTCAAGTTTTTCACTTAGCAACACATTTAGGGATTAATTTCTATTTATATATAGATTACTGAAAGGTTTTTGAGAACGAACCTGATGGGTGCATAGGGATTTTTGAAAATAGTGTAACTTATAGATGTGAGTTAGAGCTGATATTGGTTTTTTCTTGAAAATCTTTTTTTTGTTCCATTCCAAATAAATATATTGATTAGCCCCTTAAGCCAATGTAAGAAGGAGGATCCCACAGCTCCCAACATTACTAGAAACATTTAACTGTTCTTAATGTTTATATTAGCTGTGAACTTAATAGGAATTAATAAAAAATTCAAATAATTATATTTATTGTGCATGTTAGACAATATACAATAGTGTAATTTTATTACAGCTAAAATAGAGTAGGGATTTTTTAAAAATATTTCCATAAGTATGTGATGTTCACTTAAAAATATCCTATATCATTGACTATTGAGATGCACTGCATCACTGATCTTTGAATGATTGAAACGATTGGTCTCTATGATAACTATTAACAGTATTATTACCTGATATCTAGTACCCCATTCGTCGTAACACTCGGTGAGGTAACCATTGGGAACGGAGACACTAGCTCCGTCGAGGATGGCCTGAGCGAGTTGAAAGTCCATAGCTTCGGCGGCGACCGCAGCCGCTCGCAACGCGTCCCAAATTTCCTTACGACCCTCGAAGGCCGGCGCTGTATCCCAGAACTCATCGCGTTTGCTCCGCAACTGTCCTTCGGTAAGAGGCACATCTGATTTCCACCTAATCGTCTCGTGACATAGTGACTGGTTCTTCCTGAGACCGCCTACAACAAACACAAGATTTTCATACATCGCAAACTCCGCTTGCCACTGCACTCATATACACGGTGACAATGTCCCACGTACCGGAGTTAGGCCGCGACACCGTGCCCGAAGACTCTTCTATGGGACCGCTTTCTCTTCTAGTTATTCCAATGCAACCGCCCATTATGTTCACATTATTTAATTACCCATCTAACAAATATTTACAAAAAAATATTAACAAATAACATTTTCACTGCTGTCAAAAAGAAAGGTAGCTGTGTTGTACGTTTTGTTAATGCATTGAATAGGCAAGAATGATCAAATATTTTGATTTCAATATTTTTAAAAAATAAATAAACTCAGATGCTTTTACTTATCAAATATTTTAACTCTTACACAAAACCTATTCAAATAAACTTTCCATTCAACTAATTCTTCTAATGTGCCATCAAATCAAAGGCTGAAATGAAACACTTGAAATTTACAATAACAAAACGTGCTTATGTGTAGCCAGTATTAATAATAACAAAATATGTAAACAAATATTAATATTATATTTATTAATATAAAATGTTTCTAATGTAGTCAAATGAAAATAATGAAAAATAGTGAAAGCATTCAAAAGAAAATTTATTAAGGACATTCCGCTAAAATTAAAAACATCTATAGTTTACAACTTCCAGAATAAAGAAATATAAATGTCATAATGACCATTTGACTAATTTCTTCTACAAATCTGTTTCCTATTATAAGTTACTCTATGATATCTGCACAGACCACTATAGTAAATACTAGTAAATAGTATTTATATTTTATTTAGTTTTTTTCGCTTCTGTGGTCGAGACTGAAACACATGTTTGCGAATTAGACCAACTAAAATTAACTTTATAATTGTATATAATTCCCCATTACGAACTATTGTAAGATTATTTTTATATATTGGTGTTGGGTTTAGTTAATAAAACTAACATTCTCTTTATATTTTCTTATTTTATTTTTTATTAGTTACTAACCTACAATAATAGTTTAGCTGCTTATATCGCCTTGGTTGGACACCGACATGAAGTCGGTGTCCACCCCTGAACCCCCTGATCCTCCTCCTGAAGCCTTCCATGACGCCATGGAGCTTCCGTCCGACTTGGGGCTGGAAAAACGCAAGCGTCCTTCCGATTCTAATATATCTAATGAATCAGCCAAAAAATCACATCCCCCATCAGACTCTAGGCAAGATACATGGACTGACCCTAGTTTAGGCGAACCTCGCAAATATACAGACAGTGACGATGGCCCATTTATTGTACACGTACAGCGCATTGAAAAGCACCCCAAAGCGGGCTATTCCATCAATCCTCTGCACTTTGGTCAACTGCTCATAAAATCGAATGTCGGTAAAATTTCTAAACACGGTATTAAGAATATTGGTAGGAACAGGATTTGTGTCGAATTTGTTAATCCCAATGACGCTAACCAATTCGTAAACAATCCTGTTCTTGCCAGTAGCAATTACAAATCTTTTATACCTACATTCAACGTAACTCGCATGGGGATAGTACGGGATGTCCCAACGGATTGGTCAATGGACAACTTAGTCGAAATGTCTGAAATCCCTCAGGGATGTGGTAAAATTTTAAAAGCAAGGCGTCTCAACAGGAAGATTCGTCAGAATGATGGCAGTGTGGACTGGGCCCCTTCCACGACTATTGTGCTTACTTTTAGCGGGCAAAACTTACCTCCTCATATTTATTGTTTATATTCTTCCTTGTCAGTCGAGGTGTATCAATTGCCCTCTATCCAATGCTTCAACTGTTGCCGTTTTGGGCATATTAAAGACAAATGTCGCTCGAAACCACGCTGCTTTAAGTGTGGCCAACCTCATCTCGGATCATCTTGTCAAATTCCATCAGATCAGCTTTCGTGTCTTTTTTGTGAAGGTCGTCACTGTGCCACAGATAAAAATTGTCCTGAGCACTCCCGGCAAAAGAGCATTAAAATGAAAATGTCCCAAGATAACATCTCGTACCTTGAAGCCGCCTCCATGTTTGCCCCTGTTCGCCGATCATTCTCTGGGCCCTAATTCTGTAACGCCATTCCGCGATTCCTTACGTGAAAACAACGTCAATTCCTTAAATTGTTACGACATCTTATTCTCTATGACATATTGCACGATATTCCGCGCCATTCCGCGATTCCTTACGTGAAAACAACGTCTATTCCTTAAATTGTTACGACATCTTATTCTCTATGACATACTGCACGATATGAACGGATAAGGGCACGATTTGAACTGTCAAAAATTCCTCGCTTTTAAACTACGCGGAATCGTGTGGAATCGTATGAAATAAGTGCATTACATAGTTATTTACTCCGTTTGTCTGCAAATTTTAATAAAATAAACACCAACACTAAGAAATAACTTTTTATAGATAATTATAAAAGTAATATAAAACATCAAAGTTTCTTTTTATCTACCTCTACTTACAATTAGGTACTTTTATAAATGATTTTACTCTCCAAAAATGAGAAATAAAATACCGCACATACACACAATCCTTCACCCGATATACTTACAAATTGATTATGAATGATAACATACTTTAGTTAGACAATAGTTTTGTGGGATGATATTAAAGGATATATATATCACATTTTAGTATTGTACATTTATACATATAACGTTATATTAACAATTTACATTATGTACAAAGGCGAGTGCATGTATTTACAAAATAAGACATTGGTTTTGATTCTTTTAAATAAAGAAATCGAAAATCAAAAAGTCCGTTAAAGGAGGTCGCTACAGTTTGGTTGGAATTAAAATGTAAACAAACAAAACAAGCTGACTGACTGACTGAGCACACCGACATCTAGCGTCGCCATTTGGCAACTGCTATTTACATAATATTTAAATGATAAAACACCTAAACAATAATAATATCATATTATTATATGGATTTGATAATTAAAACGTTATTTACTCACTTTATTTAAAATATTAATAGAAGTTAAACATTGCCGAGGTAACATAATGTTATCTGTGCATCAGTGGAATTGTTAAATACATACAATAGTATACTGTGGTTTCTGTGAAATCATAACGTGCCATAGATAATTTGTCTTAAGGCATACAGAATAGAGACATAGAATTCCATGACACGACAAGGCAAGACTAAGGACGTGGTTCACATAATCCTGCAAATTTTAATAAAATAAACACCAACATTAAGAAATAACTGTTTTTAGATAATTATAAAAGTAATATAAAACATCAAAGTTTCTTTTTATCTACCTCTACTTACAATTAGGTACTTTTATAAATGATTTTACTCTCCAAAAATGAGAAATAAAACACCGCACATACACACAATCCTTCACCCGATATACTTACAAATTGATTATGAATGATAACATACTTTAGTTAGACAATAGTTTGGTTGGAATTAAAATGTAAACAAACAAAACAAGCTGACTGACTGATTGAGCACACCGACATCTAGCGTCGCCATTTGGCAACTGCTATTTACATAATATTTAAATGATAAAACACCTAAACAATAATAATATCATATTATTATAAGGATTTGATAATTAAAACGTTATTTACTCACTTTATTTAAAATATTAATAAAAGTGAAACATTGCCGAGGTAACATAATGTTATCTGTGCATCAGTGGAATTGTTAAATACATACAATAGTATACTGTGGTTTCTGTGAAATCATAACGTGCCATAGATAATTTGTCTTGAGGCATACCAAAGAATTCCATGACACGACAAGGCAAGACCAAGGACGTGATTTGGAAAAGTAAGACAAGAGTGTGAAATCGTAGTTGTCATACAGAATCAGGGCCCTGATGTGGCCCGTGTGATGTCCTCTTCTCAATCACCGCCACAACACACATCATCTTTCCCCACAGCCCCCTCCACACGCTCGCAGTCCCAGTCCTACTCACCACCTACCCATTCCTCTCGTATGAGCCATAGAAAATCTACAATGTCTTCTCCTCGCTCCCACTTTCCTCTTGCCCGAGGCTATGATCGAGCCGCCCACAATGCTCTTATTGGGCAACGAGACCCTCCTCCTCCCTCAAACGGAGCTGCTCTCCATGGTGCCCCTGAAAATGATAACTTACTTGAAGGCATCTTGATCACTCTGATCAGTATCCTTTCAAAGTTTAATGAATGTTCCTTACCGTCCAACGTTGCTTCCAAATTGAATACGCTCGTACAAATCGTCCAGCAAATTCCACCTAATCCAGTGGAACTGTCGCAGTCTCCGTCCTAAAAAACACGAAATTTTACAATTAATTAACTTGCATAGCCCTGTTGCCTTTGCCATCTCGGAGACATGGCTTGTCCCTGGTTCCTACTTTAGGATACCTGGATATGCCTGTCTGCGGGATGACAGGGGTGATGGTTATGCTGGTACAGCAATTCTAATTAAGTCTACTGCCACCTACTCTCAGATTCCTCTTCCCTCTCTCCCTGACTCCCTCAATGCAGTAGCAATCAAAATCCACAATTTAGATATATCTATTCTCTCCCTATATATCCCTAATCCTAATGTAGTCTCAATTCCCGATTTGGAGCTCTTATTTAATGCAATTTCTGGTCCCTTTCTCATACTGGGTGATTTTAATTGCAACCACTTAACCTGGGGCAGTGCATCTTGTGACGCCTTTGGGTGTAAACTCGTCGACCTTCTTGACGATCTAAACATCTCGATTCTCAATGACGGCTCTCCTACTAGGAGAACACCTCCTGGTGGTAACGTTAGTGCGGTGGACCTTTCCCTTTCCTCCCCTGACCTATCTTCTCGTATTTCGTGGAGAGTCTTAGTAGATTCTCATGGCAGTGACCATATCCCTATTTTGCTTACCATTCCGGAATCCTCCATTATCCCTACAAGGGATTTTTCGCCGTTACTTAAATATAACCTCAACCGAGCAGATTGGGACAGTTTCTCTCGTTACACGGATCGCAACACATCACTGATACCTCCCGCTGATAGTAACAACTTTTCTACATGTCATGAGCAATTCCAAATAGCGCTGGAAAGTGCAGCCAGCCATAGCATCCCACTGAAAAAGTTGAGAACAAAAACAAAACTCTCTCCTCCTTGGTGGGACTCGGAATGCACAACCATGTACAATAAGCGCAAAGAGGCTGAACTGACGTATTGTCTGTTCATGTCCATAGACAACTTTATTTTTTTTAAAAGGATGGTTGCCATGTGCAAACGCCTTTTTAAGAAGAAGAAACGTATGAGTTGGATCAGATTCTGCCAAAATTTGTCTCCCCGTACCCCATCCACCATTTTGTGGAAATCCATCAAAAGGTTTCGTGGTTCCTTTTGCCCCCCCTCCCCTCCTTCTAATGATCCCTCTGAGTGGGTTTTTGCCTTCCTTAACAAAATCGCACCTGTTTTCGTTCCTAATTTGAATTCCCTTCCCTCTCCATACCCCTCGTCTATTACCCCACATAAATTTAATAACCCATTCTCTTTAACTGAATTAACACATGTTTTAAATCGTGTTATAGATTCCTCCCCTGGTCCCGATGGTTTTCCCTACTCCTTTTTGGTTAATTCTGGAATGAATACGAAATTATATTATCTTTCTTTAGTTAATAAATTTTTTGAACTTGGCGTTATCCCAGAATCCTGGAAGAACCAAATCATCATCCCGTTATTGAAACCTGGTAAACCCCCGACCGACCCCTCTTCCTACCGTCCCATCGCTTTATCCTCCACTTTGGTGAAAATACTTGAACACTTAATTAAGAATCGTCTCGAATGGTTCGTCGAAAATTCGTCTATCTTATCCTATACCCAATTCGGCTTCCGGAAAGGTTTGAGCACCATGGATAGTCTTTCCATCCTTACCACTGATATCAGATTAGCCTTTTCAAAAAATGAAATTCTTGTGGGTGTTTTCCTTGACATAAATTCGGCATATGATAGCGTCCTACTCCCCCTACTCAGGCAAAAATTGCTTCAGCTGAGTATCCCGGTGAGGTTGGCCCATTTTATATGCAACATGTTCATGGATCGAACCATCCAAATTCGGCTTAATGGCTCTCTTCTCCCCCCCCGACATGTCTGGAAGGGCTTACCACAGGGCTCTGTCCTCAGTCCTCTATTATATAACCTTTACACGTACGACCTAGATCAAGTAGTGCGCTCTTTTTGTAATATACTTCAATACGCTGATGATATAGTTCTGTATGTTGCAGCTACCTCAGTCCAAGAAGCCGAAGTTAGGCTCAACAGAGCTCTGTTATACTTAGAGGACTGGTTGTCTGTTCACGGCCTATCATTATCTGTGCCGAAGTGCTGTGCTGTCGTGTTTACTCGGAAGAGAATAATTCCGGAAATAAAGCTGACCTTTGCTGGCCAAGCTATCCCAGCCAAAAATGTAGTTAAATTTTTAGGCGTATTTCTTGATTCTAAAATGTCTGGTGTTCCCCATTTAAACTATGTTCTCAAGAAATGCGATTTTAACACTAATGTTCTCCGTTGTTTGTCGGGTGTGTGGTGGGGTGCCCACCCTTACACCCAAAAACTGATTTATAACGCCATTATACGGAGTGTGTTTGACTACGGATCATTTATTCTAGAACCTTGTAGTAAAATGGCGCTATTAAAATTAGATAAACTCCAATTTAGATGTCTCAGGATAATATTGGGCGCCATGAAATCCTCCCCTACTAACGCTCTACAGATAGAAGCTCTTGATCCCCCTCTCTCCCTCCGTAGGAACCTACTATGCTCTAGGTTCCTCTTAGGTGCCTTCCAAAACTCCTCCCATCCCCTATTGCCTAAATTAGAGTTTCTATCTGACACAATCCCTACAAACTCGTATTGGCGAAATAAAGATCCTCCTCCCTTAATTATTAGCTTCCGCAAAATTCGCAATATTCCTGACCCTATTTTCCAAACATCTCATCCTTTACTTTATTCCATTGATTATGATGCCCTCCTTTTCCGACCCGAAATCCTCCTAGACTTTGGGATCTCTAAGAACTCTCCTTGTGCCAATACAAAGTTTAATCAAATCATAGCTTCGCAGTGGAATGAGTGGCTCCCGGTTTATACTGATGCGTCGAAATTGACGAATGATGGTTGCGTAGGTGCTGCTGTCTGGATACCTAACCTTCAGGTGCTCCTAAGCTTTAAGTGCCCCCCAATGTCCTCAGTCTTCACTGGCGAATCGGTAGCTATTTTGGAAGCTATCAATTTTGTTATCGACAACTCTTTAAATAGGACCATCATTTTTTCAGACTCCTTAAGCTGCCTTCAGGCGGTACTCGGTAATCAGTTTACGTCTGGTTCAAAATTCCCTCTAATCCTCAAAATTAAGGAGGCTCTGTATAGTTGCCAAAACCATAATTTAAATATTGTTCTTGCTTGGATCCCTAGTCATTGTGGCATCACAGGCAACGAGTCAGTTGATGTTTTCGCTAAAGACTCTATTCAAATTGGTAGTTGCGAACACTTTTATATCACTACTAATGATCTACGTGCTCAGGCCCTGCCCGATCTTAATAAGCATTGGCAGTCAATCTGGGAAATTTCTAGACTGGCTAAAGGTCGTTACTATAGCGACATTCAACCCACCATTCCCTCCAGACCCTGGTTCTATCGCTTCCGCTCAACTAACAAACGGACTGTTTCAATTATTTGCAGGCTTCGGTTGGGACATTCATGTACTCCCCTCCACCTCAATAAAATTGGTGTACGAAATAGCCCTATCTGTGACTGCGGTGTTGAGGAAGGTTCTACAGATCATGTATTTTTCAATTGCCCCTTACGCCCCGTGTCCCTGTATGATATTCTCCCTGCCAAAATCCCTCGTCCCATTAACATGAAGTCGCTCCTTTTGTATATGTGTAATTCCCCTTTTGTTTATATGTTATGTAAATATGTAGATATGTATGACATTAAACTTTAATTAATAATAATACCGGTTATACAATCTTTCGTAATGCCTCGTATTGTATATATTTTTTTATTATTTTATAATTTTTTTTTTTTGTCTATTCGCTTGCGTGCTGTGGAACGTCACAAAACACAGTCATAACGCGTCTTTGGTCATAACGCGACAAGCGACATTGACATGACATTGGCAGATAATGGCCATTTTAAAATGAGCCGAATTGCCATTTATACCTAAGAAGAAGAAGAAGAAGAATATTTTATTTATTTATTTGCTTGTTTTTTTCCTAATAGAATAACGAAAAGAAACCAATTTGTGGATATTTGGTTTAAAATCGACATTGTTTTCAAAATGAGTGCTTTTAATGACATAGAGAAATACAGAATACATTCAGTAAGTAAATAAATATGTATCTACAATTCTACAGTACTAGTACTAAGATAAGTGCCGTGTCCGGAATGTTATGTTAATGGAACTTTATAATTTTAGGCTGAACCAACCGCTTATTACATATCTGACTTCATAACAACTGACGAAGAGAAGAGTATTATGATAAACATTTACTCTGCACCGAAACCGAAGTGGACACAACTCTTCAATAGACGTCTACAAAACTGGGGCGGAATACCTCACAGCAAAGGAATGATCGCGGAAACTATACCCGCTTGGCTAAATCACTACTTAGATAAGATACACCAAATAGGAGTTATGGGTGAAAACAAACCAAACCATGTTTTAGTGAATGAATACTTAGCCGGCCAAGGGATCATGCCGCACCTGGATGGATCCTTATTTTATCCCACAATAACAACCATTTCAGTGGGCTCGCACACACTGTTAAAATTTCTCGAGCCGAATGCAGATGAGAGTTCAATGGAGATGAAGCGCGGTTTCTCGTTTCTCTTGGAGCCGAGGAGCTTACTCATACTTCAAGACAAATTGTTCTCTTATTATTTACATTGCATTGAGGAAGTCGAAGAAGATCTTCTAGACGACTCTGTAGTCAATTTGCACATGTGTTCAAGTAAATTTCAAAAAGGTATCACAGTCGGCAGAGATACGAGATTATCGTTGACCATAAGACATGTACCAAAAACAACTGCATTTAAAATAAATATTGGTAATAAAAGATGAAATTATCTATTATTTTTATGTTGAATAGAACCTTAAGTGTCTGATTAGAAAGAAAAAAAAATGTTCCAAATTGGAAGGGTTAAAAATTTACACGTAAATCTATTGGGCTTATTTTTGTAATGTCTTGATTTTGTGTTATTTTTAAATGCTTTTAAAATGGGATTATCAAAATTAATAGTAAATAGAAAATGGTCTAATCACTACATTTGGAGTTTTTATAGAATTTTACACTGGAATTGTATAAATATTTACAATAATGAAAACGGGCATAGAATTAATAATAGTGATGAACAACACATAAATAAGGTAAGGCAAATCATTACATAATTTACAAACATTTTAAATGCAAATAATGATTAAATATGATTGGAACACTTTAATTAAATAAAAATAAGTACTTTTTTAGTATTTCTATCCGCGAGAGTCGAGGTCGAGGTCATATTGAACATTTTCTTATATTTAAAAAAAAAAATTTCATTAAATTTAACTAACTTGATCGATGACTATCATGAAATTATACTTGTTTCTTCTTATTCAAATGTTATTTCTTACAGGAAATTGTGAATATTCACAATAGAAGTTTCGACAATAATGTTAAAAAATCTAGTAAATCCAGCAAACATTTGTTTGAGTGAGTGTTTTTCTTCTTTTACATGTTACTTTTATTACAATTTATTATAGTAGATAAACATTTTTTACAGGCTACCGTTTAATAAAGCAATAGACTTGCTGTCACTCCACAGCAGAATCAATATTCAAAGATTGCCCCTTAGCAGACGTTACAGCAGTGAAGCAGCCAGTAAAGACGGCGATTGTAACCATCAGGGTGGTGACCACCAGTCCGTGGATGCCTCCAAGGTATGTGTGCGAGGCGGGCTGACGGTTGTCTTGATGGCTCTTCTTGACATGTTCTGTACTGGGATTCCAGGATAGTTTGGTGCTGGCCGTGTACCAAGAGAATGGGAAGTTGGAGTTGTCTCCGGCGGCACAGGAGGCCGATCAGAAGTCCGGTGGCAAAATCGCTCGACATTTAAATCAGTTTGTATATTTTTCATAAATAAATAAATGAATATAGATATATAGCCTACATATCTATCACCTACATCCAAAATTATTTGCATTTTCTTGATCAAAGAATTTTTTTGTATATAGGGGAAAATACCCAATTATTGGCACTTTAAGAAATGCGACAATTTATTGGCACCTTTCGACCTATTTGTTCAACTCAAATAAAATTTGAAAGTTTGACAATGTTTAAATCATTTGTTTATATAGTGTTAATTCTCATAAACTTAAGGCTTATTTATTTTTTATTGGAAACACAGTTTATGGAATAGTTTTCTTATTTTTTGTGAAATGTTTAGGGTGCCAATAAATTGGAGGGGTGTCAACATTAGGTCATTTTGCCCTAATTATGGTATATTGGAATTGGTTGGATATAATATGCTCAAAGAAAATATTACTCGTAAATTTCAAGTATTCACATAATAAAACTCGTCTGGCAGCAGTTTCCATTATAGAGGAGCACAGCTACCTACCACCAAGTGGACCGTCAGCCTTATAGAGCACTTTCAGAGTATCGTGTGCGTTTCAGGCTGTCGGGCGAGATGAAGCTGGGCAAAGCCTTCGTGGTGACTGACGTGTTGCCCGAGTTCGGTGCGGTGGCGCTGTCTTCGCTGGGGCCCAAAGACCCTCCCTACAACAAGCTGGAGGAGCTGGACGAGGCCCGGGTCTGTCACATTAAATGTGCTATTTCATAAGAAATCGTAATGTGTGGCGTACGTAGCATACCATATTTGGGACCAGTCTGTCTACCATAAAGTTGTTATGTAGAAGAAGATTGTGTCAATAATATAATCGAGTCACATAGTTAATTATTTATTTTGTTTTTATTTTGCACGTCAAATGTGGAATGCTAATTTGAATCTGTGTGACGCAGGAGAACATGCGGTGGTGCGCGGGTGCCGGCGTCCGTGCGTTGCGTCGACGCGGCGCCACACGAGTGCTGGTGGACGCGCCGACGCCGCTGGCAGACGCGGCGGCCGAGGGCGCCGAGTTGGCCGCGTGGTGCTTCGACGAGATGCGCACGGGGGGCACTAGGGCGGCGCCTGTGCTGGCGCCCCTGTCGGCGGAGGCGGGCGAGGCGTGGGGCGCGGGGGCGCTGCGCGCGCGGGGCCAGAACTGGGCCCGGCGGCTATGCGACATGCCGGCCAACCGCATGCTGCCGACGGACGTGGCGCGCGCGGCGCTGGACGCGCTGTGCCCGCTGGGCGTGGACGTGCGCGTGCACGAGCGCGAGTGGGCGAAGGCGCGGGGCATGCGCGCGCTGGCGGCCGTGGCGCAGGGATCGTGCCATCCGCCGCTAGTGCTCGAGTGCACGTACGACGGGCCCGACGCCGACGCTGCGCCCGTGCTCGTCGTCGCCAAGGGGATCACCTTCGACAGGTACGAGTGTAGTGTCACCGCGCAATACACTCGTATTCTTATACATATAATATTACTAGAGCAGAAAAAAATAGTGTTTAAAATCTTTGTCTATTTGCCTTTGCACGCTAATCTTAAAAACGACTTAACCAATTTGAATGCGGCTTTCACTGATGTACGAATGTACGAAATTGCAGATACAACATACAGTGAGCTGAATATTTCTAAATCTCTTTGATTTCTCGAATGTTAACAACCATGGACGGTGGATCCAGGCTGCTTCTGACCGGTCCAAGGTACAGAGACAGTTCCTTGTAGATGGCGCAATAGTAACACTTTGCATTTGTCTCGTACAGCGGTGGAATTTGCCTGAAGCGGCCGGAAGACATGTTGGCAGGTCGAGGCAGTATGGCGGGTGCTGCCGTCGCCCTGGCAGCCCTCAAGATCCTCGCAGAGCTGAAGGTATACCCTATTACTCATTTACACCCATAGAGATGGAGAATGAACTAAAACACAGGGCAGAGTGTGATCGTGTGATAAATATTTCAATTGAGTAGCAAAAGCCAATTTCTAGGCGATGTATTCTTGTGTAGGTATAATAACACTAGGCTCAGTGATTATAACATCGTCCATAGGTATTTCCAACAAATTTTCAAAAAATCGAAATATTGTTGTAATTGTTACGGCGATCATCAGGCTCGCGTGCGCGTGCGCTGCGTGATCCCGCTGTGCGAGAACATGATCAGCGGCCAGTGCATGCGCGTGGGCGACGTGCTCCAGACGCTCAACGGACTGAGCGTGAGCGTCGAGGACACGGACCTCGAGGGCCGCCTCGTCATGGCGGACGCGCTCATCTACGGCCAGACCCAGCACCGGCCCGCGCTCGTCGTGGACGTGGCGACGTTGACGCGCGGCGTGGCGCTGGCGACGGGCGGCGGTGCGTGCGGCTGCTTCACCAACGCCGAGGCGCTGTGGGAGTCGGTGCGCTCGGCGGGCGCGTGGACGGGCGACCGCGCGTGGCGCTTCCCGCTGTGGCGCTACTACGACGCGCAGCTGACGGACGACGCGGCCGTGGACTTGCGCAACCGCGGCTCGGGCACCGCGTCGCCGTGCCTCGGCGCCGCCTTCCTGCGCCATTTCGTGTGCGGCGACTGGCTGCACCTGGACGTGGCGGGTGTGGCGCGTCTGGCGCACGAGGACGACGCGCCGCCCTACCTGCGCGCGCAGCGGATGGCCGCGCGCCCCACGCGCACTCTGGCGCACGTGCTCGCCAATCTCACTCCGCAATAAATTCTATCCCCACTGCGACTGTCTTTCATTCCCAATTCCCAGTGCCACAGTCCATTTCCCTATGCCTTCCTACTGCAGTCAGCAGCGCACTTGAAGCATCTGTGGCGTGACTCGTGTTATGTCGACAGTATTGAGTACACTACAATAGCCGGCCTGTCTGCCTCAACATAAAAGGAAACTGTCAAAAGTGACAATTAGTTATATGACTTTCGAACACTATCGCCATCTAAAAGCAATAGTAACAATCACTAACAGATTCAAAATCAATTAAGATCTTGACGAATACCATTTTACAATTACTAGCTGGTGCTCGCGACTTCGTCCGCGTTGAAAAGTATATATTAAAACGCCATCTACCGTGGAGCGGATCGCTAAAAACATCACCAAGATCTCCCGGGCTAAGCCGCTAGTATTTACTTTTATTTTAGATTTCCCGTAGGAATGAAGCATTTTCCCGAGGTAAAAAGTATCCTATGTTCATCACAGATAATGTCGGCTTCTAATGGTAAAAGAATTTATCAAATCGGTCCAGTAGTTTCGGAGCCTATTCTATACAAACAAACAATGAAATCTTTCCTCTTTATAGTATTAGTATAGATATGTATCGGAGTGGTTTTGAAGTTCACAGTATACACACATTGATTTTATAATATAACTAGCTTTTGCCCGCGAATTCATCCGCGTGGAATGTAAGCCTACCCTATTTTTCTGAAACTGACCTTGTATGTAAATTTCACAGGATCGGTTTTGGTTCTTATGCAACATACTTACACAGGACATCGATATCAGTTAAACGGCAATCACACCATGCAATTTGAACGTTTCCTATTTAGGAATCTAAGTAGAGAGCTCGTGATCACACTACGCTAAAATAATTTCTAAATCGAAGATATAGAGTTGAAAATAGATTAACTCTCAATTGAATCCAATCTGTTCTAACTGCGATCACACCTTTCGATTTCCTAAATTGGATACGTTCAAATTGTAAGGTGTGATAGCCCTTTTAAAATATTCATCAAATTGTAATCACTTTTGTCATAGAGCCATATTTTGCCTTTTTGTATAATGCAGGATGAAACTGCTCCAATACTCGGTACAAAGGAGGCAAGACTAATTACATAGTTTGTAGGTACCTTTAGTGATTTTAGGGTAATTTAGGAGGTATACTAGTTGCGACACTCTAATACTGTGTAACAAAATATGTTGCATATTAAAGTTGACTTTTCCTACACACTATTTCTAATATCCATGCGTAGAGTTGAGCGTCCCTCTCTTCAGGGTGACGACAACTTATTAGCATGTCAACGTCCTAAAGTGTAACTTTTAAATCGAAGAATTCTTAAATTAATTCCCCTTACAACTAGTCATTTTTATACTTTGACATTCATTTAACTTGACAAAATTATTTTTTCAAGTTAAATGATTTTGATATTTTTAGTGTATGATTACAATAGAAATAGTCATTTTTAATACTTTGACGAAATTGACACCACTCAGTAAGTTGTCATTTTCGGAAATTGTCTATTTTGGAAAAGACGTTTTAGGTAGTTGTCGTCACCCTGAGAGGTGCGTCCTGAACTATAATTTAGTCATTATTTTGACTATGTATCAGATTTGCGTAAATTCTGTTTAAGTTACTATGAGCAATCTGTCTCTGAATCGGAAGGCATCATGATTTCAGTCTTTAATGGATTATACTTTAAATCATGTCATGTCATCCGCGTAAAAATCCCATATGAAATATTTGTTTCATTACGTCAACAATAAAATGATATGGGAATATTACATTAGGTAATATAAGTCATTAAAGTTAAAATATACGAGTTGTCGACAATTTTATTATACATATAGTAACACATTAGGGTTGGGGTTGAGGTTGAGGTGTGGGGTAAATAAAAGTCGGATGCTTATTGACCTAAAAATGAAGAAACATTTATTTTCCGTATGTCTTTTTGTATAATTTAATAACAGAATGAGTCAAGTGGGACAAGAGAACGAGGAGGAGCTCCCCAACAATATAAATACAAATGCAATATATATACCGATTAGACTAATTTTTATTGATTCGTTACTGAGTCGAGAATAGAATAATAGTACAGTCGACGCACTTCGGCCACGCACTCACTCAAAATCAAAATCAAAATCAAAACGCGATCCAACACTCTACCATCACATCGCGACGCACTTCTTTTCTTTTTCATTTCACATACGATACATTAACGGAATAGTTTTAAACTAAATCTTACTTACGATCATACCATTTACTGAAACGATGACAATATATTATTTATTTATCGCAAAACACTAGAGAAATGCAGGTCCAATACGATGGTAATATTTGTGTGTCATGAAACAAAACGTATTTTGAAATACTCTGCTCTCGTACACACACTAGTCGCCGGCTCACTTCGACGTCATCATGGTGACGAATTCTGCAACAGAACACTCGGACTTAGACTCGGGACACCGCACGCACTCGGACTTAGACCGACAGACAGACAGACAGGGGATGCACTACCGCATGCTGCGCTACCACAACAAGCGACTGCGGTCGCTGCTCGACGGCTAACAACAACGGGCGGCATGCAGCGCGAGTGGGCCCCGCGCTCGCCACTCGCCCGGGCGAGTGCGGGCGAGTGCGGGGCCCACTCGCGCACGGGGAGAGGAACAGTGAAAACGAGCAGCAAACCGTTGCGATGGTTACGCTATGGCGGCCGACGCTAACGGCGGCCGTCGCCGCAACTGAATATCTTTTTGGCGAGTGCATGGAAGTCTGCAATAGAGACAACCATCTTTCGTCCGTCTGTCCATCAAACAGGGGGGAGTGCGAGTGAGGGAGAAAGTGGTATAAAAGCGATGCGCACCCTCGTAATTGACCTGGCCGTCGCCGTCGATGTCGGCCTCGCGGATCATCTCGTCGACCTCCTCGTCGGTGAGCTTCTCGCCGAGGTTGGTCATCACGTGGCGCAACTCGGCCGCCGAGATGAACCCGTTGCCGTCTTTGTCGAACACGCGGAACGCCTCGCGGATCTCCTCCTCGCTGTCCGTGTCCTTCATCTTGCGCGCCATCATCGTCAGGAACTCCGGGAAGTCTATCGTGCCATTGCCTGCAACACCAACGTTTTTCTACTCAATAATACGCCATATTATGGACAATCAATATTGGTGTTTTGATTCGACCTTGTTACGCTTTATTTACTATTTAATTAACTAACTCAAACATAATTAATATCTTTTAGTTAGATGAATTGTACCTATATAAAAGTTGCGTGCAAATATTTTTTTCCTAAATAAATAAATTAAAACGTTGTTCCGTGTAAAGTGTACATTTTTATGCTCCATTTGCGGATGTATACATTTTTACACATCCATAAAAATATTGTCATGCGACGATGTGACGTCATCTTTGTAACTAACAAGTCTTCTGTAAACAACCTATCTTACGTGATGAGCGTTACAATGTGAGGCCCGGGCCAGACAAATAAACACACACAAGGATCAACCATTTTATGCAATATGTTAATCATCTAGCCAATAATTAAATTAGTACTACAACTATTAATTTACACGTCCACAAAAATGCTCGAAGAGTAATGACACCGATGTGGACAAGATTCTTACGGACGAGTTGATTAAAAACCAAAATAAGTAATTAAAGTAGGAATATAAGTGTAAAAAAAACTCGTTACACACTAGCGAATGATTGCAATTTTTCCCTATGACAAACTAGTTATCGAAGCCAAAACGACACTCGTGTAAATCGCTTGATCCGAAGTGCGAAGAATGTCTCGCGACAAGGCATCGCGTGACTAAATTATAGAACAACGTTGGCATTTATAATTATAGTCGCATAATACAAGTTACATCCGCAGTGGGCTGCGGTCGATGGGCTCTTCGATAGCCACAAATTCAACTTTTGATTGATTATTTACGAGCAATTTGGTTAAACGATGCCATAAAAGAGATCCGTCGGGGGTGAACGGTCGCCTAGTGGTGGAGTTGCAAAAATAAGTGAGAGTTAAGTTTGGCGCTTCTAATTCTGGTTTAACCTTTCCGAGGTGGTTCGCGTGCTATTTATAGCGGAACTCCGCGCAACGTGAACTTTCGAGATTGCATTTTGCATTCTAGACGCTCGATACTGGGCTCGGTTGCGTCCAACACCTGGCCGGCACTATCACTACACTTCGACAACATTGCAAGCGACTACAAACAACCGAAGTAAAAAACAGCTACAAATCACGTCGCCTCCCAACAAACATTATGGCTGCAAATAGAGCTTACTTTATAACCTAAAGTGTTATGAAGGTAGAGTAGTAGCCGCAATTATAGTTTGAGACAACAAAAGAGTGTTAGTAATAAAATATAACGCTTATAGTGACAAAGCAAGTCTATAAGAGCAATGTGTGGACGTTAAACGCCTAGAGCAGAGATTATTATCCCTACAATACAGACCAAAGCTTCTGTGTTATAGCTTTGAGCGAATCTTACGATTATAAGATCCATATAAGAAATTAACATTTACTATTAACTTCTAAAGTTCTAAGCAAGCTACCACAAACACTTTCGCGCGCTGATAGTTGCACAAAACGAGCAACAGCTCTACAATGGTGTTCATTAAATCTTTTACAACACCAAACTCCTGAAGGGGTACAAAACTCCCTTGTATAATTTAGGGCTGAATAGTAGGGATATTTCTCCCTATTAATAGAACTTATAGTGTAAAGTATAGCCTCCATAGTATTTAAGGTTGATTCATTGAGTTCGTTACCACTTTAGTAACCCTAATTGGTCACGTCAAGCGGTCAAGTGGGAGTCTTGCTTGAAGATGAGGGTTCCGTATGTAATGGAAGTGATATCGCAACTGCAAGTTTTGATATTTCCGAAGAGGACCGATGTTATTATTCATTGAGTAGTGATGATGAGGATCCGAGTGAATATATTAAGAATCTTCACTTTCTTTCTCTTTACTTCATTTCATTTTCTTTTTACTTCTTTCCTTTACTTCACACTATGTGAATTAATTAATATTTTGAATTAAACGCAATTAATGTATGTCAATTTTTTTTATTTCTCGTATAAAATCAACTTGTCATTTTAAAATTAACAATGTTAATACGAAAATTAATATCAGAAATTATTTACGTTATTAAAAATGCGAATCAGGTTTTACTTTTTTTACTTTTTTTACTAGAATAGTGACATGTAACATAACGTTTTTATTCGCGTAATTAGTTCTTGTAATAAAACACTTGCTTTATGATTAAAGTGCTTTTAACTTCCATAACAACAACGTTTAATGTTTGATGGCCAAGTAGGTACTAAAATTTTACATCTTGATTAGGCACTTCAATCAACGTGAATAATTATTATATATAAAAAACATCCTTATTGATAATTTTACGTAACAAAAGTAGAACAATCTTTATCAAGAATAGATACGTCGAAGTGGAGGGCAGAGACTGAATTGGTTGATTGATACTACTTATTTGTGCGCCTGCACGGGCTCGCTCTCGCTGCGTAGCGTAGGTACCTAGTACCCACGTGAAATACAATCTGGAAATAAAGCCAACTTTGCATTAAAAAAATAACATTCCATTGCTACAAATAATCAAAGGCTTTAACTGGAAGAATGTTACAGTGTTTAAATATGTGGACATGTAGACAGAGAGGTACGTGTAGGTATTCAAATTACAAATCTTTTCAAATTGGAAAATCAAATAATAAAAACAATTTAGCAATCGTTCAGCTAGGAGATGGGTGTAGCTGAGCCGTTTAGGTGCTAGTCGTGCGTAGGCTAGGTAGTGGTTTTGGTTTTGGTGGTTTTGAGAAATGACTACGGATCCCCAAATTCATGCTCCCACCATTTTAGGTTATGAAGTTAATTAAAAACAGTAAAACGTACGAAAAGAAAACTGAATACAATGAAGGTATTTATTTTTCTAGCATTCTAATACCAGGGTCACGACACTTTTAAGTCAATAGGCAAAGTTTTGTTACATATTTAGTATAAACATTTTTTGCTCCATGTGAAGCAAAATATTTTTTTATATAAATACTCAACAAAGAGTTGGCCCTTTAATTATTTGCTAATAATATAAACACATATTCACAGTTTACTTACCTTCGCAATGAAAATTCCGCTTCAGCTTCCACTAACAATGAGTTAACATTTTAGCACTCAACTCCGCCATTTATTTTCGTAAACACAATATTAATTATATGTATTGGTTTTTTGGTAATAAGGGAATATAATTCATAATAATATATACCGCATACAATACCGACTATGTGAAAAAAGTAAAAAATTATATCCTTAGACGTTAAAATTTCGTATTGTAGATCTATATTGCAACTCAAGGTGTTACAAGTTACCTTATTGCCACCCTCTAATCGCTCAAATAGTATGTAAGATACATCATAGATCTACTATACCCCTTACATAGTTTATATTCATACATTTACTCCCTTTATAGCGCTCAAAGTGCCAGTAAGCAACATGCAGCTCTATCATACCGCTTGAGGAGTCACTTGTCACTTAAATACTACTCTTACAGCGCATAAGTCTCAGTTAGCGCTACTGCACATCCACAATTGCTCTACTATATCTCTTAAATTTATTCTGTAATTCCACTACATCGCCATAGTGGAACCTAAGACCATAAGAACTTGTGCCCATTCCAGGGGTATAGCAGAGTTATAGCTCGCTATAACTCCCACGTGATAATACTTATTTATGACCTTAGGATCTGTTTAACTCTTCTATATATCTGTTCTAACTCTTATATTAGCGCCTAATGTTAGTTGGGCTCTTATTAGTACAAATCGTGGGAGCTGTATACATAGTGACACACTGCAGACATGTGTGAAGTCGCCTTGACCCAGGCGAGATCGCAGTTTATTGTCTCAACATTGTTTCACGCAATTTCGCATTTTAGTTTTGAATGTAATAAAGCACAAAAAATATTTTAGTCTAGCCATGGCCTCTGGTTTTTGCCAATGATTTAAAAACAAGATAGAGGTTTCGAGTCGTCCTATGGGTGCTACCCTAAAACTACACCTACAAAAAACTATATTTTTTACAATGAACGTTAGTACATATAAATATAAAATAGAGTGTCGCCTTAACAAAATGAAACAAATTCGCCACTTACTGGCAAGTACGTAATTCGATTAATATAGCTCCACAAATCAGCTCCCAACATCAACGTTTAACAGTTTAGTGACAGATCAAATGAATTGATTCAATTAAGCTGCCGCTGCGGAAAAATAGTGACTAGTACCACTTCATGTCCGGGTTCTTATACCCTTTCCTTGGCCTTTCAATAAAGAGTCAGAACAAAACATCGTCTACGAATGAAAGTTTTATTATACAACGATTTAAGTCAATAATGAGTTGTCTGAAAGAAGACATTTTATTTTTCTCCTCTCTAGCTCTTGAAATGCGAATTTCCAATCTACCTGGCTACTTAATGGTATTATTAATGAGACTATATGAGACGTATCATGTGTGTATAAGAAAATAGTCTTGAACTACGCAGTAAGCAATTCTCCGTACCGGCATAGTATTGATAGTACGGCGAAGTTTTATTCAAGAAATGCCGGCAGCGCGGATTACAATTTACAAATGAACCGACAAGGACACGTGAGTCAAAATGCCGTCACCGGCCGCCTCGTATGGTTCGTATAGCAAATGCTAGTCATCAATAAGGCCTTCGGAATACGCAAATTGGGTTCACATGCACGCATGCAACACAATAGACCATAGGTGATCAAACACATGTAAAGGGAATGTTTATGACAGTGTTACTGCAGTGGAAGCTCGTTATCTAAGAAACACTGCAGAAGTCGTCGCAACGAGAACACGCCTTGCCCTATTAATATGATACCAGATCGCACCTGTCACTATCCAAAGGTAATTTGTTACAATGATAATTAGTACAGATTCGCTGCCTGGCGATGATGAGCCCGAGAGTACCTAAGCTCCGAGTAAATGGTGGCAAACGCGCCGGTTGCTGGCGCGCGGCCAGCTCGATATGCAAATTCATTTGCAATTCGCTGCCATTCCAGACAGGTCTCGAGTTGGCTATGCGCAATGTCAACAATGTTTATCGCCCGCAGAGACCATTGTTGCAAACAATCTTGCGGAAATTTACTTCCAAGAATCAACCGCGGCCACTTTCCCAAGGAGACCTGCCCTTCATTTTGTAATTTTAAAATTCCTAGTATTGGAAAATCTGGGAAATCTCCGGGCTTGTGGAGTCATTAACAAGACTTAGTACCATTTCTCGGACAAGGTCAAGATATTTTGACTTGCACAGAAGGAAATGTTATCAAAATTGCGAATTCAAAACAAGTTTTTTACAATTAACGCCATCAAAGCGACGCTTAAGTTTTTGAAGCACTGAAGATTTGTTTATTTATTTAGCAGTTAACCTTTAAAGCGTGTAACAGTTCACAAATACATAAAAAAGCCTATTACAAGATGTCTTGGAGCTTTTCAAACACTCCTCGAAGTTCTATTAATTGGTTGTTTTATCTTTTTTAATCGTACCAATCGTTCCAAGAGGATGTAATCTTACGAGTTTCCCTTTTTGGAAAACTTTGTTAAAGCCGTTGATAAATAATCAGGGCTAAGTGTTGATAACTATCTATATCTAAATCTAATAAAACTAGCGAAACAAGAGATATATTAAGGCGACAATGACGCAGCCATTTCAAAATGTCGGGAGCGGTGTCATTTTTCATATTATTCTTATAGTAGACACAATTGCACATTTAATTGCAGTACTGTGGCACAATTAATTCTATCCGAGGAAGCAATTATTATGACGGAGTGCGGATAATATTATTTTGTTAGTAACAATGATATCAGAATACAAATGCGCGATCAGCTACCTACACCATCCACCAAGGTCGTCCGGTTTGTCCGTTAACGGCCGCCAACCGAAAATGTTTCCATTATTTTTTTGCTTAAAGTGTACAGAATCTAAAACGCGCATTTGTCTGCCATCTATCGTCCGTTTTGACTGATTTACACCCAGACTCATAATAACTCGACAGAAACCAGAAACCTTCCGAGAAATAGCATGGGACATAAAGTTCTCGTAAAATACACACGTTTATTAAATAGTGCTGAATAATAACAACGCTCCAAAGCTATTTATGGGTTTGCGATAGATAATACGAGGAAACAAATGGGTAGAAACTGCTAATTAACCAGTTGATAATAAAAGCGGGAAAATAAATGCGAAGGACAATTAGGGGCGTAAACCACATAATAATGAGACAACAAAGGTCATTCCTCTGGGGAGGGTGACGTTGCGAACTGCTCCATAAATTTCGGCGATGACCTAATAAGTATATAACACAATGATATCACTCGTCGGGCGTTCGAAACTAATTGGTGTGCCATTCTGCGGTTACGCTAGATTTGTTAATTAACATTTCGTGGTATAATAGTTTAGGCCATTTTGAAAATTGGCAACGCTCCCTTAACAACATTAGCTAAGCGTGGAAACAACGGGGGCAGCTCCGTCAGGTGATACGAAGCGAAGATATAAAGAGACCGCGATCGGTTCCAAGTCGATCGAAGGCAGGGTTGCTTGACCGGCCTGTAACCTATTTTTATTGTGATCCCAGTTTAGAACCGTAAACAGGCGCATGCGTTATGTACGCACGCGTGCAAAGCTCCATAAATCAGACGTCGACGTCTGCACGTCACCTTGTCCATTAGCGAGTTATTGCATGCACTGATTTCAATTGCCCTTTCAACCCTGCGCTGACAAAGGACAATTCATCCGCATTTTACTTTACAATTACTATCGTCGCTTGTCCATCGCGTTCTCATCGCAGATGATATAATATATTTCAAGTAAATTCTCCCAGGGAAGACGAATAATCTTAATGGAAAATGTAATCGTCAAAAGGGCGACAAACGTAAGGTTAGCCACGAGTGGTCCGTGAAGCTCGGATCGCGACGGGCACGATCGAACCGTCGTTTGTAAAGGTTATAGAAGTGTAAAGACACCTATAGGAAAGTGCGCGATCGCTAACGTTGGTAATATTTTTAATGAACATTTTTCGGCAACTGGTATAAGCTATCGCATACAAGTCAACGACTTTCTTATCACAAGTCCCTGGCGGAAAATGAAAATGATGCCAACTAGCGATATATACATACATGCTTCGTTAGAGTGAACTTTGACGAGAGCGTCGAGAACGTTCAGTGAGGTGAATGAAACTTGGCCAATGCAACAATGCCTCCGGTCACTGGGTTACATAAGTACTTTTTCAATCGACTGGTCATCTATATGGAATCGGTAAGAAGATCCGAGGAGTTGAGCATAATATTGTGTACGTTATACCTACTCAAACGAGTATATTTATTTATGGTGCAATAGCGTCGAACTGCCAAGAACACATTCGACGGTAAACAATAATAAAATTGCGGTGCAGGGAACATTAAATAATGACCTGTATTGGGTAAGAGAAGTTCATTACTAACTCCGCTTGCCAAGTTGAGATCGAATCGAATTGTTTCGTCATTTCTAAACATATTTATCGCCAAAACACGATGATGATAACAGTTTCATCGGGCAGACCAGACATAATGTTCATCAATTATACTATCCGATCCGCAGAATGGCGTCGTATTAAGATTGTTATGCATTTTGCAAATGTAACGTTATCTCTGCACGGGCAAATGATTTCGCAGGAAATCGGCGAGAAATGGATTCGCAATGGACGACTAACTTTGTTTTGTGTTTGTGGTTCGACGACGCCACGAATACAGCTACGTCTGTCTTTTCATTTCACTTCCGTGGTAAAAACCGCACTCAGACTAACTATTGCATCTAAATTATTATCACATTTTTCAATGTGCAATTGAATTATTTACTAGCTTTCTACCACCACTTCATCTGTGTGTTATTAAGAGACAGATTGAGAAATAAGAGTGAACAATAAAGAGATAATTTCACATCCAACGAGATTCGAGAACCCATATTCGGGGCTTGTGCTAAACTTCCTTTGGGAACGTCATTGAAATTTTCTATCTGTGTGGTGTGGGTGCAGTGAGGCCATGTTTTTGTGGAATTTGAGTAATTTTCGCTTTTCATCGTTACAAAAATAAATGGTATACCCTTACAATCCACGAATACCCTTACATAAGCATCTAAGTAAGTAGTTACAAAATTAAATCATATTTAATCGATAAGCTACGCAGGTGTAGAAACAAGCAATGCGCGAGGAATGTAGGCTTACTGTAATCAATTCTTATCACAAAAGTTATGCATTTGTTGATAACGAGAAAATGTAGGAAAATGTTAAGAAAAATAATAATTGCTAGGTCGCGCCTAATCAATACTAATAATAAATTAAGTGTAGGTATTGTATGTATGTATGTTCCTCCATAACTCATATGGCATGTTCCTTGAAAGAATTAACAGATTTTCATGAAACTTGGTAGATAGACATTTAGAGGTATGGGACACAGGATAGGCTACCTTTTTCTATTTCAACGCGGACGAAGTCGCGGGCGTCAGCTAGTATAATAGAAGGCTGAAGAGTTTGTTTGTTTGGTTGGTTGGTTGTACGCGCTAATCTCAGGAACTACTGGTTGGAATTGAAAAATTATTTTTGTGTTGGTTAGTACATTTATCGAGGAAGGCTATCGGCTATAGAGAACGCGGACGAAGTCACGGGCACCAGCTAGTATCATAATATATCACTGTCAATGGTAATGTAATCACGTACAGATATTAAATGATAATCACAACTATGGCAATAGCAGAAATAATTACACTTTTTGTTAATTAGGTATTACTTTGCCTCATGGGTTATTGCATTATTGTCACGTAAACCCAAGGGGCAGAATAGTGTCACGTATCATACTTCAAGGATATTGGAACAATAGGGTTCCATTGTCCAATGGAAAATAGGTATGGCTAGATTGTGATTGATTTTATTGTTCATTCATTATACATTTATGACTGTGAGAAGTGAGAACAGTCGAAATAGTGTTAAAAACAGGAGTAGGTAAAATAAGTGATAATATAGGTTATAAAAATAATATAGAGAATCCAGGTAGTGCCTGTGACTTCATCAATGTTGGAAAATGAAAAATATAACACCTGAGAAAATATAAGAGTATCACCTGTCCTATATAACCCTTATAACCCACGACATTTTAATCGCTGTGACGCGGGTGGCGCCGCCATGGCATGGCGACAGTGACGCCCAATATTATAATAAAAAATCGTAAGCAAGCCGTGTCTGTATATAAATAAAAAAAAAGGTGTAAAACGGAAAAAATGTAAAAAAAATTTTTTAAGATTTTTCCTGTTTGTGCACGATTTAAGCGATTTAACATGTTAACGGGTGAATTAGGCACACAGATAGTTTTACTTGGAATAACATAGAGGATACTTTTTATTCTGGAATAATTTTAGGTTCCTGTGGGATTTTCAAAAGACGAACTACAGCAGGGGCACAGGTAGTCTTTTCTTTTATATTTTTAGACGATCTATTATTGGAAACCTAACATTATTCTAGGATAAAATATATGTTAATCCAGGTAATTCGATTCGATTGTCGTTGTTCAATTCGCCAATTCGTTGAGCCGTTTTGGCGTGCAAGAGTAAAAAGCATCCACAGATTTATTAATGTAATATGTTTCTCTTGCTATAGGAAGAAAATGTATTTTGTATGGTAATTATGGAATGCACAAAATACAAAATTTTGCACACATTTTGTATGAAACGGCTTTATAATCTGAGGTGGTAGGTATGAAGCTAGTCTTTTTAAATGTTATGATATTCATATTTAAATAAATATAATATGTATAATAAACTAATATATTATGATGTGAACTGCTGTTTAGTTCACATCCGGGCAACAAGATATGCCATGTTTGAGTTGACAGATAGTGAACAGATATAAAATATACTGTAGTTATTGTCACTGGGCAATGGCAAAAACAATGGGGCAATTCATTACTATGCTACTGAGAAACGTTCAATCTATCAAACATAAAATTATCATGTGAGTATATCAGTCATCCAGGATAATATTAGAAAAAAGATGTAGGGATAATTATCTTATAATATAGTTCTATAGGAGCCAGATAGCAAAGAAATAGAGACATATGGACATCTTTGGAGGAGGCCTTTACTCAACCCAAGGCCTTTTTGCAGAGAAGAACTAAATCATCAATCATCAACTAATAATAAATCTGTACGGTATTGTATATTGTATCGTATATTCTTCCACAACTCTTAAACTAATTTTCATGAAACTTGCTACATAAACATTTAGATGTACAGGACACAGGATAGAATACTTTTTATTTTTCAACGCTGACTAAGTCACGGGCGCTAGCTACTAATAAATAAATTAAATAATTATAGTAAATCATTATAAACTAAAAATTGTATGCAAGGAATAAAGGGCTTTTTTTATTTTATAGTTCTATATCCTTGTACACAAATTTTGATGAAATTTAGTTCAGATATACCTGAAACTAATAGTTTTGATACGGATAATGGTGTTTTTGGATTAATGGATATATATTTTTTTATGTTTAGCCACACTAAGAAACTTAATTAATGCTTGTATTATGGACTAGCTGGCGCCCGCGACTTCGTCCGCGTTGAAAATGAAAAAAGTAGCATGTCCTGTGTCCTGTACGTCTAAATGTTTATCTACCAAGTTTGATTAAAATCAATTAATTCGTTTAAGAGTTATTGAGGAACATACATACATACATACATACATACATACATACATGCAATACCTACACTGTAAATTTATTTATTAGTATTGATTGATTGACATTCCTTTTATTTTCGTAAATACAAAACATCCAAGACTGAGGTACAAAGTTAAAACGTTTAACACATAAACCTTCGCCCCTGGTGGGATTCGAACCCGCGACCGTTTAGTTAACAGCTAGTGTTACTAGCCACTAGCTAGAGCAAACGTGTCGTCAATCTATTACTATACTACACACTACACCTTTAGATTAGATAGAATACTTTATCAAAAAGATTGACTTTACTTATTAAAACATTCAAAGTAGCAACAAATTGGTAATGGATAATGTCAGGGGCAACTGGTCCCACCACCTTCAATATATTCAACAAAACAAGACAAATTAAAAACAAAAACTAGTTTTACTGACATCCACAAGGTAAATAATATCTTGTTCAAACTTGTAGGTATTTTAGCGTTTATGATACAGGAGACAGACAGACAAATAATTTTTTACCAAATTCCCATTCTATTAGATTTATGTCAACGATTTTAAATATTTACCTTAATTCATTTAAAATGACTCAATTTGAATTTAATATTAACTTTGTAGTAGTTTAAAACAAATTTAAATTGATAGTCAACCTTTTCAGCTATATTTATTGTGTTATTTAAAATAAATGTATTTTTAATTTATTTATAATGTTCTGCAGAGAAGGTTAGTTTAAAATCAATACTAATAATAAATCTGTAAGTTTAGTATTGAAACCATTAAGAGATAAGATAATTATGTATTAATCCTTCTGGAAAGAGAATACTTATAGGTTTTCTCCCATGCCTTGGGCTAACAATACTTTTGCTAACAATATTGCGAATTTGAGCAAAAATTGTAAGTAAACATGTCAAAATTGATGTGTAAAACATACTTTTCAACACATTGTTACGAAGGTTTCTATTCAAGACATCTTGAAGTCGCCTTACTTAGGGCGGGAAAGTGTTGAGAAATCGTGAAAATAAACGGGTTTTCTCACTGTCTAGCTAGAAACTACACAATAAAGATAAGAAACAGATTATCAGATTAATGCCTCAGTATTTTTATTAAAACCATATCTCATAGAAACTGAAACCAATTGGTCAGCAACTCAGCATTTAAAGCAGTTTCAAATTTAAATTTTGTTTTATTTAGCAATGTTTAAACTTAAAAGGTCGACAGGCTAGTCTGCTCAGATTGAAGGAGTAGTAATCAAGTGATAAATATTTCATTATTTTTTTTTTATTTACATATTTAAAACAGCCTTAAAATTCCCGTAAATTCTTAGTCATAAGCCCGAGTTAAGACAATGTATACAGTACAAAAGAAGTATGATATATATGCATAATATAATAACATACAAAAACAGGTAAAGAACCTCTTCATTTACTAAAACTCCCCATGCACCTGTACACTCAATGGAGCCCACGCCTCAACACGTTCTGGCCGTAAATAAAAACAAGGTAAACATTTGTCTAGAGAAAACACACATCCCATTCGCAAATTTATAAAGAAGTATATATATTTTTAAGGTAAACACTGGAATTTCTTGTTTACGATACCACCAATTTGATAACTATACTGTGCTCTCATCTAGCCGATTCTATTTAAAATTATTACACAAGGTACTCTGGACACACATTTTTAAAATTTTACATACTCAATATTGTAAAGGTGAATTATCTAAATTATAGATTACATTGTCACATTACTTACCTGATATTACCCTATCTAATGTTTCATCAGAAGTAGGAAACAATTCCATGACTAACCAACTATCTAATCAACAATGTTTAATTTAGCTCTTGTGTGTTGCCAGGTTAAATAGCTGGCTTAATTGAGCTATAACAATTATATATTGTGTTAATACCTAGGCAGCAATATCCTAGTTTGTGGGCTACATGTGACAGTGGCACACTAGCAGTAAATGCATCTGTTAAAACCACTCCTTGAAGACCTCACTGATGTTAACCAGTCGTGAGAATATCATCAATACTAATAATAATAATAAATCTGTAAGGGTTGTTTTCAGAGATATTGTGTTTATAGGCTCTATAGATGATACTAAACGAAATTGACGATTTTTAGAAATTTTTTCTGTATGTATGTTCCTCCATAACTCTTAAACAAATTAACTGATTTTCCTGAAACTTGGTAGACAAACATTTAGACATACAGGACATGGGATGGGCCACTTTTTTTCCTTTTCAACGGGGACAAAGTCACAGGCACCAATTAAATACCCAATAGGAAAATATTAAAAAAAAAGCAATTGCACTGACCGTCTGCATCAACTTCGTTGATCATGTCTTGAAGCTCAGCTTCTGTGGGGTTCTGTCCTAGCGATCTCATGACCGTTCCCAACTCTTTGGTTGTGATGGTGCCATCGCCGTCCTTGTCGAACAGTGAAAACGCCTCTTTGAATTCCGCAATCTGTTCTTCCGTCAGCTGATCGGCCTGGAAAGTCATTTTCACATATTAAAAAAAAAGATACCCCACACATTATAAAAACTAATCAACACTACCCCACGATTCTCAATGTTAAAATTATGTTACCCTCATTTTTAAAATTAAATCTATACCAATTTTTTGAAGAGATTTTTTGTTTGTTTGGTTGTAACAAACATGTTGGTCAAGAATAATTATTTTTGTGTTGGATAGTCCATTTATCGAGGAACGCTATAGGCTATAGAGAACATGGACAAAGTCGCGGGCACCAGCCAGTTCGAGATAAAGAAATTTGTAAGAAAGAAGAAATAATACATACACCCGAGACAACCATTTTGCTTCACAGCCTATTACAAACAATATCAGTCTGTCTCAACACATGTATAAAGATACAAACACTATCATCACATGATAAATGATAACATATCAGGAGATTATATATGTAATTGCTTTTGGTTTTATTTGGTGGCACGTCATACTGCGGTATAGATACCAAATTACCGCATTACAATAAAATTTAATCAATACTTCTTATGATATTGATAAGTTGAATTTGTGTTTCCAATAACTTGTATAAGTAGTTATTAGATATGTGGGATTACTAATTATTAATATTTAGATAAGGGGATTTAAACACATTCTTATGATTGGTTAACATCAAACACAAAATTAAATAAGAATCATACAAGAACTAGTTGTTAAAGCAATATTATGCAAAATGGTTAAATTGTAAAAAATAAGACAAAAAAATCTTTAAAAATGCTTTGCCATTTACAAAAAACAAATTCAATTTCAATAAGTATTTAAGTGTTAGTATATAGTATACCTATAAACAATTTGCTTTTATTTTAATAATTATTGAAATAGGAACTGTATAGATTATAATTAAATGTATAAAAATGTAAAAATATGGGTCTAGTTGCCTTCAAATAAATGAATTTGAATAAGGGTTTCCTAGTGCTTAGAAGTAACAGTGTACCTAAAAGAAACTTATTTAGGCAAGAAAATAAATATTTTTCGAAAATGTTTTTTGATAAGATAATTTCTTGAAATATTAAAAATAAAAGTGGAGAACAATAGCTAAAATCTGGAAATAGTTATGTTAATGCAAAATGAATATTAATTAAGTCCATATTATGCTAAATACACTTGTTACATGATGTAATGGCAATGCTTAGGTAAAACTCTAAAAATATCAATGACAAACTGTTAACTCTGTTATCAGTGTATCCATTATTATTCATTCTCTATACAATACACCATAGGATAGGCATCATAATCGTTGGTATCCATTTTAGTTTCAACTTGAATAACAATTTAATTATTACACAATCAAAAGATAGTAATCCACTTTTAAATAGTTTTAAAATAATATTTCGTGCAAGCAAATAAATTATCATAACCTCAAAATCAATGAACAGCTGTTTGTGATGCAAGGAAATACAAAACGAAAGAACTGCTTCACAAATACACAAACAAACAAAACATTGGCGATATGTTTGTAAAAGAGGGGCAACAGTTGCTAAAAGTTGGATTTCAGAAATATAATATTAATATTGTGATACAACAGACCATTTTGTAACATTTTGTCCCGCCAAGACGACAATCGCAAGAATAACATCAACGACAAATCTATGTTTACATGTAAAGGAAAGATTGTAATTACACATTACCATATTAAAAACGTTGCGAACAACAAGTCGAAGACAAAAACTAGTGAAATAAAGGAGCTAGACCGTTGAATTGCGTGGAAATTGGTCGGACAAGCGACGATGAGTCAACCAACGGCTTTTGACAGTTGTGGCCGGCCGATCGATTTGCAGTCAACAGGGCGCGACACGGGCCTCTGCGACTAACTTTTATGCACAAAACCACTCCTATTCTAGACGAATTCCGCGAACGCCATTTTAGAGCGTCACCGACGGCCCGGCTTTGGGCTATAACGTCATTAAACCGGCACAGCGGTCGGTACCTCCTACGAAACTATGGCGACCGATCATTTTCAAGCCTCTTCATCGGTCACGGCGCAAACGTAGGCACTTTCACTGTAAAGCTGACCCATTAGCTATTTAATTTTGTTCAATTTCCTGTTCCATCTCGACTTTGACGACGTAGCCGATCCGCAATGCGGTAAAAAACGGTCATCACAATAATGGAGGCCGTCGTCACAATAAACACGAATACACCGAATCCTAAAAATATACCTCCGAGCGGACATAGAACGGTCCCCTAAATCGTCACTGGACACGTTTGAGCGGAAATATCACTCACCATTGTAGATTAAGTTGGATTACTTCTGCTACACTAAAAAATCACAGAGAGCGCCGCAAAAGCGACCGCACGGACCGACGATTCGAACGATACTGTCGCCCTCAGTGGCGCGAGCGGTTGCGCCGAGAAACTGGCGGCCGCGATTCGCTCCGAGCTCGCCGGCGAACCGTTCCGAATCGTTTTACGCGAAACACTATCGTTATCTATTGCATGACCGATTACTGCACAAGTTTTTAAACTGTTTGCTAGCACTACACTGGTCGCTTCGTCAGTCGCGGCTTTTTCGAACGTCCAAGTCCATGTCTCGGGACGCGCCGCACGGGATTAGATTGGTTCCGCAAAGGATAGTCGGTTTTATATCGGACGGGTGCGGCGGCGTGAAGGAGCCGAAGGCGCG
This sequence comes from Synanthedon vespiformis, assembly GCA_918317495.1. Taxonomy (NCBI): domain Eukaryota; kingdom Metazoa; phylum Arthropoda; class Insecta; order Lepidoptera; family Sesiidae; genus Synanthedon; species Synanthedon vespiformis. The sequence continues at coordinate 10,555,295 of OU906955.1, forward strand.
CGCCGATTGGCCGCGGCGCACCTGCAATGCGTCACTGCGGGCGCTAGGCGCCGCCACTACTCCGCAGCGCCACGTCCCACACGGCTACGCTCACTCGATGCGACCGTATCGTGTTTACTAACAAAGGCTGCTCCACGCTCCACTATCCATCCAGCATCCACCCTCCGAACCTCCGATCACTATTCGAGGGCATAGCGAGCATTTCTTCTTATATTGGAATTCCAGGCTTTTCAACACGACACGTTCTCCCGACCTTCCAATATTAATACCTACCTATACTCGAATTTATTATAGCTGATAATGCTTTCTCCAACATATTGTAAACCACATGTAGTTTGTAAAGCACTTTAGTCATTTCATAAAGTAAAGTGTCCTTCGTGAAGGTTTAAAACCTTTATGAAGTGTTTAATCTGTCGCCTGTGAAGTTTTCTATAAGTCAAGCCAATTACACCCATTCTAAGTCAGAGTAACTCGTTAATCAAAATTATACAAAATAATCTTCTCATACTATAATTATCTGCATTTTTTACTTCTCCTATACTAAGTAATCTTATATTGTGAAAAACAAATGAAATGTAAAAAAATTCAGGCAATCTTCAGACTAACCCAGTTAGTAGCGATCGGATAAAGGAAAAAATGGGATTACTTCCAGGGCATGGTTAATATAGAATATAGGTGTTGACAGATTTATTTGGTAAACGTTGGGGCAGCGCAATCAGCGTCAATCAATCTTTCTCAATAAAAGCCTCGAAAGGCTCGAAATGTTTCTCTAATCGAATCGTTTGGGCAAATTGCAGACACACATTCTCCTATAACTTACCTACTAAAGATAATTTGCCACTTGCTAGTCGTCGGACCAAGCACTAGCGATAGCGACTCTGTTTTTTGAGATAATCGTAAACGCATTGCAGCACAAGACCAGCACATACCAGCACATTACGTACATATTCGAAAAAAAAACCAAAATGCTGTAATGCAAAAAACGTTTCTTTTCGTCATTACTGCTCCGGAGGGCGGAGAACCGAGCGTGCGACCACGCCTATGGCCTATGTCAGTTAAAAAAAGGCCCATGTCCAACAGAGGACGCTTGTGGGCTGATAAATATAATGACGATGTCGTAATACTTTAGCCGTTGACAGCTATTTCAGCTACTCTACTACCAGGGTAGGTACTGACATTATGTATTACAATATCTGTCTTGCAGGGTAACCTCGAGTATGGTTGTTTCAATGGCACGCTCAACAACCATGACTTTTCTCCAAGGCCATGGTCAAATCTGTACACCATAAGTCAGACTTGTTGAGACATTTCCGACAAGGGAAACTAATAGGCTATAGTTTGAGAAAAACATGCGTTAGTATTAGAAGCGTATACTTACTTACTTTTAAATAGGAAAAAACAAATATTGATTTCAAAGAGGCACGCTGACTGAGTGTCATGAATTCCTTAACGTGATATTGTTCACGTGGCCGTACGTGATTGTGCTGCAAATAGCACAATATGACATAATAACGAAGCAGCCATTGAATAAACCTAATGAATATTTCAACAGGACAAGCGAGAAAATGTTTTTCACTTTTCCTTCGTATTTCAGTGCGCGTCGTCGGCTAAGGGAAATATGTCTCACGACAGCCAACACCGAGTTGTGAAAACGTGACCAATTGCTGTCAGTTATAATGTCTATTTATTAGACTATTAGCTTTTGCCCGCGACTTCGTTCGCGGCTCTTTTACTTGGGTGTTAAAACATTATTCAATCGTTATTGCTCACATAGTTATTTCTGTGAGGAGTTGACTTTTATTTTCAGATCATCCCTCAGGATCATAATTTTTTTAGATGTATAGTGTATGCAATATTTCATGATGATAGATTGAGTAGTTAAGCCGTGAAAGCGCAACATACAAACTCACTTTCGTGGTTACAATATTAGTTAGGACTATTAATGAATAAATATTAGTTACATATTAAATAATATTCATTAAGAGTCCTTTGATAAGCTATACTTAGGTTATTGCGCTAATCCACTGCGGTTTGCAAAACAGATAAGAATGTTGACAAAGTTAAGAAAAATAGTGACTGTCACAAGTTAAACTTTAAGATTAAAGATAAACTCGTGGTTCCTTAGGCTCCATACGAGTAAAATGAGTAATTTTTTAAAAACTAATGTATACTGTACTGTAATGTGTTTCATATTTGACGGTAGCCAACTTCCGTCAAGTGGACCGTTAGCCTGTCTAACGACTTAAACATAAAAAAAAAATCCATTTTTTTTTGCGCACAGGGGACAGGACGTAGATATATATTATTATGTTTAACTGTCCGCTGCGCGGTGAGCTCTGATGTTGAGCAGACATTTTTCCCGCGATATTTTCCTATAAAAAGTCATCTTTCTAATTGTACGAAATGTACAAGGTGCTTTTTTTACTTCTCATGTATTAATATCAGCAATGAACAAGACCGCAAACATAAAACACATTGGTTTATATGTCCGCCTGAACCATTTCGGGCTTAATGGAGTTATACGAGTATACCTCGACTTCCAGTGGTTGCTTATTACTAACATTCACATGCAAACACGAGGTTTATAACTCGAAGGGCGCTTCGGGAAGGTACAACTTTGCCTCTCGGAGAACGGAGAACTAATATAACGTATGAGGAAATTTATTCCTTTACGGTCGTGTAATACCGACTCCAACTTTATAACATAAATAAACAAGTGTTGGTAAACTCGGGAGGCAGTTCTTGTATTGAATACCCTCGAAATGAAGTGAAGCCATACCGAGTAACAGTTTTAGCGAAATTGATACCGGTAAATTGAGCTGATGTAGGTAAAACTTTTCAAGAATTCTTCCTAAATACTCAGACTATAATATTATATACTAAACAATATAAAAGCTTGGAAGCTCTTATAGATTATACTCGTATTTCATCAAAATTAGTTCAGTGGTTTAGTAATTAAATCGCATTATTTATACTTCAAAATTCACTGTCCTTGGCTTGAAATGTTAGTTATCTGTGTTCGAGATATATATACCTCTTCATATAAAATCACTTCAAATGTTTTGAAATCTTAACAGAGAAATAGTTTCTCATTTTAAAATTTTAATATTTTCTTTAAATTCACCGAAAAAGAGTAATTTAAGTATATTGAAAATGCAGTTTCTTCATTGATAAGTAGATGAAGTCATCGCTTGTTGATGTTGCCGTAAACACAAAATTAAAGGTAGACATTAAACAAGCATAAGGTTGTTTAATAAATTAGCGGTCGTTAGTGTAATTAGCGGGTAGGCGCGTGGATTGGTCGTGGCGTGGTCGTGGCGTGGTCGTGGCGGACAGGGGACAGGCGCGGCCAGTGTTGCCAGGGCGGTTAATCAGCAAATTGCTTTCAGCTGCGGCCACTTGTTCGGTGGCGGTCACGTGCACGCATGCGGTCGTCACTCTTCTTTTACCAAATTCATTTGCTACTAGCTGTCGCTAAAATATAGCCTATGTTACGCGCTAGTAATATAGCTTTCTATAGGTGAAAGCATTTTTAAAATAGGCCCAGTAGTTTTTGAGGCTATTCATTATAAAAATACAAAAATCTATATCTTTACATATTATAAAACAAAGCCCTCTGCCGTGTTTGTCTGTTCGCGATAAACTCAAAAATTACTGCACCGATTTTCATGCTGTTTTCACCAATGGATAGAGTGGTTCTCGAGGAAAGTTTTAGTATACAATTTACAAAGTGACGCGGGTGAAGTCGCGGGCAGCAGCTAGAAAAGGATATGTTGTTGGCTTGACTAGAGAAATGCTGCTGTATTTCTTTCTAGCACATACAACCTAAATCTTTTTAAGGTTCGAGTGAGTGAACAAAAAAATAAAATCGCTACCCAAACAAAGGAGAAAAGGGGACTAAATTATTTTTCCTATACCAATTAATGTAAACGATTAGTGTTTGTCAAAGACATGGGAGGGGAAAAGCGGGCGAAGCAGTGGCCAAAGTTATAGAGTGCAAATTTCGTAGCGCTGTCGCTACGCGGCGTATCACGCGCTACGTCACCAATTGTGTAACCATTACCCCATGGATTCACAAAATTGTTTTGGATATTGAAATTACGCGTTCCACTTCCGTTTATTTTTTAAGAGACCTTGTGCAAGTCAACCTTGTGCAAATAACAACTTAGTTCCAAAGCGTTAGAGTTGAAATCTTTTTATCTTTTCTTGTTTTGTTCCGCATTCGTGACGAGAGTGATTTATTCAATAATATTAGGTATTATTTACTTCGGCTTACAGACGTCAACAGCGCATACCTTTTACTTAATACTATATCAATGATAAACTATAATATCTAGTAAATTCATAGAACACAGTTAAAGTAAATTGGTTTATCTTCGGCTATAATGTTCAAGGTTAGTAAAAACACGTAAAATTGCATAAAAATGTACTTAAAGTGGCCAAAGTGTATATAAAATCCTATAATTACAAACAATTTACTAACTAAAACCCATCAATAAGTTGTATGAAACTTAAATGAATTTAAGTTTTATTTACTACTAGCTATTGCCCGCGACTTTGTCCAGTTGAGTAGAATTGTCGCGAAAGAGTAACAAGCGAACAAACTCTCTTTCGCATTTTTATAATATATATTAAATACATAATATTAGTATTATTCAAGTTGAAAGAGTTAAGAGCTTTTAAAGTCGACCGAGAAGCTTTTCTAAACCCATGAGATAGAATGAATAAAAGGAATGTCTGGAGAGGCATTTTTCACGATTAGCATTAGTTAAAATCTTACATGAAAAGGTTAGCAATTTGATGTTTTAAAGAGCTATGTGTGATAAGATAGGGAAAGAACCTTTTATTGTGGTTAATGAAGAGCTGCCAAGCGTCGCCGGGAGCGAGGCTGGCGTCTGCCAAGCTGCGCTATCCATTTGGCAGCCAGAGCCTTGGCACCTTGGCACCTTGGCACCATATATAACATTTACTCTTGCATACATTTTCCCAAGACCAGATTAACTCTCGTTGCTTCATTTTTGGTTACAATGCATATCAATCACTTAAATAATAATAAAACTACCTATATTGTAAAATGTAAATACTTCGATTCAGATATTTAGATTTCTTAACAAGATTTAGATGTGTTATTTATAGTATGGCCAAATCTAACAGATATAACCAATTAATGAGAATAAAGAATCATTATTTCACCCCTTATTATGCCACTTAATATACATCATGATTTGAAATTTTGATTTTCAAAACCAGTTATAGATGTTACAAATGTTTTAGACGTAAGTAATCATGGTATTTTTCTAAAAGTATACTTAAATTTTGTGGACTTTTAATTGACTTCAGTAGTTTCTTATACAACGCAATTTTATGTAAAAATGTTAGAATGAAGTTAACGAGGTACACGAAGCGGTGGTTTGTGTTTGAATGACAAATATTTACTTTTAAATTGAAGTAACAAGTGTGGCAAACAGTCGGCCACTCGGCGGTAGGTTGTACTCGTGTACTGGTTTCCTCGTTAGTACTTGGTCATTAGTGCTAACGACACGTGTTGTGTGCCCACAGACAACAATAAACACTAAACCGTCACTCACACGGCTCGTTTTTGTTTGCGGTGTCACTGAAAAGTTTACAAAGATTCACGCTTCTGGCTTTCAGCTTTTGCATTCTTAATGAGTACATGGAGTTCTGTGTTAACTCCTTGTAACGTTTAGCGTATGCAGAAAAAGTGTTTAGACTGTACCGATTGTTGTAATTATATTAAAAGTTATTTTAGCTTTATGAATAAAAATCTAAAAAAATCATGCTATTTTTAAAAGTGGTAATGTGCACTCGAAAATATTTGGTTTCCACTTTCCTTTTTCCTGGCTCGACAAGGAATATTTGCTGGTGGTGATGAAGCCATTAGAAGCATCTTAAACAACTCTCTGTTAACTTACGCAGCCTGTAACTGCTAAAATATTGATCGTAGAGTAAAAATGAATATATCCAAACTTGTAGAAACTTTTATCAGAAGTCATGATAATAAGATTCGTAAAGATATTCGCGATATTATGAGCAAAAACCAGAAAAAAGGTACCTACATACAACCTCCCATTCTTGAGCTCAGCACAGGCCCCATTCTTGAGGACTTTTAGTATGTTCATCTGGATACCGCAAAGGTACTGTAAGTACCAATTTTTAAAACAACACGAATTATTTCCCCTGATTTTAATATGACTGGACTAATATCGGTATTACTGACATTTAATGTCGTCGCATTACTTCTTACTTCTCTCTTTTTATGTATTAGTATGTAATACTTCTGTACGCGTGTATGTCATTGATTTTTTCCTAAACGACTGGAACCGATAGAAATCATCATTACATTATCATCACCAATCAATACTAATAACAAATAAGTGTAGGTTTGTATGTATGTATGTTCCTCAATAACTCATAAACGAATTAACTGGTTTTCATGAAACTTGCATTTAGACGTACAGGACACATGCAGGATAGACTACATTTTTCTTTTCAACGCGGACGAAGTCGCGGGAGCCAGCTAGTCTTTTATACATCCCTAGATGGTTTAGATTCACAATTTGACTCTTTAGGCAGCGCTACGATCGAGTTTCAGATATTTTTTCAGGCAAGAAAACGTCTCTTCTTAATGTTAGTTATGGGTTCTAGTCTATACCACTGTGGACTTGTTTTTATACCGTTGCCTCCTTGAAATCACAAATATCCTTTTTAATGTGGATGGACATAAAATTGAGTTCCATTAGGAAGTGGGAGATTTAGTGTTGTGTGTTCCGTTACGTGTCGTTACTCGCGTCGCAGCCATTTAGGGAGGAGTGACGAGTGACGAGCGAGGGGTGACGAGGGTTCATCATTAACATAACATGTCACATTCTTGTGTAAACACAAGAATTAACACGCTTTTTGTAAAACACTGTACATGATTATCATGCTTGCTTACACCACAATTATACACATAAACTAATAGCAATAGATATACATCGTCGTATATTATAAATGCGGAAGTTTGTTGTTTGTTCGTACATAGAGGTGTCTTACAAATTCTCTTCTACAATATTAACATAGGTAGACAACATAAAAAGTTTAATAAGAAAGAAAGCTCAGTATAGGTACCTATTTGAACATCTGTCTGCATACAAAAAACACAATTTCGTTCTGATGTTTCGCTCGCTTTATTCTTTTACTTTTGGAATTTCAGTTCTGGGATGAATGTCGCGCATACGAGTATCTCACCGGGTATTGAGTCTTGTTTAAAAGCAGCCGTCGAAATGAGCCCGGCCTATTTGGACCAACTCTTTCTTCTGCGAGTGCCTTAATACGACGCCTCTGCAGTGTACCACAGTGCCTGCAACACAGTGATTAAACTCAAATTATATTTAGTTATTTTTCGCTGTTATAAAGCATTTAAATAAGACAAGCTTGTATAATTTTGATGATTGTAGATTACAAAACAATTGTCACCCTTATTAATACAGATAACTGAGGCTCCACTCCAGTAGTGGGGCGTAAGAAATTGAAGTCAGAAAGGAGAAATATTATGGGCATATCATGCGTATCAGATATAGAGTAGAATAGACGCAGGCCTACATTTTTCCTAGTTCAAAAATGTCCATGAAAGGTATGGCCGAAGTACCAGGTCTCTATTTCGAGTCCCACCTCAAGATTCATAGCCAACTAAACTCCGATCTGTCCGACAGTACTGTCATCAAGCCTATCTGGACATACGGCATCCAGCTTTGGGCAGTTGCAAGCAAAACCAACATACTTTGCCTTCAGCGCGCTCAAAATTGTGCTCTTAGGATCATCCTGAATGCACCTTGGTACACTAGGAATGACGAAATCCACAATTATCTTAACGTGCCCACAATCAACTCGGAGATAAACCGGTTCAAAAAATTATATGCAGATCGGTTAACTTCCCACAAAAACCCCCTCGCCGCAGAGCTTATGAACCCTACAGTCAATGTCAGGAGACTAAAGCGAGGGACTGTCCTATAAGGGTATCAAGGCACTGGCCTTTTCCCCGCAAAGCCATAATTCTCAAAACACATCCAATTATGGTCTGGCGACCGATCGTGGATTATAAATAAATAAATAAAAAAAAAAAAAAAACTAAACTCAGGAATGCCTGTAAAATAAAAAGAAAGAACTTTCTTCTGTTAGACAGTTACTTCGGATGTCAGTCAAGTTTTACTTACATAATTATATGAGTTATCTCGACAAACGTTAAGTACTCCTTTTAACTGCGACTCTTAAACTCTCATGTTCTTTCAATTCTAGAATGGTACTAAGTCGCATCGAAGTGTCAAAGCAAAAATAAACCATATTATTATTGGAGACAACTGCTGTACAATTTCTGGTTGATATAAACTGTAAATTTAAATTTTCATCTGAGATGTGAGTAATTAGAAAGGGTTATATACCAGACCCGTTTTCTGTTATTCAAGTGTACTGTGGTAGTGTTGCTGTAGTGTTATTTTAGCGAAATCACCCCCTCGACGACGCCCCGACCTTCGCGAATAAGGTTACAGAACTTCTACCGAATCTCCATGTTATTTCAGCGCAACCTCTTTTATAATATCACAAAATATAACAATGGCTGGCAAGCCAAAACGTTTTACACTTTATTGTTCTGTTTGGTAATGTTTCTTTTACATAATATTGTATAAATATAAAATTAGTTAGGAATTTTCTTGTATAAGTATTTTTGAGGGTAGTATTCAAGGGCGGAGAGGAATTTTGTAATAGAACTTTATCGAAGTTTCGGCCATTTTGTTTTAAGACGGTGCGATATATAACTTTGGAGTCGAGGAACGAGCAACGGAATTCCGGATCTTTATTAAGAAAGCCCTGATGTTTTCCTATAAAATTTACATAAAAATTCAAGGAATTCGCTGGAGTCGTAGTACCCTGAAAAAGGAGTTTTTCCGTCCCTACAGGATATTTTGGCCGCCTCTTAATGTTTTTTTTAAGTCCCATGACAACTTTTTGTATAAAAATATTTCCCATCTTATTAGAATTTTTGTTTTGCCATTTTCATGTATGACGCAGAATCTTTTGAGATTCATTCTACTTTTTTTAGTAAGTGTTTTAGAGTAATGAAAATAATTTCAGAAGACAGAAGACCACCGTTAAATAATAGCATGTGTGCTGTTGTGTTTACGTGAGTCAATAACATTACCTCATCTCTTCTTTATCCCTTATCTTTAATTCTTCAGAACCTGTGGCGTGGTTTGTGTTATGAGCGATGGTAGCCACCTACCATCAAATGGACCGTGAGCATAGAAAAATTGAAAAGTAAGGTAGTGTAACTTTGCATTTGAGATAAGTTATAGTTTAACTGGGTCACTGCAACCGATGTTTACCTACTTAGAAAACCTCTGTACAGCAGTAAAACTGAATAATAGGCCTACGAGACACATTAGACATTACATTCATCATTTTAGTAATGTTCACACCCATTTATAAAGCAAATTAACCATAAGCGAGTGTTTGCCAAAGCTCAATCTGACCCTGGCCAGTGGCCACCCTTTACAGTTGAGGCCACTTACCATCGAGGGAGCGTCGGCTTGTATTCTGCTATTTATGTTAAAAAAGCTATAGGAAGCAATGCAAAATTTATTCGTGAATGACAATAGGAGACATTTTTTTAAACAGTCCCGTTAGAGTCTATAACGGGAATAGTGGCACTTGTGCGATATTGTAATAGCACTTCGGCGGCTTCACCTTCACCCGCTTCGATGGCCCTCCACCTACCAATCAGCCTCTTGACCCACTCTAGGCGGAGCCGTGACGTCATCGATCCCAATCTGTCAACAGCTTTCGTTTACTCTTTTAACTCGCCACATATTTTTACATAACATTGAACTAGCTGGCGCCCGCGACTTCGTCCGCGTTGAAAAAGAAAAAAGTAGCCTATCAAGTGTCCCCTACGTCTAAATGTTTATCTACCAAGTTTGAGGAAAATCAGTTAATTCGTTTAAGAGTTATTGAGGAACATACAAACAGAAAAAATATATAAAAATCGTCAATTTACTCAATGAATAACCTTTACAGACTTTTTTTTTTTTTTTTTTTTTATCGAGGAGAAATCCTTTTAATGATCCCCTACCGCTGGCTAGGTGGCAGGGGTATGTGGGGGTCGACCAGCAGAACTGGCCCCTACCCACTAAAACTCCCCGGTGCCTCCTTGCCCTTTGAGCGGGGTGGACCGGGCTCTGCCGAGGCAACAACTCCGATCCACCCCAGGAACCTTTACAGACTTATTATTAGTATTGATGATGATGATGATGATGATGATAGCCTATGTTACTTGTTGATAATGTAGCTTTATATAGGTGAAATAATTTTTAAAATCGACCTAGTAGTTTTTGAGTTTTTTCATTTCAAACATACAAAGCTTCTTCTCTCTTTATAATATTAGTATATAGACATATAAGTATAGAGGTGTCTAAAAAACAATAAGTAGTATTTTAATTGTATTACAAATTTAAAAAAATAGAGACATGAAACTTCACATTTTAATATTTCTTCTTGTTAAAATAAATAACCCTGAATCTGGGGGACATCCGTCAAAAAAAATTTAGCCTAGTGATAACTAATTTTTGCAAACTATTAGGTAAAGCTAAGTATATTTAAAAATTATTAACTAACCCTCCACTTATATCTGCTGTACATTTAGGTAAAAAAATATCATTATAAAAGAATAAACAAATAAATACTTTTGAATACTTTTAACAATATTGAACTGTCAGCGTCAAATAAATAGTGATGTGCCTGAGTGAAAACTTCAGTAGAGCTGAACATATTAAATGTTTTCCTCATGACGTCTGTTCCAAGAGCTGAAGGCACTTGAGAGGCCGACGCGCGGAACGACGCTGTGAATGCTGTGATCATTTAAGAACTGCAGGTTTTTAACAACTCCCGTTAAGCATTCAGTGTTGACCCAGAAAAAATACTCTAGAGATCGTTGCTTCGATAAAACAACATTCAAGCAATTTGCTTATTCGCTCTATTCTCTTTTTTATATCATACAAGCGGCCTGTTCCCGCCTTTGGCCTGTCACGGGTGCAAATTATATATCAAAACCTTCCTCGAGAACCACTCTATCCATGGGTGAAAACAGCATGAAAATCGGTGCAATAGTAACGTGTTAATGTTATTTAAAGTTAACGTAATATCAGTTTAGTGCTTACTAAAGGTCCTTAAGTTTGTAATGAGTAACTTGGTTTCGGTTCGTGTTGTGTAAACGAGATTAACCGCGATAGTCCCTCGCCTCCGACCCCGGCAGTGCTGTGTCCCTCCAGGGGGTCAATTGCATCGTGTATCTTGAGAAAACTTAATGTCCGGAAACGCCATTATTTTCCTCCCACCGGGGGCTCTCTGAGAATTGTTTTTAAGTTAATGATGTTAAGCAAAAAGTATGTCATTATACTTACAAAGTGAATCTAGCCGATGGAATTGCTGTAAAAGGAAAATTGTAGGTAATTTTTAGTACTTATTATTAGTCCTTACATATCAAGTCCTCCGCCGTATCTGTTTGTCTGTTCGCGATAAACTCAAAAACTACTGCACCGATTTTCATGTTGTTTTCACCAATGGATAGAGTGGTTCTCGAGGAAGATTTTAGTATATAATTTACAAATTTCCGCGGGCAGAGTCGCGGACAGCAGCTAGTTAAGTACCTGTAAAACATCCGTCGCGTCTGTCTGACTGTTCACGATTAACTGAAAAACTACTGCACCGATTTTCATGCTGTTTTCACCAATGGATAGAGTAGTTCTCGAGGAAGGTTTTAGTATATAATTACAAAGCTCCGCGGGCGGAGTCGCGGACAGCAGCTAATTTACAATAAACCATGCTTGAACCTAGTTGTGAAATAAATCTATCGACCTTTGCATCCTTCGCCCCTCCGTGATAAATTGTGGCGAACCGACCTACTGCACCCTCCCTGTAACGTAAAATAAGATGTCCTGCGGTCGGTCTCTACGACGAGCAGCAAATTCTTGGCAAATCCGCTTACAAATGCCTTCTCAGTCGGATTCATTCGTCTGTGCTTGTATAATTAGGCGCTTTTACTTGAAAATCGGGTACGTCATAGTATATGAAGCCAGCCATCACAAGATTAACTTTTATGTGAGCGAAGATGACTCGTAACGTAATCCTTCAACAGATATAATGTGATGTATCCAAGCACCCAATCACAGTACACTGAAACTAACAGTGAATACTCAACAGATTTTTAAAAGAATTTAATTTTCATCTAATTTCTATTCTAAGCTCACGGTTAGCATGAACAGAGCTTCTATATCTAAAAGCATCATCTTTTAGATCAACCGATCTACGGACTGTAAATCGTATTTTGAAACTTTTTGACAAACTACTTTTTACTTAACGATTTTCGTACCTACGAGTACACTACTTAAAAAAGAAACCTTAACATTTTATTTAAGTAATCTGGTAGCATTTGATTAGGCCTGGCTGTTATGGCTACTGAGTGAGGCGTCTTCTTCTGATGTGAACTGAATTTCCAAGAAAAATGTGCTATCTATATACAATATTTACTTACGGAACTAGTGGCGGCCGTGCCATGAGTGAACATAGCTTCACCACCAATAGTGTGCAAGTGTGACACGACCGCCCGAAATAATAATAGTCGATCGACGTTATGAGTACACTATATCTATTTTTCTATGGTTTGTTGCACTCACACATTATTCTAACACTGTTACTTCTTAATCACTATTTATTTTTATTATTTACACTATACACTTTGTGGCTTTCCCGGACATAATCGTTCGTTTTGTCGAAGATTGACTACTGCGGGCGTTTGATAACGTGTGCTCATGTAGCCAGCCGTTCTTTAATCCAGGATGAGCCGACAGCCTTATCAGAAAGTGTACGAATGCGATTCGAGTCTTGTATGCCCTCCACATTTCGACTGATTGCATCTTCTCCTAGACGTTTATTTAAATCTTTACATCCAACACGAGATAATCCGCCCATTGCACAACTTGTATTGGATAAGCAAGTTACGCTATACGAGGCAAATATAATCTTCGCTTCGTATGCCTTAAATTTGAACTCGTGCATTTAGTTCTCAGTTTGAAATTGGCTAAAATACAATAAGTATTTTGTATGTTCTTTCATGAATACAATGTAGAATACATAATAAATTCTATTGAATGTATGCTCGAGTAATGTAATCATACGGGATCTATGTATGCCAACTCTTAACGCTTTTCATCTGGAAGAGGCACATTTTTTAACGGAACTCAAATAACTCTTCTCAGCCGTAGGACATAGGCCTTTCTGTAATTTTACAGTAGTACCGGTCAGGTTAATAGGTCTTAGGTTAGGTTATATTCCTGCCAATCGCCATTTACTATTTCGCTGGGTTATATCGGTGACTTTCGTTCGTCTATGATTTCGTCATTCTTGATTTGATCTTGTGGTGTGACCCCGAGCATAGCAACATCAAAATAATCAAAAATAAACTAATTAAATGTTGATCAAAAATATTTACCTACTTTGAAATTTTGGACAATTTTCTCAAAAAATTGAGAGGCTTTGCTGGTGGTATGAGTCATAAATAAATAAAAATAACTAATTAAAGTATGTATATAGACCAGCAGGCTTATTATCTAAATGCATCTGCTGAGCGACAGGTGAAAAATGCGAAAAATTTATACAATATCACACTAAATCGTCAATTTTTACGCAAACTATGAGCTATGAGCTACGTGATGCGATTTATATTTTTCGGATTTTTCGCCTGTCGCTCAGCAGGACGCATTTAGATAATAAGCCTGCCGGCCTGATAGAGATCTCTTCCATGCGTCCTAAATCCTTATACCATCCGCTGTAGAAGCTCATCGTCTATGCAGATGAAGCTTTTGATCCCCGCGCCCCGCGCCACGCCCCTCGCCACGCCCCGCGCGTCCCTCGCGTCTTCACAACATACCGCAAAAATTAATGACGTATTGAACATTTAATTTAACATACACACTAAAAATGTAATTATGGTAATAAAATGTAATTATGTAATTATGGTAATAAATAAAAGTAATAAAACGAAGTGTCTTTACAACAATTCTTTTAAACCTTGTATCAACAATTGCTATTTGCTCTTTGCAATGAATAAACTCAAAACTACAGCACAGATTTTAAAAATTCTTTTTTCACAATATAGAAAGCTACAAGTGCTTTCCATAAAAGTCTGCAAGTGCTTGTAATTGTGCTTTTTGCTGAGCTTTTCGAATCTTGGATTCTCCCTTACTTTGAGGATAGCTTCTCAGTTTACTTTAGGTTTATAATAGGGTATGTGAGTAAAAAATAGTGTAAAATTAATTATATAAGACAGTGCAGTTGCTGTAGAGAACAGCTATGGAGACAGACAGAAAGATTTACAAACATTTTAGTATGATTTATGCACGTGTCATCTTTTCCTCGGGACATTTTTGCAGTAGAGGCTCATTCGAATGATTACGTTCGAATGAGAAACGTTGAAAGAACACATGAATCTTTTTAATAGACACTTGTAATGTTCATACATTACAAGTGTCTAACTGACGGCTCACGTAAACTGTACGCTTGTCTATTAGCTAGAAGCATGAATATAATATAAACATATATGTATAAGAGCGTAGCGAGAAGGCATCCTTAACAAAGTCGGTGTGGTTTTATAGTCAGTAAAATTGCGGTTGAATTACGATGTCGTGTCTGCGGACATAAAATGGGGCTCAATAAACACGCGACTGCACCCATCCTACACGACACACAATACTTTTGCAGCTAATTTTTTTACCAACTCGTAACCGTTCCATTTTTTATGATCAGGCTGACATGCACAAATCTCAATGATTTCCAAGCTAAATAAGAAGAATTTCTGGTAACAAAAATGGAAGGCGGAAAAATCACTGAAATAACTTGAGATGCGAATTCAAAACTAAATTGATATATAAGTAATAATAAGTTCCTTTGAAATTTTTATATGTTAAATTATTATATTTAAACTTAATGGTATTAGGGCCTCTTTCACCAACTATTTACAAGTGAAGTGTTTATTAGTTTTAGAAATAATTTGATGTTTTATTAAATTATGCACTCGGTTTACTGCATCCTTCGATAGCCGATTTTTTTTTTTATTATTTTTTTTTACCGTACAAAGATATATCAGCTCCATTATCCCTGGAGACCGGTGACTTTAAATGAAGGTTAGCCTACTTGACAGATGGTGAAAGGGGCCCTTAATTTACTAATGTAAGTATATTGAAAGTTCTCATTATATAAAAAATATTTTATAAATGACGATATTTATAATTGTTAAATATAGTATCTGTAGATACTAATAAATACTAATAATACTTTTCAGGTTCTAGTGAAAGCTGTATTATTTGTTTAAGTTATTTAGATATAACTTAAAAGCTTTGTCCGTCTAAGTAGCCGCAAGTTTCCATTAGTAAATTTAGCTCATCATTGTTCATATTGAACACGAAATATATGGGGCACATTCACGCAAATTACAATTTTCACAGAAAATTTGAAAGTAATTTCACTAAAATTAATAAAAATAATTGGTCACGCAACTTTTGGCCAGAGGCCGGTGGAAATCGACCTAGTCTTTGCCTCAATTACGTAATAACATTGACAACAACTCGACTGACTAATGACCCGGTTAAATGCGTACAAGAAAGAAAGATAACATTCTTCTTTGATGTACAAGAAAGAAAGATAACATACTTCTTTGGCGCATACTACAGTCCGGGCTAATATCGATAGCAAGAGATATTTTTTATGTTTTTTCCAAGAGTACCAAAGGCAAAACAACTTGTTTTTGTAGTTGGTTTTGCGCAAGGGACTATTTATTGTGGATCCATTTCTTACACGAAATTAATTTTGTTAACGCCATCTATTGCTAAGTGTCTGTGAAACGTTTGACGCGTCTATATTGAGACAATGTTTGAATATTTTAATAATGTTTTAAAAATCTAAATACACATTTATTCTCAAAAAATAAAAAAATATTTGTCATTTTTAATGATTTTAATTGAAGCCCTAATTTATCTCAAAAATTAAATTGTGTAAGTGGGTCAATCATGGCGTGTTTTAATTCTGTTAACTCGAGTAACATTGTTTATACAATTCTGACACGCAGTAAGACTGCTACGGTTACATATACTTGAGTAGGTATAATAAATATTCTACATTTAATTTCATTTGAAAAGCGAAAATTCCAGTCACGTTCACATAGTGTAAGAATTTGCGTATTGCGTTGTCGCCTCATCTCGTTAATAGGAATCTATTTTATTTCGCACATACCACACAAGTCAAGAAAATAGGACCATTCATTGAAATCGACAGATTTTTTGTGCGCGCAATACATCGATGGCTTTTATGGACCAAATGGAATGAATACGTTAGTTAGTGGACAGTGTATAACGTTGTATATAAGTAGTGTGTGGCGAGAGACGGAGATGTTGAGAGTGCACGTGACGAGAGGCTCGATCGATAAGTACGTACGACAACTGTTGCGCCAAGTGTGCTGTTCTTGTCGCACTCGTGCGCCAAGGTATAAAAGAGAGAGACGGAGCTGAGGACCCGGCTGGTAGCTCGTTGCGCAAAACTCACGCACCGGCCGTCCTTCCTCCTCTGCGCTAATGTGGCGTTCGATATGAGAGAGAGGGAGAGAGGAGATGCGGCATCGTGTGTTCCTAAAACGTCACAAAGGAGGTCGTCCGATGAATGACAATGCGGACTGCGGGAATAATGTCCTTATCGACACAGCCAGAGCTGGCTCCGAGCCACACGGCTCAACTTATCTCAAATTGACTTTCAAAAAACCACACCAGTGTATGAAGGTTTCAAATCCTGTTAATACGAGTATACTCCCTGTACAAGTAGCAATGCAGATGTGATAATCCGTCACGCAAAAAATGACGCAATCGAAGCTTACTAGAATGCTCGTTTCAGATTCTGAAGCAGTTCTATTGGTAAACGGACAGTGTGTTCGCGTAGCGCTCTATTTTAAAATTTCTGCGTAGCTCATCTACAAGTGCGTAGATGCGCTACGCATTTCCGAAGACAGACAGGAATATTTGGTACTAGCTGTAGCACGTGACTTCGGCCGCGTAACTTTATAGAATATAACCTATATTACTCGCTGGTAATGTAGCTTTCTATAGGCGAAAGAATTTTTAAAACCGAACCACTAGTTTTTGAGTTTATTCATTACAAAAATACAAATCCTCTCTAGATAATTCATCTATGAGAGTTACAACGAAGTGCATGGCTATGGCGCTAAAACTTTCTCTCTAATATGTGCTTTCTAAGAAAAATCAACTTCAATCAACGAGCTACGGTATGTGCTACGATGAGCTACGGTAACTAATAAGGATGTGGCTACAGTAGACGACGTAATAAGGGCCGCATTACCAGCCATTGGCTGGTCTCACTGGAAAATTATAAGGAAAATGGCCTCATTACAAAACACACTTTAAATATTATTATTTAAATTATCTATTAATTACACCAATTATTTTAAATAATAAAGATACCAAAAACAGTTTACTTTGAACTGAATTTTCAAACTTGAAACTGAATTAATTTTTAATTCAGTTGTTGATATTAAAAAAAATTGTTAGTTAACTAGTAGCTGTGCAGGTTAATAATCAAACATACTTCGTCTGAAGGAATAATTAAATAATTTACTGCACTCATTCTTATTTATTAAATATGTGTGTCTCTTTATATCTAAAAGGAAGTAGGCATTTATATAAGCAAGTTGGCGAGACTGGATGTAGTGGCAGACGAACAAATTTATTTAGGCTCAATTTCCGACTGCCTAGGCTGAATTTATGTCGGCGCTCTTCGCTTATTATACTCTCTAGCGGCAATCGCTGATGTGCCCTATTTCGTCTACAACTTTGGTGTAATGTGTTGCCTAAATTTTCATCATAATAAATAGTTTTAGCAAGACAGAAATGAGGTCATCGGATAATTTTCACCATGAAGACTACAAGAGGTGTCTGGGTAACTGGTGTACCCTATATTTAGTGTCAAAAGTACACTTATTAGACGATATATTTTATATTTAAAATACCTATTTGTGAAATAAAAATATAACTTACTAGCTGGTGCCCGCGATTTCGTCCGCGTTGTAAAATAATAAAAATAAGCAATATCAACTTGTTGCTATAACGCTTTGGCATGACGTTAAGTTTACTATTTTATTTTAGACAAGCTGTTACCCGCGACTTTGTCCGCGTTGAAAAAGAAAAAGTAGCCAATCCGTCTAAATGTCTAAATTCTAAAAATCGTCAATTTAGTTTCAGTAACTTACTCCATGACCAACCATTATTTATTATTAGTATTAATAAATTTAAAGTTTTAAATATTTCTGTTTTTGTTTACTGATGGTCTTTATTCTTCTGTTTCTCTCTTAATTTACTAATACGCTGATCATAATTTTAAAAAAGTCATGTCACCATAAAGAAGTCACAACAGAAGCTTACAAAATCGTTATAGAAATTACAGTTTTTAACAGACAATGACAAGCAACTACATAGACGAGAAGAGACGTTGAACAGATACAACAGAGGGGAGACATTTTCATAAGATGCGCCAAAAAAATCCCACATAACTCATAACCCCATATCGCATAGGGTTATGTGGAATTTTTACTCACTAAAACACTTCCTGAGTTCTTAGGGCATGGTTCTAGTCCTTAAGGGACTTTGGAACCGTCAGCAAACTTTGCATGTTCTGAAGGTCTGATTTATTAATGCAGGTAACATGCCACATGTATATTATATGGTGTAAAGTATTAGAACCAACCAAGTTTGAAGACGTAACTTATTAGGTACTGATTATTATATAATCTTCATATTGACTTGAATTTTATTCAATAAATTCAATAATATACATGACATTGTCAATGTTTCGACAGCATAAAATGGTTGGTACCCTATTTCAATTGCTTTAGGTATTTACTGTATGTCTAGTATTTGTATTAGAATTGGCCGCCACGGATGCTTCTTATTTTATTATCGCCTTCCTGCCAATCCCCTCCCCCCATCCCCTCATCCCACACCCGCATCCCGCATCCCGCACTTGCGCACTCGCTGCACCCTCGTCTCCTCGGATCGGCTTCACCACGTTACACGCTACGACTCCCTTGGATTTGTTAGAGTTTATCGACTCCATGTCCTTGGCTTCTTTAACATCCTCGAAAACATTCGAATAACTCGACAACTATTATTTTAATTACTTACACGACGACGGAACAGCTGTTACATTAATTATTTCATTTTCAAGTAAGTATAAGAATTTATAAGAAAACTTGCTGACCAGCGACTTCGTCCGCGCAACTTTATAAGATAACTAGCTGTTGCACGCGACTTCGTCCGCGTAACTTTATAAAATAAAATACATTCGTGTCTGTGAAACCATGGAAATACACATAAAAAAGTTCAACCCAATCGGTCAAGCCGTTTAGTAGTTGACTTACCGACAGCAGCGCCACCTACCGGGTCCAATTGTATTTTTAAATCATCCAGGAAATCATCAAAATACCCATATAAAATTTCAATCCAATTAGTTCAAACGTTTAGACGTTATGTGAAAAAGATAAGTACGGAAGGATAATTCTTATTACCCGTTGTCCTATTACCCGTTTTCCCGTAGGAATGAAGCATTGTAAAAGAATTTTTCAAATCGGTCCAGTAGTTTCGGAGCCTATTCTATACAAACAAACAAACAAACAAACAATCAAATCTTTCCTCTTTATAATATTAGTATAGATGTAGCTTTCTACAGGTGAAAGATTTCTTAAAATCGATCCAGTAGTTAAGGAGTATATTCATTATCATTACAAATAAAAATAATCTTTCTTCTTTATAATATTAGGAGTTATAGATTGAAAAAATATCAAAATTCACTAGTAAAAAAAAAATGAAAATTCCAAGCGATAATTCCTTCTAATCCATACACATGAAATCAGAAAATTTTAGTTTTTCATTAGCTTTTTAATATCTAACTTGAGAAAATACAAAAGTCGCAAACACTGTTGAGACTGAGCAACTGATACATTCCCACAATTATGTGTTTGCCTTATGTCTTATAATTACAATATTTAAATAGTAGGTATGTATATTTATGTGTGGAAAGCAATGGAGACCTCTTCTAAGCAGCTAACATTAATTATCAGTCCGATCGATGAATAATATAGGTAATTTTGTGGCGATACAATATTATGAAGCCTTCCTTGGCCCACATTCAACACTCGCCACTGTTGCGGTTAATGTCATTAACCAAGTACTCATATACTTTCTATTACATTATCAACATTTAAGGCATTGTTACAAATAGTTTCCTAAGAAAAATAATATTTTTCGGAAAACTATTTAATTTTTTCTTTTTCAACGCAGACGAACTCGCAGACTTTAGTCGCAGCTAGCAGTTTATAAAGTTACGCATACAAAGTCGCGTGAATTGAATAAATATACGATTTATTAGGTATATTTTTTATGTAAAGTTCAAAAGACATTGTGACAATTCACTTGAATTAACCTTAAAATTATAAAGAATAAACCTTTCCCCTACTAATAGATAAAAGATAAATGGCTAATTGCATCCCTTACTCATTTTCCGTGTACATGCTCTTATTTCGCAGTGGTTTTAGCTTCAAACCTAAAAGTGTTTGTCGGTATTAGCACAGTATAAGTGACGTGGTTAATTTTAAGCAGTTAAACGGTTGACCTTAAACGTAGTTCATTTATCTATCATCTGTCAGCTTTAATTAAACGTGAAAATAAATTAGCATTCAAAACGCGTTTGCCGTCCGCCATTGCAATTACAAAGGGGTGAATTTGCATATTTGAGCTGGCAACACTGAACAACTGACTAGGTACGATGTTTTTAAACTACGACACTCATTCGTTATTTAATAAATTATTTATTAATGATGTGCGAAGACCGTCAGGCATAAATACAGGCATAGATAATCATATTTTCTATGCCTGTATTGACGAGCTTTAATCTTATCTTAAGTAACTTATGATTTTGACGAAAATCTAGGGTTAGGACTTTTTTCGGTTTAGAAATCGATCCGTCGGGGTCTTATCTTCGAGAAAATTCGTTTTATGTAATTTTTTAATGGAATGGTCACAAAAGGAATACTGCTTGCTCGTTTTATAATATTTTCAATTATTAATGTATAATTTTTTCCAATCATGATAACAAATTTCAACTAGTTAGTGAACATTTTAGTCTTTCATTAATAATATATTATTTTTCATTGTTAACATATAAAAATAAATATTTTTTTTACTTATACTATAATGCTTCTTAATTACAAGAGTTGTGTAATATTATAGACTTCTTCTTAAAATAAGGCTTACATCCTTAAGTAGGGTATTAAAATGAGGAGGTGGTTCGTGCCACTCTGCATATAGTCCGGCGCACTAATTATTATGAAAAAGTCAACTTATAATTACATGGAGTATGCAAATGCATCTGCATTGCGTCTGGTGGCCGCGGCGTCAAGCATAACAACCCTCATTTGAATTTGTGCTTAAGAAAAACGCTAGGGAACAACAATGAATACAGTCTCTTGTATTATGATTCACATTTATAGTACGAGTAACACCTTGTAGTTGTAGTTCTTATAAATAATCATTTGAATATTTTGTTAGAAAATTATGCAATACAAAGTAAACTAGAATTAGGTACCTGTTTAGAAATATTTATGTAATGGAAATTAGAGCAATTCAGCAATTGTTGGCGTATTTTTTAAAAAAGCACCCCATGTACGTAGCCAGGTTACCCCATAACATTTAAATAATTTAAATAATGTTTATTTCAACTTAGATTAGGAACAGATATATCGAATTAATAGGATTACTCCTGTAATTATGTGCCATGTGTGTTATCTATACTATATACTATATAAATACTATCCTTACTAATATTATAAATGTGAATGTGAGTTTCTTTGTTTGTTTGTTTATTACGCTTTCATGCAAAACTACTGAACCGATCACCATGAAATTTTGCATACATGTTGTCTGGGACACCAGAAAGGACATAGGGTACCTTTCATCCAGAAAAAAAAGGACTATTCCCAAGGAGATCATATAAAAACATAAATAATTGGGGGCCACTGTCGCATGGCGGCGCCATCGTCGTCACAGCGATATGAGATGACATGAGATGACATTACAAGAGATTATGATTTTGCAATATTTGTGAAATTCCAGGGAAGGTTTAAACGGTGACAACATAAATATATAAGTAACGGAAAATACTAAAAACGACAACAATTTTCCAATACAAAATATTCCTAGCTGTGAAACTTTATTGATGTCTTGTCTAAAATTGTCACTTGGTTGTCATATATATTTATAGGTGAGGTGCGTTCAGAATTTTGTTGAATTGGTAGGTAAGTGATAGTTGCAAAACAACATTTGCCCGGGTCAAGCTAGCATAAATTTCTTCATCCCTAAATCATTTATTATATAATTTAAATTCAGGATAAGACAAGAGTATAACATATGCAAAATTTTAAAGTTTAAATGCACAATAAAACCGTATAGGGTTAAATGAGCTTGAATGGGAGAAGCTAATAAGGTGCTGAACGTTCCGAGCACAACAAAGGAGCTATAATATACTATATAGTATTTCACAAAGCGCTTTGTTATGAGCTACCACAACACAACCGAGCTTTGCCCTCACCTTTCGATCGCCACTCTCTATGTGTTCCTATGCTTGTTCAACCTATGGGTTCAACCGACTCAATAACAACTTATAAAAACGGCTGTCGTTTCCCTTAAAAGCGAGTGTCCTAATGACCTACTTTATAGTTATAGACCCGTAGCGGATTGAACATTGTATTCTCCAGCTCATGAATATTTACTTATAAGTAAACGAAAATCAAACGAGAGCCTCGTCGCCGAGAAATGCCGATGCATTTGTAATCATCTTTAAATTGAGAATTAAAGAACCATTGTTGAAAAATTGACGTGACATTTTTTACGACTAGATCTTTGGGTTTTTGGTAATCAAGAGATCATCGTATAAAAAGAAGTAAATAACATACAATACGTATCGAGTGATAACTTGAATATTTATTATCGCACAGTACATAATAACAATAAGAAACAAAAATCTATACTTATAATTTTAATGTTATATCTTTGACAAAATTTATTTAGTTCAAAGATAAAAGCTTATTGCTTTTATTTTCATTTAATTTACTATTGTTTCATTCTTTCAATTGATGCTATAAAATACCGCAGGCGTCATTTTTTCGGATTTTACCCGGTTTAATTCCTAGATCTAGGCAAATCCAAAATCAAATTCTAGGTGCAGTTAATAAATTCCTGCTTGTATTTATGCACTAACCATTTTAGGTGTAACTAATAATACCTTTATTTTCAGCTGACGAATTTAACTCTTATTTATTATTGCGCTATGTTCCACTCTCTCTGGTACATATTTACAATAGTTAAATTAAGAGGGAAGACTCATAAAATAAGGGTGATAAAATGCCCAATAAAACTTACTAAATATAAAGTGCTACGGTGATAAGAAGTCTGCTTCTTGGGCCTATCCTACTTCCAATAAAGTTTATGTCTAAATAAATAAAATCACGAGTGACCTTCGTAGGTGCTACGGGACAACTTTAAGAACCTTCGAGACGACTTCTAAACGACCTTGATGCTACGATGCGTAGCCCTTCTTCGTAGCACTTCTTCGTAGCGCTTCTTCGTAACACTTCTTCGTAGCACTACGAAGACTTATCGACTGCTAATATTCCAACAGGAAAAAAGCCTTTTTATAATTCTGTCTATAGTTTTTATTTGGTCTGAAAACGCTGCGTTCCTATTAGTGCATGTAAGCGCGACGGCATTCATTACCGACATCGGGTACGCAGAATGTATAATGTATATCCCAAGATTAAGTATTCATAATTGTTTCCCAAATTAATGTAATCTATATTCAATTTGTACCCGTCAAATTAATAAGCATTTGATCTCCGGACGAATCTATACTAATTTATAAAGAGATAAAAGGTTTGTAGTAGGAAGTAATCTTCGAACCTACTCTACCGATTTATCTTTGTTGCACAACCAAGTAATGCAACTCAAATGCAAACCAACTAATTATTGTAATTAGAAATATACCCGTTGAAATGAATCAAAGTAAGGTTTCGACTGATAAATTACAATCGCTACCATCAATCTCGAATCCCTTTAGGTACCATTACGGATACAATAATTAATTATGTAAGTATTAATTACTTACCTAAACAATTATTGAGAAATTATTCCCCAAATTAATCGAAATTGTATACATTTACACAAATTGTTTACAATACCGCAGCTCACACATTTCCGGTAACATTCACAAGTCAATTTGTACTCCAATCAATATTTATTACGCAGTGAATCAACCTATTATCTTTCATAATAATATTATGTTTTATTGTAGGGGCGCTGAACAAAATATTACATTTTCAGTTCATAAAAAAATACAATTTTTATTTCTATACTTGCAACTTAATTCAATAAGGGTTGAAAGATATTCTTTGCATAAACCAACCGTTGCCGATGTTGCCGAAAAATATAGGCTTCAGTGTAAAGTCGATGCAATGCAAGTAAAGGATTCGCAGGGGAATGACGTAGGTGTGCAGGTGGCAGGTGAGGGGGCGGCACAGTGCAGGTCAATGTCGGGCCACGGGTCTCCGGGAGCGCGGGGCAAGCCGGGGCGCGGGGTACGCCGGGGCGCGGGGCACGCCGGGGCCGCCTCCCTCGCTCGCCTCATCCCCATAATTGGTTTACTTTTACATAACCATTGATTCGCTTCCGCTTACAAATTAGTATTGAATGATGACGCAACCTTGTTGCGTTGTATTTTATACGACTCATTTGTCTCTCATATAGCATATTTAACAGCCGTAATAAATCAAGAAATGCATCTTTAATGAGAAGTAACATATAGCAGCGCACAGTAACCCTTACAATCTCTAATCTTAAAGGCGTCGCTTAACGAAAGCCTAAACTCATTCAAAGATTGTAAATTAAGTAGACAGGTTTAGACCTCCTTTTACTAATTCTACCCAAGGAACAGAGCTTTTCCATAAGCGTGACACCGAACCGAGCAACAGTTAGGTGCCGGTAAGTAGCATGATGCAATAGCCCGCTAATGCCACCTGCATTATCGATCGTTCCTGAGCCAGGAGGCGTCGACGACCTTCGCGGTTCTATGTTTCTAACCCTATAGGAACAGGAAATCTCTTTCTGTTCTAACGTGAAATTTCAAATTACTTAGGTACTCTGGATTAGTTAATCTCAGTTACCTATATTTATAAACTGACCCTCGACGCATATAACTACTAAGTCTATGAAATTAGAAAATTGGAAAATGTTATTTGATAACATAAGCATCGGCTTAGAAAGGATTTTTTGAAAATTTCGAATTCATGCAAGCGAGCTAGATCCTCCATAACTCTTAAATTAATTAACTGATTTTCATGAAACTTGGTACATAAACATTTAGACGTACGGGACACAGGATAGGCTACCTTTTCTTTTTCAACGCGGACGAAGGAAAATTAGGGAACATTTTAAATTTCTTTTATAATTTTTGTAATACATACTTAAATTGTGTAAAAAAATTATTTTTTTGACAAAATTTTTGTGCAAATTAAAACTGAAAATTGATTATGTGGTTGGTAAAGTTAAGTACTTATAGTCTTTATTTAAAAAAAAAGGAGCGAACACGATTTTGAAAAAGAATATTTGAGATCTCTACTAAGTGCATGTTATATAATCGAGTGACATCACACATGACTTATGTAGACTTAGTATAAGGATTAGAGAGTTTAGAGTTGTTGAGGTGATGCAATATTGAGGCGGTGAAGGTTAAATGCATCACCGTAATCCACCGCAGCGCAATGCTACGTGGCTAGGTCAGGTAAATGGGTACTCTTCCACCTTACAAGGGCTAGATAGACTACCTTACATTCTTAGGGCCTCTTTCACCGTCTCTGAGTAACGTGTCAAGTAGGCTAACCGCCATTTAAAGTTATCGGTAAGAAAGCGTACTTACGAGTCTTACCATCTTCGTGTAACATTAGGTACTTAAGAGTAATTTCAATAAAATTGAAACGAGATACTCGTAACATTTACTCGCCCCATCATTAACGTTACTTGTAAAGTAACTAATCAACATTTTACTTGTAGTTGGTGAAAGAGGCCCTTACATTATCATTTTGCTTTTACCCTTCATTCTCTATTTTCCTACTATTAGTCTCATCGAGTGAGCCGTCTACTTGTCCGTTGCACATTTTATGAAAAATCTATACAGTTATTATAAAAAGGAAATATTTGATTGTTTGTTTGTATTGAATAGGCTCCGAAACTACTGGACCGATTTGAAAAATTCTTTTACCATTGGAAGCTGACATTATCCGTGATAAACATAGGATACTTTTTACCGCGGGAAAATGCTTCATTCCTACGGGAAAACGGGTAAAAGGACAACGGGTAGTAAGTTTTATCCTTCCGTACTTAACTTCTTTTTTACATAACTTCTAAACGGCTGAACCGATTGGGTTGAAATTTTATATGGGTATTTCGATGATTTCCTGGATGATTTAAAAATACAATTGGACCCGGTAGGTGGTGCTGCTGTCGGTATGTCAACTACTAAACTGCTTGACCGATTGGGTTGAAATTTTGTATTGTGTATTTCCATGGTTTCACAGACACGAATGTATTAAGTAAGTATATTTCATAAAGTTACGCAGACGAAGTCGCGTGCATCTAAGATAAAAACACTGATTATGCCATTTAACAGTAGTGGTTAGAGGGTTATATTTAGATTAAGAAATGGTGACAGGGCACCAAGGTTATTTGGATTTCGACCTTGCATAATCCACTGCTAATCTAGTGCTTGGCTCCGACATCGGCGCCACCCGCCGTAACTGCTATTTGCCTTTCATTTTCTCTTTTTCGGTCGTTTTAAACTAAAACCGCTTAAATACAATGATCTCTTTCTATCATAAATGAAGAAATACTCTGAATATTAAATGTTCTGGATTATGAGATTAAATTAAATATGTGGTAAGAGATTTGAATTTTCAAATGTAAACCAAGATTTTTCAGATGTTTATTTATTATTTACTTCTACAGGTATTATTTACCGCCCTATTAATAAGAGGTAGTAACATTTGTATAGTGATGGTAGAATTCTCAATATACTGCCTTTAATATCATAAATTTATGCGAAAGTAGCCAACTGCCATTTTTCACATAAAAGGTAGTTCGTTTATGTTTTTTTTCCCTGAAACCGCCTAAACGTTATTCATGTGTAAAAATATATCATAAGTTCCTATATGTATTGGAAGATATACCTATATGATAAAGACACGCGGACGAAGTCGCAAGCAAAAGTTGATGTCTATAATTTTATAAAGAGAAAAGATTTGTATATTATTAATGAATAAACTTAAAAACTACTGCATCGACCGAATTTGATTGATCCTACATTGATCATAGAACATTGACCTATAGACCACAAACTAAATACGTAGATACTAACGTATCTATAGACCTATACCTATAGAACCTATAGACGGCGACCTATAGAAACCTCCATATCAGCGAGTAACATAGGCTATATTTTATAAAGATACGTGGACGAAATTCCGTGCAACAGCTAGATTAATATAATTTATATAACATGTTCAATGAGTGCTTCTCTGATACTATAACAAAAATCAAGCGAACTTGAATGCAGCAAAAGTCAGAAAAGAACGGTAGTAATTCTACATCTATGCAGAAAACACTGGTGTGGTGCCATCTAGTGTCGCTTTATAAAATATTAATTGCGTTTCAATTTACGGTAAAAAATATACTTTATATTTACCTATTACAGTTACCGTAAATAAGTACCAATAAATATTGATATTCCATTATTATATAAAAAAAAAAAACAAATATGAAGATTGAAAAGATTACAATGAGCAATGAAAAGAAACGCGAGCCAAATTGTCATTTTGTGAACGTCAACTGTCAAATGTCAAACTGTCTAACTTGGCCTTCAATAATGGACCTTCAAATCAACTGCTGGAGAATCAGTAACTTGCAGTTTCGTAAGGATCATTTTTAAGTGCTGTAAATGAAGCCTTAAATAAAATCGATGGTGTGACATCCCAGCTGTGTCTCTCTTTCGCTGAAGATGACGTCTAGGAGTAAAAATTCTATGCGCAGTTATGAGACAGAGATTGAGAAAAGTCGCGAGGAATCCAATTGGAAGAAGGCTGTTGAGCTAGCTCAGCAGCTGAAATCTAGGTCTCCACAACATGGTAGGAATGGCACAATACTCTTTTACCATCTTTTTGTGATTTTTGTTTAATTTTATTTGTCCAACACTCTGAATATCCTTAAACATTAGTCATCGCCACCAGCCTTATCAAATAACTGTTACTAAGGTTTATTACATTTATTATCTTTTATGCCAACGTTATTTATAGTTTTAGTAACATTTGTGCACATAATAATATTTTTTGACAGAAAGCCTTGCACACTTCCTCATCGGGGAGGGTAAGCTGGAAGCTTATTTGGACGAATGGCCACCAATTAAAGAGAACACTGAAAGAGCACAGCGGGAGCTCTCGGAGGCGAGAGGCTACTTGACACTGGCCACAGATGAAGCGGGGAAGAGAGCTGGGGTAGCGCTTGATGCTCATCTACTGCTCGGCAAGTTACACTACTCCTGCGGTGCCTACGACGATGCGCTGAAGCACTATAAATTGGCAGAATTAGATACTCTTACTGAGAAGGAGTTACCAATGTAAGTTGCTATATTTATTATTACATTTACATTGGTTACATATATATGTAACTAAGCATGACTTAGTGACAACATAAAATATAAGAATGTTGTAATGACGCTTATGTTGGTTGAACACTGTTGGGTTAACAAAAACTGCTAAATGTTTTTAATTAATGTTCTTAGGTGAAGGAAACAAATTCTACTAAACAATTACGACATCAACTTCAGCTAACGTCTAATTAATGAATCACAGCAACCGATTGCATTCTCTTATACATTCACAGCCGCAGTCTACGTATCGTAGCCGAGTCGTACGCCATCAAGGGGTTGTGTTTAGAACAAGAATCGGTACCCGGCTCCACTAGCAGATACAAACAGGCTGAGAAAGAAACTGAATTGGTTAGTGAAATATTTTTAGTATTCAGACATATCATATGTACTATTTTATTAATGTACATATTGATTAAGTAGGGTCACAGAACAAATAATCGCTCACTACTATAGACGGCAGAAATAATAATATTTGTGCGTGTGGGATCAGATCCGCAGCCTGGAGCTGGCGTCGGAGCTGGCGCTGCTGTTCCTGCAGCGGTCGACGGGCGGCGGCGGCGGTGGGGTGGCCGGGCCGGTGCTGGAGACGGCGTTGCAGCGCGTACCGCTGCTGCACGTGCGCGCGGGGCGGCTGCACGGCGCCGTGGAGCGCTACCGCGAGATGCTGTCGGCTGTGGAGGTGGCGGCGACACACGCGCTGCGCCTGGCGCTGGCGCGGCGCTTGGCCGAGCTGCTTCTGCGCGGCGCTGCCGGCCACCACTACCGCCCGCCCCCGGCGCCGCCTGCACCTCCGGCGCCCTCCACGCTCTCGCGCCGCCGCGACGACTACGTCTCGGAGGGGCCCTGGAAGCCGCGCAAGTACGCCGCCATCAATCAGGTAGGTCTGCAACAGCTTCTCCAGCTTGCTGTCTTGTAACCATATCACCCCGTAAATGAGACTATACGGCACAGTAGTCATTAGTCACAAATTTCATTTGCTATGACAACAGGTGCAGTGTGTAAAGTACAGCATACATTGAAAATTAAGGACCTCGGCTTATGCTTATCACCTGAAATTTCTAAATTTCTCTCACTGATATGTTTAATGAGTATGAAGAAAGCCATATGAAAATGAATGTTAAAATAGATCACGATAAGTCAACGATTGTTTATTAAGAATGGATGTGTGCGTTTCGCAGTTCGTGCCTCGCAACGCGTACGAGGAGGTGCTTCTGGTGCTTCTGGTGGGCGAAGCGATGGCCGTACGAGACGCCGTGCTGTCGCAGAGCGCCGAGTTCGAGGCGGCGCGCGCGCACTCGCTCGCCGTCGCTAGCGCGCTCGCCGACCTGCTGGCACTGGCGGCCACGCGCTGGGGACAGCTCGCGCTCGTTCTCGAGTCGTTGGAGCGCGCCATGAAGTTCTCCTTCAAGTGCCGCCACGTGTGGCGCCAGCGCTCCTTGGCGACAGCCGCATGCGCCGGCGTCGACCGTGGCGCGGCAGTGCGCGCGCACCACGTACTGCTGCGCGCGGCTCCGCTGGCACCTCAGGACGCGCCGCTGCGTTTGGTCGGCGCCAATGCGTGCTACCGCGCGGGCTGGCCGGACGAGGGGCTGGCGCTGGCTGAGGAGGCGCTGCGCTCTCAAGAGGAGGAGGGGGGGCCGCTGCGTGCGCGCTGCTGCCTCTACGCCGCCATCGGCCACCAGATGCGGGCGCAGAAGAGCAACTCGCGCGTCGACAAGGAGGCGGCCAACGATCGCTGCTTGCAGCTACTGCTGCGGTCGGTGCGGCTGGACGACAACGACCATCTGGCGCTCTACCACCTGGCGCTGCAATACACTCACATGGGCCTGCTCAACGAAGCGATGGACGCGGCGCGCTCGTGCTTGCGCGCGCGCGCCGAGTGCAGCGGCGGGCTGCGCCTCGTGACGGTGCTGTGGTCTTGCGCCTGCGCCGGCGCGAGGGCGCCGCGTGCCCTAGCCGCGGCGCGGTTGGCGCGCGACCACTACCCGACGGCCGAGTGGCCGCTGTGGGCGTTGGCGGCGCTGCAAATCACGTGGGAGTCGGGCGAGGCGGCGCTGGCCACAGGGCAGCAGCTGCTGCGGCTGCTGCGCGGCGACGGCGAGGGCGTTGAGCGCGAAAACGGGTACGCGGAGCTGGACGCGCCGTCGGAGCGCGACGACGCGCGCAGCGGCGAGTGCGCGGAGCGCGTGGAACGCGCGCTGTCGGAGGGCGCGTCGTCGGCGTCGGCGGTGGCGCGGCGCGTACCGCGCGGAGAGCAGCGCGCGCACGCGTGGTTGCTCCTGGCCGACCTGTGCCTGCGCCTAGGCCGCACGGGCGCGGCGGCGGGGTGCGTGGCGGAGGCGTCGGCGTTGACGCCGTGCGGCCACCGCGTGCTGCACGCGCGCGGGCTGGTGCACGCGGCCAGCGCGGAGTGGGAGGAAGCGCGCTCGTGCTTCCAGAACGCGCTGGCGCTGCACCCCACCCACGTGGACAGCCTGCTGGAGCTGGGCGGAGCGTACTACGAGCTGGGCTGGCTGCGGCTGGGCGAAAAGGTGCTGCGCGAGGCCGCTCAGCTGGAGCCGGCGCGCGCCGAGTGCTGGCGCCGCTTGGCGCTGGTGCTGGCCGCGCTGGGCGAGCACGGCGCGGCGGCCGACTGCGCTGCGGCCGCGCTGTCGCTGCACGCGCGCGCGCCGACGCTGCGCCTCTCGCTCTGATGCCGTGGCGTGGGACGGTGGGACGAAGGGACGGTGGAACGGTGGGGCGGTGGGACGGTGGTGGTTTGTGGTGTGTGAATATTGTTACCTCACTCTGAGAATGTCTTAACTATTGATGTTACCCTCCTCGTACTGTTTATTGTAAAGATGTGTATACTCTCGTTTGATACTGTAACTGTTTAGAGATACTTTTACATAATCGTCTCGTGAAATATTATCCTTGTTAAATTTAACCCAATTCGGGGAAACTCTGTATTGTCTTTGGACAAACAGCATAAAATGTTTATTCAACTTTTGTCAACAGTAAATCTTTTGAATATCTTTTGAACTTAATTGATAAAGTACTCAGTGAAAAACTCGTTTGAACGAAGTCTTGAATATCTTAATAATCTGATTTGGATATTTGAGGTATTTCTGAAGAACGGGTACTTTTGTCTATTGGGTTCAACGTTGTGTCCAAATTGTATTAGTTGTTTATAGATGTCTCTTTCCAGTGTTCATAAAATATTTAAATAAGAGACATCGTCGTGGAATCCTAACGCAGAATCAAGATATAGCAATAATAAATAATAATCGTATTATGTGTTCTTAGATATGTTTGGAATTGAACTATTTCGGTGAACAAAGTAATATAAATATCACTCCTTGATGCTTTAATGACCAACTCAACTTGTTCTGATAACGAGTGGAAAAGGCGATACGGATAAACATTAAACAACCTGCCAAAAAGCAGGTGTGCTAATGTTACACTCGGTCCACATCTCACTGTAATCTACCTTTTTTGTCCTAATCAAGTCGACAACCTAGTTTTCTATACAAAATTCAAGTGCAATTTGTATTTAAGGTTATTTAGTCCAATATGTACGTAGTTACTTTGACATTTTGTTACAAGATATGAAATATTCTTTTAATTTGTTCCCATTGGATAAACCTGAACTTTAATTAGGTGATTGTGAGACGTGTTCCAAAAGTAACATTATATACTTAATATTTATTAACTCCTATACTGTTTAGAGATACTAACACTGACTAAAGTATCGCTAAGTGTAAAGTTTTGTTATTAAAAATATACTTATTGCAATATAATATACATTAATATGAACCCTGTTATTCTCTTGCGTAAAAGTATTGTAAGTTATGTAGTTTGTTCAAGCATTTGATGTTGATTGGTTGTACATAAAATTATATAAAAAAAGAATATATTAAAAGTGATTATGTTATATGTCGGTGTTTGAATAATTGAAAATCCTAATTTCTTTGTGGGACAATAAATAGTAGGTGTGTGGGGTTGAAAAGTGGCAAGTTAGTTACATAACTGGCATGCCATGCCAGTTAGGATGTTACATGACACATGCCATGCCATTTAGGATGTTACATGACACATGCCATGCCATTTAGGATGTTACATGACACATGCCATGCCATTTAGTTACATGACACATACCATGCTAGTTATGTGACATATCTAATTATCACGCTAGTTATGTAACGCAGTACAGCCCATCCTAGTTATGTGACGCAGGTCATGCTAGTTATGTGTCTTGTGTCACATCTTACTCTGTTTTATTACTACTATTTAATATGTCCATTGTCCTGATGAACTTTGCGCTTCAGTCTGAATCTACAGACAACCTTCCATCAGAATTCAGAACCTTCGCCATGGCCATACTCAACCTTTTTTTACCCTGGGCCGCCACATAATTGCTACTGTTTCATCTTAGAGGTCGCAGTGATATGCCTAACTACCTAATATATAGCGTTTGTGTTAGTAAATGAGCGAGCGTTGTCAGTTATTTAACTGTAAAAATAATAATACTAGGCTAAGCCACGGTTCGGGCCGCAACCCTATAAAAAAGGCAAGCGGGCCTCACGTTGAGTATGACGGTGTTAGGGTGATTTGTAATCCTTCTTTTGTATATTTTGGCATGCCTTAATATATTATATGTTCGTTTGTGACATAAAGGGGCGTCGGTTATTAATCTTAACACCTTGTTCTAAATGCAATCCCAAATGGCGCAACGCATAGGCGTCGAGTGCGATGGACGGTGTCCACACTCGAGATGATAACCTACTTTGGAATGGATATGTCGTAATGTATGTAGCCTTGCGACTCATTTTTAATTAATATAATTGGTATTCCTTGAAAAAAAAAGACTAGATATTAATATTACTTATTTTTTATTTGAACTTTATTTAAATCAGTGGACAGATTTGATATTATGGTTAAATTATTTGCAGAAAAAAATAAGAAATTTTTATTTTTACTATAGTTGAACCCGACTACGCTTCATAGGCATAGCATAGGCTGCGCATAGGGCGCGTGAGGTACTAGACACTGCTTATATAATTATGTTTTTTTTTCTCAAATAAAAGTAGCCCAAGTTACTCCTTATAACATCAGCTATCTTCCAATGCAAGTTCCGTCAAAATCTGTCCAGCCGTTTCGGAGATTAGCCGGAACAAACAGACAGAAAAAGTTTAATTTTTTTTTTGTAATAATATTTATTTTGTCATTACAAACAGACACTTCAATTTTATATATCAGTAGCTAGTAATATATTATCCATCGGGAACAGTAGGTACTTTTTCTGAGTAGTAGGTTACGGCGTGAAAACGTTACAAACAAACTCACTTTCGCATTTATATTAGTTAGGATTTACTAGTATGTAATTGTATAGCGAAATATTAAAGAAACTTGTCCAGTTTTGTATTCGTTCACCCTAAAGAGAGACGTCAGATAAAACACGGAGTCAGCGGAGTACTTAACTCCATTGAAAGCGTACTATTGCTGAGTTGGTTGATCAGATGGAATACACAATTCTATGGTTAACTACGGTAACTCATAGTTGAACTATTTGGGAAATAAGAATGATTTTGTCCAATTAAGTAGTTCAAATAGTTGAACTTCCAGTTGAACTTTGTGGAATAGAGGGGTAAGTTTCGCGTGGTCGCTTTTTTCTCCTCTAGAACTTTTAATCCAAGTACCTACGTCTAAAATCATTGCGTCACCATGGATGGGCATTTTATTAGACTGCACGTCATTATAATAGGTATTACACCTGAACAGAATAGTCCATTGTCATTAATATACTATTTAATCAAGTGGCTCAGTCATACAAAACACGACAATATTTGCATTGCATCTCATTAAGCCTCTTATAAAAGTGTAAAAATGTCGCCGCAGGTTTTATTGCAGAAGTCGCCAACATGCGGACTCTTCTACTGTTAGTGGCCACAATTTGTTTGCTTGTGAGTATATTGTCAACATCGATTACTATTGAAGACGTGAGTGGATGAAGGTGATATGTCGCATTATTCCAATTTCGAATAAATCGAGGTTAAAGTTTTACACTGAATTTTTGAGATAAGTCGCCACGGAACTGTTTTTTGTACTAAATTATGATGAAAAGTTGTGTAAACAACCTAAAATGTTAATAGTATGATAGCCAGTAAACACTAGTATTAATTTAATAAAAAAAGTGAACGAAAAACTCTCTCGTCCATTAACAAATGTAAACTTTTCTTCACTCTTTGCTTTTTAAAATTAACTGTACATAACACCTTTTTGAACTTTATATTCCAAAAATGCTTAAATCGACGATCTTAAGGTCTGTAAACATTCATATGGATATAATTATTTTACTATTATTTATTTACTATCTTCTTTCTTCTTCTTATAAGTATATAAAAGGCGATGTGTGTGTGTGTGTGTGTGTGTGTGTGTGTGTATGTTCCTTATAAACTTCAAATCCGCTGAACCGATTTTGATGAAACTTTCAGACAATCTTCAGATTAGTCCAGCGGGTGTGAAATTTGGTAACGATCGGACGCGGGCGAAGCCGGGAGCGAAGCCCTAGTAATTTAATAAATATAACCATTGTTTTTTTTAACTGCAAGTTAATTTGCTACACTAAGTATAGTAGATATCTTTTGACAAATTACTTAAGTTTATCGTATCTTTATCTTAGACTTTATCTTAGACTTGATCGTAGTTTGGAAATAGAACAACTAATTTATTTGGTTCAAATTGTGACAGTCATTATTTTTCTTACTTAGTTACTATTTACTATTACTAACTTATATAGTAACTTAGTTCAGTCCCGTATGGACAATAGAGGTGCGGAACGATTGGAGCGATCCCCTCGATACTCAGATTACAAGACTCACTTATATTGCTTGCTTCATTTCAGTATATTTCAGCATCCGCAGCCCCATCCTCACCACTGCCACCACTGCCACAACCGGAGGGTAAATCAATACTAATAATATATCTCTAATGTAAGTGTTGTATGTATGACTCTTAAACGAATTAACCGTTTTTCATGAAACTTGGTAGATAAACATTTAGACGTACAAGACACAGTACCTATAGGCATTTTCTTTATCAACGCGGACGAAGTTGCGGACGCCAGCTAGTCATTAAATAAATCATTACTTTGATTATTATATAGGTAACTTTAAGCTTTAAGTAGCTATAACCAACTATGATTGTTCCTCAGATTGCTATGAAGCTGAAAAAGTCGATCACGGTAAGAATTATTCCACGAACATATTTCATACCTATACTTATAAAATGAATTAAAAAAAAATTAAAATATTTTTCAATTTGTGTTTCAGTGTTAAATTCAAAATCTTCAGAAAAAAGTAAGTGATTAAGTATATTTAGTAAAACAGACCGATATTTCATTATTTTCATACAGACCAGTATGATAAAATATTATTAGATAATGTCCTATTGGTCCGTAAGCCAGGCACTAATTTCGTCAATGATTTCCTCTCAGTCCATAATTTGTAAAATGCCTGAGAGAGTTGTATCATGATGCGTTGTGAACGTCAGCTGCGGCTCCGATGGTGGGTTGAGCAGTGGTAGCCCGTTACACTTTCAGAGCAACAGCTGACAAGCATTCCACCAAGATATAGCCAGCTGACTTTTTTATTTATTAACAGTAATGCATAAACTATCATCTGATAATTTTTTTTATTGGGAGGTAATCACTGAACACGTATATATTCGTGGGAACTGCAAACGCATAATTCACCATTTTATAAATAGCTGACAATTTTGTTTCTTCAAAATATTAGGCTAACTATAATTTGATGAATTTTTAATCGGAAATAAATGATTAAATTTTTTTTTTATTATGTGCTTGGGCGGCTACCACTCTACTGCTCAACCCACCATCGGAGCCGCAGCTGACGTTCACAACGCTTCATGATACAACTCTCTCAGTCATTTTACGAGTTATCGACTGGGAGGAAATTGGTCATGAAAATCTGTCGCTGGCTCACGGACCATATATTTGACCACTGAATTAATATTACTAATGTTCATCTACTGGTTCGCAAACTCCGAATTTGACCATGATATTTTTGAAGTGAAACTTCTTTAGGCGCGATAGGCATTTTTGAGATGGGATAAAACCATTGAACTCGCGACACTGTCATGTAATGTAATGTAACCGAAACCTCTGTATATTTACACATATTAATATGAATTAATTATAAAAAAAGATCCTTTTTCGAGATGGGAAAAAACCATTGAACTCGCGAAATTGTCATGTAATGTAACGTAATGTAATTTTGTGAAGCTTTTTCAGAGATATATTATTTCGATGCCACTGTTATGTCATGTAGGTATAAAAAAACAACAAGCTAACAATAAAGATCTTAATTTTAACTAATTTGTTGAAGATGACAAGACAATGTAAGTAAAATATGTCATAACTAACTCGATCTTATTTCCAGTTGACGAGGCAAATAAATCAAAGGAAAATGTGAAAGTGAAGCACCTGAAAGATGGCAGAACTGTAACGATAATCAAAGATAAAACTAAAGATAAGAAAGTCATTAAAACCGCATCAGACCAATACGAGCGAACCAATGGAACAAAAGTATCTAAAGACGGAAGCGTCGATACATTCAGTGACATTGACAAGAAGAAGGCCAAAAGCAAAGAAGTTGATGTAGTTAAGAAAACTAAAGTGGAGAAGATTGTGACAGATGCGAAAGGAAACGTCATCTCTGATAAGACGAAGGAGAAGACGAAAGAGAAGAGCAAGAAGAAAGAGAAGACGAAGGAGAAACACACGACAGTCAAGACACATACAGATGGCGCAGAATGCTTAGACGACGTTCCTGAAAAACCTCCGGTAGAAGAACCGTGCGAAGTAAACGAGGGATCCGATCAGACACAATGTTAACTAATTTTGTTCTATTAAATCCCTGAAATGTCTAGTTTCTTTTAATCAAAATCGAAATATTTATTTATCAATTAGGTTTCCCAAGAAGAACTCTTTTATGATCATCATTATATTTACCAGTTTTTCGGAAAAAAGCCAAGATGACGATCCTGAGAAGAAACCCCCAAAGAAACTCAGGATATTATTATTTTTGTCATTTTTAATACATTTGAAAAATTAATTAATATGTAATGTTTTAATAAATGTTAAGAATTGTAATAGCCTTACGGTATTCGTTGTATTAATTGTAACATTTTAACCTTTCCCTATATATATTTCCCTACATTTTTCTCAATTTAAACTAGTTCAAATATAATTTCTTTTTAAAAATTACCAGTGTTATTTAAAATTCAATTACTCACAATCCTAAACTACTGAACTTCGATACTGAACTTCGAGTTTGATAAAACTTCGTAACTATGTGTAATTTGAACTAACTCAAAAGATAGGATAGTTTTTAGAACCCAGGAGCGTGTAGTATTTTATATTTTTTTAAATAACCATAACTATTTGTTTCTCTGGTGCACCTCTTTTTTTGTTTTTAATATTTTAATCATAAATTAAAGTAATAAAAAATATTGACAATAATTTTATATTATCCACTTATTATAGGCGAATAGACTTTAGCTTGACCAAACTACGGAATTGCATAGAACCTCCTCTATTTTTTTAAATTCTTTATTGACAATAGTTGACGTTAAAATTAATCAAATATGAAAATGAGTGCACGATGCGGAATGAATGGAGCTGAGAGGTTCCGCCTTTGCGTGATGGCAGTAATGTTAAATTGACAAGGTTGAGTACTGAGTAGCGTTATCAGACGTGAGACGGACGCGACGGACGGAGGTCGTGCTATGACGGACGGCGCCTCACTATGTCTTCCACGAAGAGCAAGGACAAGGATGGCGTGGACCTGGACTCCATCCTGGTGGAGCTGGGCTCCTTCGGCCCTTACCAAATACGCACCTACTGCTTGATCCTCCTGCCCATCATGTTCAGCGCTGTTTACAACGCCCAGTACATCTTCAATGTTGCAGACGTTAACTACCGGTATGAACACCATTCTTTTTCTATCAGACTTCATTGTGCATAACACGTAAGTATACATTTTCATGTGTAACGAATTAGCTAGCATTGTTTTTTTTACGTTTAAAAAACTGTAACACCCGTAAAAAAATGCATTTGTGCGTTATGGTTCACTGCAGATCTGAACAAATAGAAGTGGGAAGGAATCGGATTCTCATTGCATTTAACAAGCCGTGTCACTTTTTGCTTGGATTTTTTTGTGATTAATGCTTGAGGAAGTAGGAAAAAAATATATAATTGAAAACATAGGTACACACTTTTATTTATTTACACTAGATAGGGCAGGATTCACTTGTTAAAATTATTCTAAAATTCCATTGTGTTGTACCTATTGTAAGTTTTTTGTTTTTGCTTCTGTGGTGTATCTTTTAGTAAATAAATTTAAATAAAAAATAATAATAATAATAATAACGATCTGCCTCGGCTTTGCATGGATGCGATATTTTTCTGCAAGTTGAATACACAAACTTTCAGAGTTTGTCGCTCTTTCCATGAGTGAAAATCTTAACAAAACCTGTTGGGTTGTTTAAAATTAAGAAAATAACACCGAACTTATTTTATAATAATATGCACGACTGTATATTATAAAAGATTTTAGATATTATTACTTATACGAAATGGTATCTAGTACACTTTCACTGGTTCGATTAGCCTACATTACACAATAAAATTGAACAATAATTAATTTATCTTTCGCAAATGCGAAGTAGACGTAAGATATCTAATCATTTATTAATCCAATGTGTAAATGAAATAAATAAATTATTGTCAAATCATATGTAGATATTTGTAGGGAATTCCATATACTTACTTAGTAAGTTAGTTAGCCATAACTTTGAGGTGATATTATAGATTATAGATAATAGCTAGCGATTAACATTGCAATCGTGAATGTCGCAACTTGTCCAAGTAATAATCTATGGATACCTACGATTGTTTACAAATAACTAAGCTTAGTTAAAATTGTTAAGAAGATATCATGTGCAAGTGTCATTATTATCATCATATCATATTATTGAGGCGGTTTGTTATCTCCACTCCAAGAATCATCTACCCCATTGTTTCTCAACCTTTTTAGTGTTGCGACTCATTAAACAGTCAAATTGTTAAGTAAAAAATGTTCGCGACTCCCTAACGTTAATAATTTGATATATGATATATAATACGTACGTTAATATATGTTAATAATTTGATGTTTATTCTTTTTTATTCTGTCAAGAAATGAAACGAAAAAGCAACCATAGAAAATTACAATATAATTATGTGAAAATAACTATCTGTCTGTTACATTTTCACGCCTTAACTACTTAACCAAACATCATGAAATTTTGCTTATACATTGTCGGGGATACAGAAAAGGACTTTCATTCAGAAAAAAGTACTGTTACTTAGGGATAATTTAAATAGAATCCAACGTCTGGCAAAAATATAACAGTAATAAAGATTAACAAAAATTCTTAATTATTTTGTCAGTCGTTATATTTTTAAAAAGAGGCGTAGTGAAGATTATAATCGTATGTTAAAGTTAGAAGAATAGATGGCACGATTTGTTTGCGTACGAAGCACTTCGAAGCAAATGGTCGTCTGTTTTTTCGGAATAACTAGACATATCGCCAACTTTCTATTAGAGAAACGTAGAATGGTCAATTCTGAATGGTACATCAGTATTTGTTTGCCAGAAGTGTTCGGAAAAATCAGGAAAACGAAACGCAGAAGACGAACCATTCT
The DNA here is from genome assembly GCA_918317495.1 of Synanthedon vespiformis. NCBI lineage: Eukaryota > Metazoa > Arthropoda > Insecta > Lepidoptera > Sesiidae > Synanthedon > Synanthedon vespiformis. Next base: position 10,595,946 of record OU906955.1, read on the forward strand.
CCACCACGACAATGCAAGCTCTTACATATTATAGCTCAAACAAAAACGTTTTAGAGTAGTCAAAACATCGAATTGATGTGTCATTCCGCCGTACAGTCCTTGTTTGGCACCCAATGATTTCTTTTTTATAAAAAAAGATCCAAAATAAATTGCGAGATCAATGTTTTTCGACGCCTGAAGAAGCGCTTCTTGCGTTCAAATCACATGTTTTGGAGGCACCTCAAACGGAATGAAAAAAGTGCTTCAAAAATTGGTTCAAACGCATTCAAAAGTGTATTGATCTTTATGGAGAATATTTTAAAAAGCAACAAAGCCATTTCCGATTATAAATATATCCTTTTAATCGTTTATCTTAAAACTTAAGTAGCAGCCCTCGTTATAATCACGTAACAAGCAATTACATAGTTTTAATTAGCCTGAAATTGAATTCGTTATGTATTTTCATATGTAACTAATTCAAGTTAAACGCCAGTTAACGCAGTTTACATTTATATGGGTACCTCTATTAGTTTCTAGACTAGACCTTTATAGTTGTGTTAATGTAGTAACAGATGAAGGAGGACATATATTAACCCATATAATACAGATAATGAAGGAGACAACGAGCGGCGTCCTGTTGCGACACACCGCGACTGTCCTTATCCTTAGCCTGACCACTTTGCATTCAATTCTTAGTTCAAGTTGACAATCAGCTGAAATACCTAATTACTTAATACCTAACCGACCGAAAGGCATTAATTTCAATCTCCCACGCGTCATTGAATTTATCTATTCCTTAAATTTGATAATTCGATAGGTTTTTATTGAGCTTTTTATTATTCTACGTCAATAATGAAATGATAAATGTATGTTGCATTGATTGTGTTAATTGAAATCAAATTAACCTAAATTGCATTTGTGTATTTATTTATTTATATAACATATTTATATATTTAGTTACGACATACAAACTTCATATATAGTTTGGGAGTTAGAGAATTGTTGTACCTATTTTAAAATTTTCATTTACTCAACAATATATATGTAATTAAGCTCGTATATACATAAATGTTTTTGTACAAATAAAGATTGTTTATTATAGGTACTTATATTAATTCGATTGCCTGATACTAATCACGGTTTTTATATTGGTGCCAATGCCAATATTCGAAGTACAAGATAATGAAAAAAAAAATGATCGCTGCATTGTATCCTTCATCTCTATTATGTGTTTGAAAGAGTAATTTTTGATGATGATTTAGGTAGGTAATTAAAATATATTTTTGATGACTTACACCCACTACTATCAACACATAAACAAAACTGCTAAGTACATAATTATGTCTAAGAAGCTGAATAGGTTTCGTAACGTAAACATTTGCTAAGAAAGGATTTTTAGATATTTGTCGAGTTATCACGATTTTTGTTAAAGAAATCGGTAAAAATATTGCTACCAAAAATGTTTAATGTAAATTGAAACTGTATGTCTGTCTATCTTCTACGAAATATTATAATTAATAGACTAAGGAAATAAGATTTAAAAAATTCTTCGTGGAGAAGTTATTTTGTAATCTCAAATTTGAGGGTGTGAGAAGTCGCGGAGCATAACTACATAGTAAATTTCTGAAAAGTAAATAGACACTAGACCAGGAAAAACTACAATTTATTCGTTTTCTTTGATCGATCGCAATTTTCATAAAATTACATATATCAGCAAAATGAATATGCCTTTACAAATTGTATTACATTTTCCTTGTGCAGTACTTTTATGTCGACGAGCGTTTCTCTTGTTCATAATAATTATTCAATAACTATAAAATAAAGAAATAAACATTGTAACATTCGCAAGGAAACACATTGTTATTCTTTAGGCGATCGACCTCAAGGAAAGAGGAAAATAAGACCTATGTATTTATTTATTGCACAGTTTCCTTACGTACTAATAATGGAACCACATCACCACATTATTATAAAACAAAGTCGCGATAAACTCAAAAACTACTGCACCGATTTTCATGCTGTTTTCACCAATGGATAGAGTGGTTCTCGAGGAAGGTTTTTAGTATATAATTTACAAAGTTACGGTAGCGAAGTCGCGGGCAGCGGCTAGTCTGTACCTATACCTAAAGTACATCCTCATATCCGATATTAAGGGCCAGATCATATTATATGACAGTTTAAATCTGTTATTTCCGTCCTATAATTCCCGGCTTTTATTCAACAACAATAAAGGTTGCGAAATAAAACTGTCTGTCTGTCTACGGAGTCATTGTGTACCTACATTGTGTTTTTTACTAAAGGACCAACAAAACTGGCTGACCTATTTCGATCCAAATTGTCATCAGATAAATCTCTCGCTTTATCTGATGACTTTTTATGATAAAGTGTAACCGACAGTCTGATGGTCTACTTAGCCTTGGAACAGGTTTATAATTTTTGCAAAAAAATGCAAAAAATGTTGGTTCGTGTATGATTCAAAAACTCGAAAACTAGCGGTCGGATTGACTTGAAATTTTTACATAATACGCAATCCTCGTCAAGGATTGATCATATCTATATTATATCTATACGCTTCTTTTACGGCGCCATTTGCCCAATAGCTAGGAGAACTAACTCGCCAACGAAAACCGCGTTCACATTTAAAGTGGAAGTTAGCCGTTGTTATGGCAGCGGAGTTAATATAAGACTGAGCCTCAGTGTGGTCGCTGCTGTACTGTGACAGCATTTTGTTGGTACAAAAAGACATTGAATTTGTATATTAATTACAGGTGTAGGGTACCAGAATGCGAGTCGACCCCTCCAGAGTTCGAAACGGGCAGCTGGGGCAGCTGGGCGTACCCAGAGAGTGGCGGCAAGTGCTATCGCCTCGAGCCAATAGACCAGAGCTGCACGCCGGCCTCCTTCATTTACAACACCACGTCCAGCTGCTCCTCCTGGATATACGAAAACAACAACACCATAGTGTCTGAAGTAAGTGTTAAAACTGTGGAAGAAGCGGCCATTTATTTTACAAATTTACCAAAAAATACAGTTACCTAAAGTGGACCTCACACTAAACTCCACCGATAGGTGTAGCTCATGATAATCAGATCCATTATAAATCCGAAATACAATAAGATTTTAAATGTGGTAATGTAGTCTCTGCATGTTATTTATAAATATTTGATGAGTTTGATTGTGCTAGCAAAAATTTTTGATTTGATGTCTTCCTAGCATAGCCTCAACTTAGCAAAGCTCTCTCCAGTTTAACTTTATTATAAACTAGCTGGCGCCCACGACTTCGTCCGCGTTGAAAAAGAATAAAGTAGCCTGCACGTCTAAATGTTTATCTACCAACGCGTTTTAAGTCATTGTCGCTTTAACGCTCACTGCAAAACACTTCAGTTGTTTTGCACTTTTAAATGTGTTAATCGATTTTTGCGGCTGACTGTACCTAGTATAGGAACAAATCAAATTTCAGGATAATTACAATAATCCTTTGCTTTAACGGTCCCAGAAGACTCAGTGTTCGAAGACTGCGAATCTGCAGTGGTCTATCTATTTAAGAAAGCTATACACGTTGGCGTTGATTTCCAGTTCGACCTGGCTTGCTCCGACTGGAAACGTACCCTCGTCGGCACAATCCACAGTGCCGGGCTATTCGCAGCATTGCCGCTCACCGGATACGTGTCCGACACGTGAGTCGCATTTCTCATTTCTCAGCATATGGCACATACATTCGCTTACCTGTTATCAGGTCGCTTACCTGTTTGACGGACGACACGTTTGGTCTAGTGGCTAGTAACCCTCTAGCTGTTAACCAGACGGTCGCGGGTTCGAATCCCGCCAGGGACAAATGTTTATGTGTTAACATTTTACCGTTGTACACCTGAATCATGGATGTTTTGTATTATATTTATAATATGATCTATACTACATATCAACTGTCTGGTATCCATAATACAAGCATTGGTTGCTTAGTATGGTATTGCAAGCTTAGTAATGTGACCATTTTATGGTAAGTTAAGGTATAGGTAACTTATTAGAAATCACTTCACTTTATTGCCATTGCAATGCTTTTGAGTTTTGTTTAAAAAGTTATTTTTTTCTTACAGATTCGGCCGCAAATTTGCCTTCATAGTGACAGCTGTCGCTGCGGCTGTGTCCGGTCTGATAAGATCCTTCTCGAATGGATACATCATGTACATTATCTTCGAATTCATTGACGCCACTCTTGGCTCCGGGGTTTACAGCACTGGATTTATTCTTGGTAAATACCTACCTATTTAACGTTTTACTCCATCTAAAGCGTTTCACGATTCTTTTTAATCGTAAATCCATACTTACTCATCTGTAGAAAAAGATAATGTATTTTAACTGAATAAAATTAATAAAGTGCATCTATATAAACATTGTGTTCAGCATTTTAAATGTACCGTAAATTTCACGGCTCTTTCAACTCAATAATTATGTTATTAATATTTTCTTTTATTTCTATTCCAGCCCTTGAGATGGTCGCATTGAATCATCGTGTTCTCGGAGGGAATTTAATATCTTCTTCTTTTGCGCTGGGCCAAGTGGCACTCGCTATAGTGGCGTGGGTGTTACCTCAGTGGAGGACTCTCACCAGGGTGCTGTATGCGCCCTCAATCCTCTTTGTCGTTTACTACTTCTTCCTAGAAGAGAGTGTGCGGTGGTTGCTGAGCAAGGGGGATAAGAAGGAAGCAGCTAGAATCATATTTAAGGTAGCCGATATCAATGGAAAGAAACTATCGGCCGAAACAGTCAGAAAGTTGACCGAAGAGCCGTCGTTGGAAGAGTTGAAAATTCCTCACACGGAATCACTGATTCCTATCAAGGAGGAGGAGCAGTCGCTGTTATGTCAAGTGGTCAAATCTAAAATACTCATGTCAAGATTGTGTATATGCTCGTTTTGGTGGATAACTGTGACATTCATATACTACGGACTGTCCATCAACTCGGTATCCCTCGCCGGGAACAGCTACGTGAACTATATTCTGACGTCCCTGGTCGAGATCCCAGGGTACGCACTCAGCGTGCTGCTATTGGACCGATTCGGGAGAAAGGCTTCCATATTGCTAGCCTTTGTGGTATGTGGCCTGGCGCTCATCTCTTTACCGTTCGTGCCCGGATGTGAGTATGCATACATTTGACTATGCTTAAGTAATAAACCATTTTGAAGTTTATCTTAAATAGTCTTTTTATTGCGATGCAATTAATAGTCAGTCACATTTAGATAACACATTTAGATTGGCCAATAGAAAGTTAATAGCCACATTAGCTCTTGTGCTTCTCACCGTAACTGTACACTTAGAAGTAGAAGAGTAGAGTTTGATGTACTTGTTGACAGATCTACAGTGGTTGAAGATATCGCTCACAATGTTGGGGAAGATGTGCATCAGCATGACGTTCAGTAGTATATACATTTATACGTCGGAATTGTTCCCGACCAACGCTAGGCACAGGCTTTTGGGCGTGTGCAGCATGATAGGAAGGATCGGCTCCATCGTTGCTCCGCAAACGCCTCTGTTGGTACGTACGTCATCAATTCGCAATTCACTTGCTTTAATAGCAAGCCCCAGCGTAGTTGTTCAGCTATTTGTGCGTGAACGATAACTGGTCGGTAGGTCATTAGTAGCACGCTGTCCTCCAGTATTGTTTGAGACGTAGAAGTGGAGGTATGGTAATAAGTGATGGGTGGTACAGCTATGACGCCGACCCTGACGATGGTGGGCAAGCTGTGCATAAGCATGGTGTTCGCGTCACTGTACATCTACACGATCGAGATGTTTCCGACGGGAGTGCGCAACTCGATGATCGGCGTGTGTTCCATGACGGGCCGCGTGGGCTCCATGCTCGCGCCGCAGACGCCCTTGCTGGTCGGTTAGAATTTGATGACTAATCTAAGTACATCAGTAGTTTCCTCAGAAAATCATTTTTATCTCAAAAATTGCGGACACTTGAGTTTACTTTTGTAGTCACCACTCAATTTTGCGCGAGCCTAGTTACCACCTCGCTACGATATAATATATTAAGATACTAGTGGCCTACTCTCGGCTTCGGCCTGGTTCAAAATAAAAGCCATCTTTTAAGTTGGACCAAATTACGAACGTTTTAAGTTACGGCTCATTACACCTTACTGAAGAATTTATTATTAAGAATGATTACGAAAAGTAGACAAAGTCCTTTCTCTGTTGTATAAGGTGTGAGCGACTTGTTGTAGATGGCGTACATGGAGTCGCTGCCGTACCTGGTGTTCGGCGTGATGGCGGGCTGCTCGGGCGCACTGACTCTGCTCACACCCGAGACGCTGCGCATGCGACTGCCGGACACCGTTCGCCAGGCGGAAGACATCGCCGTGCAACCGCGCACCCGCCACCGCACCGACATCATCGTCGACTAGTCACCATTCACTATGGTGTTCCAAATTATCACATGGTGTGGCATAAGCACGAGTTGTAAGAAACTGGGAAAGTCCTTTCAATAACTTTCCAGTTCAAAAATAACTAAGATGTACCAATAAACTTAAGTAAACTATCTGTGTTTTATCGCCTATTCGTATACTTATTTATACTTGAGTATTACAAAAACTAACTGGAAATAAAAAAATAATAATTTGTAAGGAACCGAAAACAAAAAAAATAATTTCAATTGAGCTTTATGATTTGACCGTCAAGCAGTTTGTGTCGCTAATGAGATATTTCGATAGTCATCTGGGGCAAATTATTACAAATTATTATTAATACGTACCAATAAAATAGGATGAGTTCACCAGGATAATAAAAAGTAATCAAAAGCGGCTCTAAAATTATAATTATATAGCAGGTAAATTATAATAAAATTTCATGTAGCAGGTACTTACAATGTGATAAAAAAATAAATAAATCGCAAGTCATATTATAGTAGTCTCGTTTTGTAATAAAATAAGTGCGATAAAGAATCGATTTTCTTACGATATCTGAGGTAAACATCCAAAGCTATCTAAGTGAAGCAATGATAAATAAATAATTACCTCTATATAATTTGGAGCAGGAAGTTATTAATATTTACGATAGCTATAAATGCAAAAGTTTCGCTGTTTATCTTTCTTAGTTAGATACCAATTTTGATGAAATTAGATTCAGATCTACAATACAGATTCACAAAACACCAGATAACCGATTTACTCCTACTGTAAGTCTTCCTCTCTTTAAAAACAAATATTCAACTCAAGATATAAAAAAGTCATAGCAGTAAAGTTGGTTCTCTAGCTTGAGAAAGATTATGTCGGTTCTCCGCCGCTCGCTCGGACCTTTCCTTCCTTTCTTGGCTTATTTATAACTAGCTGGTGCCCGCGACTTCGTCCGCGTTGGACGATGAAAGGTACCCTATGTCCTTTCTAGTGTCCTAGACAACGTGTATGCAAAATTTCATGGTGATCGGTTCAGTAGTTTTGGCGTAAAAGCGAGATAGAGTTACTTTCGCATTTATAATATTATAGTAAAGTAAATATAGTAAATAGTAAGGATGGGACAAGAGTTCCCTTTTGGCCGTGGTATTAAACCATCTTTACTGGTTGAGCTGGTAAGCTGACTTGCTGGGTCTCCCTTCACTTGGCTCTCATGTCTAAGATTCAATGGGATTCTAGGATAACTCTTTTGGTAGAGTGTTGATCAGGATAACAGAAATTGTTAACGGGAAAAGTAAGCGTGGATATATATTTTTTACTCTCCGATCCCCAAAGGATTAAATTGATAATAGGTAAGTACGAATTTGAAGGTAAAGCTAATAACATCATTAAATAATATATATTGAGCGTGTGCCGCGTCGTAAAAAAATGATACCATGAGCTTATCGTAAAAAAACATTCATTAACACTCTATATCAGATATTGAACAAGAAATATAAGAATGCCAATCAATGTATCTGTATCTACAGTTAGTAATATAACTCACCCAATCGTGGTACGCAGTCTTATGCGCTGCGCCAAAAATGTCGGACGACAGAAATGGGAGTGTCATCCAAGAAGATGACAACAAAGAAAATCCAAACAATGGAAGAAGAAGCACCAATACGGCTCCTCCTGCGAATGAAAGAAAAGCTAGTGCAGCAGATACGAGGAAATTAAGCGTATTCAATAAACCTATTGATCTCGATGACGTGCTGGTAAATGAGTTGGGGCAGTTCGGTCGGTTTCAACTCCAGAATCTGTTATTGGTCTCTATTCCTATTATAATGTCGGCGTTCATGAGCGAGTACATCTTCTCAGCAGCCACAGTGCCATACAGGTAATTTGTGACACAACAGTTTATAACAGCTTTATTATTAGTAACAAGTCGATGCCCATGACTACCTTCGCGTGGAGTTGACGTTAAGATATGAATATATATTTTTTAATTTTCAACATTTCTATACCCGTCGTAACTTCTAAACAAAAGGTTACTATAGCCTTACGCCCCTTTTTTTTAATTTTCGTAAAGATCTCTGATGTCTGTGAATATAAACTATAGACTATGTTACTCGCTGATAATGTAGTTTTCTACAGATGAAAGAAATTTTTAAATCATTTCAGTGGTTCTTGAGTTATCAATTACAAACAAAAAGACAAAAAAATATGTTTTCTCAAATACTGTTGTCCTTTATTTTCTCTCTTTCTCTTGTTAATGGCCATTGCTCAAGTGATATAGGTGACGTCGATATGAATAGAGCTACTAGAGGTTCATCCACTGGAAAAGCTATGGCGAAAAACTTCGGAGAAACTTTAAAGCGGACGATTTTAAGAAACGTTGCACTTGCAAAGATTCCAAAATTGCAAAGATCTGAAGTCTTTCAGGCTTTGGTCTGCTTAATATTCAACATGATTGCGATAGTATACATAATTAAGTAGTTTTCGTTAAGATAACAGTGAAATACGTAACTCGAATAATCTGTTAATCTTTGATTATAATAAATAAATTGGTGCAAGGACAATCACAGAATTATCAGTTGGTATGTATACTTAATATGATATCAAGATAGAATTCGCACGTTTTTTTGTCAATAATTTGCGTAAAATTTATTTGTGGATTATGATTAATTATAGCCACTTGTGCTTCAATGAGGGAGTAACTTAGCACCAAGTGGATTGACTGTATTGTAAACATTGTAACTATTGGTTCCAATATTATAGTTCAATACATGCATTATCCTCTTTGTTTAGCTGATTTATAACGACAGTAATATTTTTTTTGAGACATGAGGAATAAAAGAAATATATATTATTTTTTATTTTCCCGGATCGAAGGGAGTTGAAGTGGAGAATAGGTATCAATATTTCAGAATATACAAAAATGTATATTTCAGAATATATTTTTAAATTTTTAATTTAAACTCATACAGTAAATAAATTTCTGGACATAAGTTATGTAGTTGTAGTCTGGAACTGTTGCAAATTTAGAAGTGAAACTCCTTGGGAAAATAATGTTTTAGATGTAGAATTCCACAATGCGACGTTGAAGGTGATGCTGCAGTATATAATCCCGGTGAATGGATCTTCAATGCTATCCCCTCGACGAGCAACGATGGGATAGCAAGCTGCGAGCGTTACTACTACACGCCCAACATGACCTCGGTTGGCCCAGATACTTGTCCGGCCTCCTGGTTCGATCAGGAACAACTTATTGAATGTGATGGCTATGTTTACGACTTGAAAAATACTGTTGTTTACGAGGTAATTTATTTTCCGATTGCAACTTTTGAAATATCAAGTAAAGAAGTGGAGTTCTCTCATATTTTCCATTAATTATGTTTTTATTTCTTACATTTCAGTTTGACTTGGGATGTCAAGAATGGATGCGCGCCTTGTCGGGGACTCTGAGCAGTGTTGGAACACTTTTAGTATTGCCTATAACAGGGTTCATATCAGATAGGTTCGGCAGGCGAGTGGCTCTCATAATCAATGTGTTTAATCTGGCTTTGATCGGACTGATTCGCGCCTTCTCCGTCAATTATCCTATGTACTTGGCCCTGCAGTTGTTACAAACTACACTTGGTGCCGGCACTTTCAGTTCAGCGTATATATTCGGTAAAATTTTTGCGATAATTAATATTTACTGATAGATGATTACAGCAAATCACACTTTTTGAATCTTGCTTAAAAAAAATCTTGTTGGTATTTCAGCTGCTGAATTGGTGGGCCCAAAATATCGAGTGCTAACTTCAGCCATATGTTCGTCTATGTTTGCCGTGGGTCAAGTCATCCTAGGCGGTGTCGCATGGCTCGTACCTCCGTGGCGTTATATGATCATGATCATTCATATCCCATGCTTCCTCATCATCATCTATTATTGGTTACTGTCTGAGAGCGTGCGGTGGTTGCTTTCCAAGCGGAAGTTTGAAAGAGCTAAGAAAATTCTGGAGAGAGTGGCTAGGGTAAATGGTAAACAGATTAGCGAGAAGTCCATGACGGCATTGATGAATCCACCGGAAGCCCTCGCCGGAGTAAGTATGATTTTAATAGTTACAATTATTTTGAAGGTTGACTGTTAAAATTAAATATTGTGCATAATATCGTGCAGGTTTCTGAGGGTCCCGGGCTATTTAAAACTATCATACGATCGCCGACTCTATTGCGTCGTGTTTGCACTACGCCCATTTGGTGGATAACCACTACTTTCGTGTACTATGGGCTGTCAATCAACTCTACTAGTCTTTCTGACACCATGCATCTCAATTACATATTGACCTGCGCCATCGAAATACCAGCCTTCTTCTTCGCAGTATTAATTCTTGACAGAATTGGCAGGAAGGCAACCGTGTCGGGTGGTTACTTTCTTGCCGCCGGTTGCAACATCGCCTTCGCTTTTATACCCACAGGTTAGTCATTTTCAAAATACAATATTCCTCATTTTAAAGTGGCCTCAATAGGACAATAGAACATTTATTGTTTTTTATTCCACAGATCTGGCAACTTTACGTTTAGTGCTGTTCTTACTGGGAAAGTTCGGCATCTCAGCGGCAATGACATCGGTGTACCTGTACACATCCGAATTATACCCAACTGAATTCCGTCATTCTTTGCTCGCTTTCTCGTCAATGGTGGGACGCATCGGATCTATCACCGCACCTCTCACCCCCGTACTGGTAAGTGTCTTCAAAACGGCGTCTGTGTTTCCGAGCTCATAACCCAAATCTTTTCAAAGTTGGAGTGAATATGCACCTTCTGGGTGAGCTCGCTCTATCATAGGCTTACATAGCTGGTTGTTGGCTAAGAGCAAACCCATCTTTAATTACCAAAATGATGTTTCAGGCGGAATATTGGGCCGGCATTCCTTCCTTGATGTTTGGCGCTATGGGGGTTTTGTCCGGGTTGTTAGTGCTCACACAACCGGAGACTCTAGGAACCAAAATGCCGGATACTCTAGCCGAAGCGGAACTCCTAGGTAAACCAGAGTCTAAAAGGTGATTTATATTGCCAACACCTTATAGAACTAATTGTCGGTGTGATGACATACTTATTTATTTATTTATTTAATCACAATTCATTACTAAAAATAAACAACAACTTATTTTTAGTACCTGTATAATTAAATTTATAATAATCAATAAATACGATATCAATAACAACAAATGTTCTCAAATGGTTTATTTTAGTCTAAGATAGTATAACATATGAATATTAAATACCTATATTGGAAAATACAAATTGTTTTACTTTTACATTATGTGTACACTATTTTTAATTAGCTAATACCGTTATAAATAACTTATTGTATATTACTCTGGTATAAAACTAAATAACATTTGAAAAAGACACCTACTTGTAAATAAATAATTAAGACGGTTTTAATTAACCAAATAAGTATTAAACTCTTCGGTGATTTGAGCTGAAGATATATAATAAGAATAACAAAACCAAGTTTCTTTACTTTATATACCCAGTATTTTTTTTTAATAAAAGCCTCTTGAAGGGATGAATATAAACCTAAAAACCAAGCCATTAATAATATATGTATAATATTTTTACAATAAATCCTCTGTATCCTGCAAAGTCCTATAAAGTGTAAACGTGTTATGTTTCTTTATATATGGCAATACTCTTTTAAATGTTTATATAGTGACTAGAGCAGTCGTTAATAATACATACGCTAATTCCTTCTACAATTTAAAGACGATTTTCTGCAGCGATATTAGTATGTTATGCCAGTATTCTCAATTACTTTGGGCAAATTGCCTGCAGAGATCCAGAAAACTTAGAGAAGGTGGTGGTGGTTGGAAAAGTGGACTATGGATAGACCAAGTTGTGCATCTTACTGGTCTTAGAGCGTGTTTCCACTGTATCGTAACGATTTATCGTCGGACGACTGTCGTCTCAAGCTGTTCTATATACCGTCATTGTTGTCGCGTATTATGTACGCGAAGAGTCAAATTCATTCAAACGTATCGCATATTAAGTACACGATAAGAGTCAAATTCGTGAGTGTGCGGATTGAAGGACTGACAGGTTACAATGTAATGAAAATTATTAAAACGTCTACAATTGAAACAAATTAAATTAAACAGTATCAGAAATCAGTATCAGTAATCAGTATAAGTAATCAGAAATCAGTATCAGAAATCAGTGTCAGAAATCAGTATCGGAAATCAGTGTCAGAAATCAGTATCTGAAATCAGTATCAGAAATCAATATCAGAAATCAGTATCAGAAATCAGTATCAGAAATCAGTATCTGAAATCAGTATCAGAAATCAATATCAGAAATCAGTATCAGAAATCAGTATCAGAAATCAGTATCTGAAATCAGTATCAGAAATCAATATCAGAAATCAGTATCAGAAATCAGTATCAGAAATCAGTATCTGAAATCAGTATCAGAAATCAATATCAGAAATCAGTATCAGAAATCAGTATCAGAAATCAGTGTCAGAAATCAGTATCAGTAATCAGTATCAGAAATCAGTATCTGAAATCAGTATCAGAAATCAATATCAGAAATCAGTATCAGAAATCAGTATCAGAAATCAGTGTCAGAAATCAGTATCAGTAATCAGTATCAGTAATCAGAATCAGTAATCAGTATCAGTAATCAGTATCAGTAATCAGAATCAGTATCAGTAATCAGTATCAGTAATCAGAATCAGTATCAGTATCAGTAATCAGTATAAGTAATCAGAAATCAATAATTATTAATCAGAAATCAGTATCAGTAATCAGTATCAGTAATCAGTATCAGAAATCAGTATCAGAAATCAGTATCAGAAATCAGAATCAGAAATCAATGTCAGAAATCAGTATCAGTAATCAGTATCAGTATCAGTAATCAGTATCAGTAATCAGTAATCAGTATCAGTATCAGTAATCAGAATCAGTATCACTAATCAGAATCAGTATCAGTAATCAGTATCAGTAATCAGAATCAGTATCAGTATCAGTAATCAGTATCAGTAATCAGTATAAGTAATCAGAAATCAGTAATTATTAATCAGAAATCAGTATCAGTAATCAGTATCAGTAATCAGTATCAGAAATCAGTATCAGAAATCAGTATCAGAAATCAGAATCAGAAATCAATGTCAGAAATCAGTATCAGTAATCAGAATCAGTATCAGTAATCAGTATCAGTATCAGTAATCAGTATAAGTAATCAGAAATCAGTAATCATTAATCAGAAATCAGTATCAGTAATCAGTATAAGTAATCAGAAATCAGTATCAGAAATCAGTGTCAGAAATCCAGAAATCAGTAATCATTAATCAGAAATCAGTATCAGTATCAGTAATCAGTATCAGTAATCAGTATCAGTAATCAGAATCAGTATCAGTAATCAGTATCAGTATCAGTAATCAGTATAAGTAATCAGAAATCAGAAATCAGTATCAGAAATCAGTGTCAGAAATCAGTATCAGAAATCAGTGTCAGAAATCAGTATCAGAAATCAGTATCACTAATCAGAATCAGTAATCAGTATCAGTAATCAGTATCAGTAACCAGAATCAGTAATCAGAATCAGTATCAGTAATCAGAATCAGTATCAGTAATGAGAATCAGTATCAGTAAACAGTATCAGTAATCAGAATCAGTATCAGTAATGAGAATCAGTATCAGTAATCAGTATAAGTAATCAGAAATCAGAAATCAGTAATCATTAATCAGAAATCAGTATCAGTATCAGTAATCAGTATCAGTAATCAGTATCAGTAATCAGAATCAGTATCAGTAATCAGAATCAGTATCAGTAATCAGTATCAGTATCAGTAATCAGTATAAGTAATCAGAAATCAGTAATCATTAATCAGAAATCAGTATCAGTAATCAGTATAAGTAATCAGAAATCAGTGTCGGAAATCAGTATCAGAAGTCAGTGTCAGAAATCAGTATCAGTAATCAGAATCAGTAATCAGTATCAGTAATCAGTATCAGTAACCAGAATCAGTAATCAGAATCAGTATCAGTTATCAGTATCAGTAAACAGTATCAGTAATCAGAATCAGTAATCATTAATCAGAAATCAGTATCAGAAATTCAGTATCTGTAATCAGTATCAGAAATCAGAGTCAGAAATCAGTATCAGTAACCAGAATCAGTAATCAGAATCAGTATCAGTAATCAGTATCAGTAATCAGAAATCAGTAATCATTAATCAGAAATCAGTATTCATTAATCAGAAATCAGTATCAGAAATCAGTGTCAGAAATCCAGAAATCAGTGATCATTAATCAGAAATCAGTATCAGTATCAGTAATCAGTATCAGTAATCAGTATCAGTAATCAGAATCAGTATCAGAAATCAGTATCAGTAATCAGTATCAGAAATCAGTATCACTAATCAGAATCAGTAATCAGTATCAGTAATCAGTATAAGTAATCAGAAATCAGTATCAGAAATCAGTGTCAGAAATCAGTATCAGTAATCAGTATCAGTAATCAGAATCAGTATCAGTAATGAGAATCAGTATCAGTAATCAGTATCAGTATCAGTAATCAGTATAAGTAATCAGAAATCAGTAATCATTAATCAGAAATCAGTGTCGGAAATCAGTATCAGAAGTCAGTATCAGAAATCAGTGTCAGAAATCCAGAAATCAGTGATCATTAATCAGAAATCAGTATCAGTATCAGTAATCAGTATCAGTAATCAGTATCAGTAATCAGTATCAGTAATCAGTATCAGTAATCAGTATCAGTAATCAGAATCAGTATCAGTAATGAGAATCAGTATCAGTAATCAGTATCAGTATCAGTATCAGTAATCAGTATAAGTAATCAGAAATCAGTAATCATTAATCAGAAATCAGTATCAGTAATCAGTATAAGTAATCAGAAATCAGTGTCGGAAATCAGTATCAGAAGTCAGTGTCAGAAATCAGTATCAGTAATCAGAATCAGTAATCAGTATCAGTAATCAGTATCAGTAACCAGAATCAGTAATCAGAATCAGTATCAGTTATCAGTATCAGTAAACAGTATCAGTAATCAGAATCCGTATCAGTAATGAGAATCAGTATCAGTAATCAGTATCAGTATCAGTATCAGTAATCATTAATCAGAAATCAGTATCAGAAATTCAGTATCTGTAATCAGTATCAGAAATCAGAGTCAGAAATCAGTATCTGAAATCAGTGTCAGAAATAAGAGTCAGAAATCAGTATCAGTATCAGTATCAGTATCAGTAAACAATATCAGTAATCAGTATCAGTAATCAGAAATCAGTATCAGTAATCAGAATCAGTAATCAGTATCAGTAATCAGTATTAGTAACCAGAATCAGTAATCAGAATCAGTATCAGTAATCAGTATCAGTAATCAGTATCAGTAATCAGTATCAGTAATCAGTATCAGTAATCAGTATCAGTAATCAGAATCAGTATCAGTAATCAGTAATCAGTATCAGTATCAGTAATCAGTATCAGTATCAGTATCAGTATCAGTAATCAGTAATCAGTATCAGTAATCAGTATAAGTAATCAGAAATCAGTAATCATTAATCAGAAATCAGTATCAGAAATTCAGTATCAGTAATCAATATCAGAAATTCAGTATCAGTAATCAGTATCAGAAATCAGAGTCAGAAATCAGTATCTGAAATCAGTGTCAGAAATCAGTATCTGAAATCAGTATCAGAAATCAGTATCAGAAATCAGTATCAGAAATCAGTGTCAGAAATCAGGATCAGTATTAGAAATCAGGATCAGAAATCAGTGTCAGAAATCAGGATCAGTATTAGAAATCAGTATCAGAAATCAGTATCAGAAATCAGTATCAGAAATCAGTGTCAGAAATCAGGATCTGAAATCAGTGTCAGAAATCAGTATCTGAAATCAGTATCAGAAATCAGTATCAGAAATCAGTATCAGAAATCAGTATCAGAAATCAGTGTCAGAAATCAGTATCAGAAATCAGTGTCAGAAATCAGTATCAGAAATCAGTATCAGAAATCAGTGTCAGAAATCAGGATCAGTATTAGACTTGCCTATTCAGTTATCAGTTGAGCTTGTCTGTGGACTCGCCTATTCAGTTATCAGTTGAGCTTGTCTGTGGACTCGCCTATTCAGTTATCAGTTGAGCTTGTCTGTGGACTCGCCTATTCAGTTATCAGTTGATCTTGTCTGACATCAGTTGATCAGTGGATCAACAGATATCAGTTAATGGTTCGCTTGTGTAAAGCGGTACTACCAGTAAATCAGCGAAGCAGATACGTGTGTACGATATGTACAGGTAAATAATCATATTAGTAATTCGCTACTGCTTGATTAAACAGTCCTAAAATCATGCAGTTCGCGACAATTGTCTTGATAATTGGTTGTCACAACGAAAAAAATGTTGTAGACGTATGTTGTTCCTATATGTAGAATAGAATAGAATAATGTTTTATTTGCAGCAAAGGACATTATAGCAACATACATAGATAACATATAGAAAGACAAGCATAAAATCCCCAGCCACAAACCGGCTCCAACTCAGCATAATGCAGGTTTAAAAACCTGCGCTGGTCTTCCGTTAAATAAATGTGAACACCTCCATTTAAATATACAAGCCACGACACTTTAAATTGCACGACTATCTGTTGTCATGATATAGTGCCAAGGTGATGAGAAAGGCTGAGGATAGGGTGGAGTGGAAACAGCTGGTGATCGATGCCACCAAGGCACGACCTTCAGCAATGAAGAAGCCGACTCTATCTATGCCAGTATTAAACATCAACTTGTAATGAATAATTAGGAACAGTCCTTTAGTACGAAAAAACGGCGAAAAGCACTGGTTTTGTAAAATACGCTTCTCTAAAATTTATTGCTAAAAAGTGGCAGAATACACACACACTTTACAAAAGAAAATAAAGCACCGAATATAAAACGAAGATTTAATGGCAGCTTTAATTTATTATATATATTTTTTGTAAGAAAAAATGGCAAGGGTTTTATGCAACATAAAAAAAAAAACAAAACGCATATATATTTTTAAGGATATTAACCCAAAATACCGAATGTTGTAATTTAATCTTATTGTAGTGTTCCTGGGTGTTATCATGAAAACACTCGGGCGAAAAAGATCAGATTCCAAGGCGGTTTCTTATTTAGTGAGATTCTAATAAGGATATCATCAATTTAAGTGTATACTTAAAAATATCTCTTAATGTGTATACTTAACCATTTATAAACAACTACCTAACCTTCCTAAAACTAGCCTTCTCCCCAATTAAGGAATCGAACTAACTAGAATTTAACTAAAAATCTGACTTCTGCATAAACTCTATCATAAATATACTGTATTTATCAAAGATCAATATAAAAGTATAATAAATTGTAAAGAAAGACTAAAAAAAACATGACAAGTGGCTAAGCCATACATATAAGCATATGCATATGTACATAATATGCAATACGATAAGGCTTCTCGTTTCATTCTTTCGCACACTAATTTGTTTCGGCACAATTCACAGTTTTGTGAGATTAATTTAAATAAAAGTCCATTTATGTCAGATTCCTATTAACTGTTTCCGAGGTCGTGGTTTTTTGGTTTCGCATTGCACATAGTTTCCGCGTCATCGGTGTGACTTTTAGCGTCAAGGGTAGGTTTGCTTAAGCTACCGAGGGTAGTATGATGGTCTATACATTTTTGATCATTGGCTTTAAGGTTTCCATCGTTGTTCTTGCGGTTTGCGCTGTCAATTCTCTCAGCAGCGGCGACATCGTCAGGAAGCGAAACGTGAGTGGTGTCGGGTAGAAGCAGTGCCAGTGCCGCTGGTCCGAGCGCAACAACACCGAACAAGATGCTAGTCAGGCCAGACATGTACTTCTCCTGAAAGAACATTGCAAGGATTGCGTTATTTACTTGAGGATTTCGTCGTAGTCTTCGATTGGTCTTTTAGTCGCGATACTTACTAAAAGAGGAGCCTGCGGCGCTAGCACGGATCCTAAGCGGCCAAAAGTATTGGCGATGTTGGTGAGGGTATTGCGTGACGTGGTCGGAAACACTTCTAGCGCTACCACGTTGAGCGAGAATACTCCGTAGCTGCTGCACATCTTGCCCACCACGTACAGCACCACCGAGGCCCACCATACATCTGAGGAAATATCATTTGTCGGCTATACAAAACAATAGAAGTCGATACCTGTGATAGCCAAGTGCTACCATGGCAGACATTATTTCGATCACGCTAGCGCCTCTGCGTCTTTTTATTTCTTATACTGATTTCAAATGTGCATTTCCAAGAAGGCTACCTAATTTTCAAATCATACGAAATACGGTCAAGTGCTGAGTGCTAGCGTGGCGGAATATAGAGTTAAACCAAACTCCTCATCATCATCATTATTATAAATAAATGATAAAAATGACATACTTTTGGGCACGAATGCAGAGGTGATGAAGAAGACTACACAGAAGCAGTAGGCGAGGCAGATGGGCGCGCGGCGACCGAACCTCGTGAGCGTGAGCGCGGTGACGACGCGCGTCGGTATGGAGACGAGGAACAAGGCGGACAAGTTGACGTACTTGTCGCCGGAGATGCTCGTCGCGTTCACGATGGTGCCGTTGTAGACGAACATGCCGCACACGAAGCACGCCGCCATCAGCGCCATCCGCGAGACGATCCGCCGCGACCGCAACACCTCCCACACGCTCGCCCAAGAGCCCGCACTCCCACCGCTCTCTACCGCCTCGCCAGCCTACAAGAAAAACAAACCTTATTACCAAAGACCGAAGATCTATCGTTACTTTCGTTAACCCGTTGCCGCCTATTCACCTCAATTGCCTCGTTTTCCTTGCTGATCTTCGAGAGCATTTCCTTAGCCTTGTTGGAGAGCGTTATTTTGTTAATTTTGGCGACTTTGTTTAGAACCCGAACGGCCTCCAGATTCTTGTTGTGTGCGAGCAGCCACCGAACTCCCTCGTCGACCAGGAAGATGTAAAAGACTACGATTAGTAGCGGCGCGTAGATGGCCCGTATTAGGTGTCGCCAGTACTGCACTCGCCATGCGATTAGGCCGAAGAACGCGCTGCCGAAACTGCACAAGATGTCCGAAATACAGGAAAACACCACACGCTGCTTGTGGCTCACTGACTCCAAAGCTGGAAGATAGCAAAATATGGCATAGTTATGACTCTAAACTTTTTGGCATTATTGAGTAAGCATTGTTGATTTACATTATGTATTTCTTACAAGTCGTTGAAAGAAACAATACCTACCAACAACACTATAAACAGAAAAAAGAACTCATAATTTTTTGGAAGCTGCTACAATATCTCCAATGTTTTCACAATAATTTCTGGAAAGTTAGTGAGTAGTTATGGATACTAACACAAAACCAGGGAGGCGTTTCCGTAACCAAGCGCAGTTTCGAGGAACTCCAAGACGATCAACATCCAGTAATTGACGGAGAAGGACTTGAGAAGGCCGACGGTGCCGACTACCAGCGGAGTCGCCACTATTATTACCTTGCGACCGTACCTGAATACGACACAGTTATTAATCAGTTCTGCTGAAACTTTAAGGGCAGACAATTAGAAAAGTGGATTACCTGTCGGATATGATGCCCGATACGACGAACGAGAACACCAGACCGAGATTATGAACAGTTCCTATTAAGGTCCTCTTGAATGGCTGACATCCCAAATCGAACTACAAAATAAGTTGCTTATTAAAGTTACTCGCATCGTTAGTTTTATTTGTGGATTCTTATTCTTTTACTATATAATCAGCTCTGTGACAATCAATTTCTATTTACTTAAATGCTAGAAGAGCAGTATTTCACTTCATGAACTGTCGACCGTGACAATGATCGCCATTACGTTACGCGATCATTGTGTTGGTCCGTACATTAACGATAATCGTCCCCAACGGCACAAAATGTGCGTCTGGCGTCGCACTTATTAACATGTACATAATGTTAAATATAACTATTAATCTTTGCATTCACATTATCAAATACAATGACTTTCAAGTTTTGTACCGTTTGAACATTCAATTATTTTCTATTGTACACTAAAGTATGGGCTTCTCTTCTTTTAATCGACTTGAGCACAAATGTAGCAATCTTTACTCGTATCAACAAATCTGTTTGCACACAAGCAATAATACAGAAAAATATTGACTTGTTAAATGACTAATAAAGTAAATAAAGATGTAATATATTCATTTGTAATTACAGAACGTGAAACAAGCAGTGTTACAATTATCATTTTGTATAGCTAATGAAGTCTTTTGACAATAAGTGTAGTTTAAACATGCTCTCATCAAGATTGTTAAATGGCAATTATAAGTCTTAAAAAGGCCAATAACATTCTTGGTTGAGTTAAGAAATGGGGATTTTACCTCTGCTACAATACTATTGTAATTTTCATAAACAACTTTGTCACACGGATATATTGTATCCGTACTGAAGAAGTCTGGTCGACATTTGCTGCTGCTAAAATTCAGGCTCAGGTCACGTTCATGATCGCCGAGTGGAATCATTCTGTGGCAAATTTGAGAATGATTCCCGATAGCAAACGATTGCCAGGATGCGTTGAATCGGGAGTCTGTGTCTTCGCATTCTGGTACCACGCACCTGGTTTAATAAAAGATCAAATTTAAGTCTTCTACGCGCATTCTAGACCTGTTTTACTATATCAATTGCATTATTTATCTATACCAATATATAATGCTGAAGAATTTGTTTGTTTATTTGTTTGGTTGTACACGCTAATCTCAGGAACTACTGGTTCGAATTGAAAAATTATTTTTGTGTTAGACAGACCATTTATCGAGGAAAGCTATAGGCTATAGAGAAAGTGGACGAAGTCGCGGATACTGTCTAGTTTATTCATATTAAAGAATGTTTACATGCATGTTTTTAAGCAAGTAGTTTCAGGGCATGCTGTGTTTCTTGGGCATTTGGCAGCCTCCTTACAGAAGACCAAAATGTGTGATGTGGTGTTTCAGTGAGTAAGTTCAATTTGAGTGAGTATTCGCATAAAAATTGTATTAAAGAAGAATTTCAACGGGAATAATATTGTGAAATTTATTAACAAAGCGAGCGTTGTTTTTAGAATGTCGATGACCTGTATATTCGTGTTGTGGAAACGAAAAAAACATATGGAATTATATTGCAATGAACCTGAAGGGAACTTCTGCAGCCGTGAACACGTAGTTGAAGTTGCACATGGCGAGGAAAGAGTCCCGGAAGGCGAGCAGAAACAAGAGCAGGAGCTGGTATTTGCCGAAACTGCCCAGCTCACTCAGGATTCCGTCCAGGTTGAACTGGGAATCGTCCACTGCCGACGCCTCTTGCGATACCTAATAACAACTCTTATTTTGTTTTACATGCTATGAAGTTTTTCCGCACATGATTGCTGAAAATTGTCGCTATAAAACAGAATTTAGATGGGCCTCGCTC
Source organism: Synanthedon vespiformis (assembly GCA_918317495.1). Lineage (NCBI taxonomy): Eukaryota > Metazoa > Arthropoda > Insecta > Lepidoptera > Sesiidae > Synanthedon > Synanthedon vespiformis. The sequence goes on from OU906955.1 coordinate 10,617,752, forward strand.
GATTATATATAAAACCCGCGTAACTTTGTAAATTATATACTAAAACCTTCGTCGAGAATCACTCTATCTATTGGTGAAAACGGCATAAAAATCGGTGCAGTAGTTTTTGAGTTTATCGCGAACATGTAAGGATATGATATGTATATGTAATCAAGTGATTATGTAACTAGTGATCCGCTACCGGCTTCGATCAGGTTCAAAATTAAAACTATTCTATCTTTTAAGTTGAATTTACGAAGTTTTATCAAAATTGGATCAGTAGTTTAGGAATAAATTGACTTATATATTAACGTCACTATTGTAATATGTGAAAACGGCCATCATGGCGTTAGTTTAGCTACATTTTAATGCAAAGCGTAAATTTATTGAAAGTAGCAATAAGACGATAAACACGCGGTACGTTTGTATGTACAGGTGGTCGCCACGATATAATTACCTTAACTTTTGTCTCCTTCACTGTCATTGTGAATGGTGTATTTAAACTGATGCAATTGTCGGCCGTACTGAGCTGTGGCAGTGTTTACTTGTTAACTTGTTACTGACATCTGTAACAATTGAACTAATCACTGCACAGTGCACTGAAGCCACTTACTCGACGGATGACGCTGATTTTTGCCTGAAATTGTTTATGCACCTAATGGTCACACCAATATTTAATTAAGTAAATATATATCTCACGGAAATACAAATGGGTCCTAAAATATCTTATATTTTTTTATATAGATACCTTACCTATAACGTACAATACGTTCCATTTTTTTATTATAAAACACTGTGGTGGGGTTACAAATGGGCTTCAATATTTTATGAATATATGTCAAAGTAGATAAATTAAATGATTCCCATCTCAATATAACGAAAATGGACAATACAATAAGTGAGTATTTAATATCATAGAATAAAGAAAGGGCTCTATTTTATAGAATATCTTATAAGAATTGACTTTGTAGAAAATACTACAAAATGGACTCCAAGATATTTAAAAATTCTAAAATTTAGGATCACAAAATTGCATCACGCAAACGCTGATTCACTAAAAAAAAACCTAACATTACTTACATTCTTTTTTAGACTTTTAGTGTTAAGTTCAAATAACAAGAGTGAATTAATTTGTCGTCTTCCTTTGAATGTTATTGCTTCCTTTGAAGATGAATTTTGTTACTTACGATAGAACAAAAGTGCGCCTTTGTTTCACTCTATACGCACCTGTACTAACTAAATACTATACTCACTTAAATACACTGAATGAAACAGAGTTAATAGAAAAATTATCATCTTCAGTTTTCGCGATGTTATTATCTTGTTTATTATTGTTTTTTCCTACTAAAATAAAAAATCTACATGTATGTAAGTAATAAAATTAGTTAATGATTATTAAAATATTGATAAAAGCGAAACCGTAATCGGAAGAAATTAAATTTTCTCATAATTTTTTATTTTTAAGTAATAATGTTCATTTCACGCTGTATTGATCTAAGTATATTGCCGATTGTAATTATAGAGTTGTAAGTTTTAACTTCATTGCACGTTTCACAGTTTATATTATATTTATCTACTTTTTTATCTTCAGTTAAATATAACATATCGCACACGTAATGCAAAACTACCATATCTGCTCCAAATTTGATGAAGTTCTATAGCTTTTGGGTTCTAGTAGCTAGTACTACTACTAATAGAGCTAGTAAATTATAAAACTCTGATTTTTTAACAGAACTTCGAAGTCTTAATTTAATTTTTCCCGCAATAATGACAATTAGAACAAATGTGCGTTGTTTTGTAATAGGTGTGCGATCGGATATATTCGACGTGTTTTCAGCAGGTGAATTCCTAATTTGAACGCATCGGTATCACGTACCTGAGTTGGTCTAACTTCGTCATAGAACTCAACAGCCACAGGATCACCGTATCAGTGACTCTCATCTGCCATCAGCTCGCATATAATATCATTTTCTAAACTTCCATTGATTGTTCACATAATATTTATGTTCATTTGTTCCAAACAATAGCCACAACTCATGTGATTATTTTCATTATTCTAAATGTGCATGTCAAAACCGTTATTGTTTATCTCGATGGCACGTTTGCAAATTAAATAGTTTGACAACAACAAATTTATTGTTGTTTCAATAATTGTTTTGTCACAGAAACGACTGAAATCGAAATGAAATTATGGGATTACACACCATCAGTAGGTAATATCGTTATATATTCGACCATTCGACCAATTCATGTAACACGGCGATTGTTCTTTCTCGTAATATGGTTGTGTAATAGAGGTCACTTTTGGAGTTTACTCCTTTTCGATTTTTCATATATACCTAAGCCCGGGGTATCAAAGTTTATGGGAGTAAAATCAAAATTGTCACACGGTATGCGTTACGCGTCAGTTTTAACATTAAAATATGTGAAGTTTCAAATATATTGCGCCATCTACCAATATCTCTGAAACTAGAAATTTCTGAGATGACGCTGATATTAATTCGTTATGATGGACGTTTTTATAATTTTTATTATGTACTAGCGACCTGCTCTCGGCTTCACCAAACTTCACAGGACTAATCTGAAGATTGCTTGAAAATTTCATCAAAACCGATTCCTTGGTTTTGGAGTTCATAGGGAACATACACACACAGATCGCCTTTTATAAGAAGAAGAAAGAAGATAATCGTTCGTAAGAAGTAAACTCCATTTGTTTTCTAATCAAATCCACACGCATCCGTATGTATGTATCTACTCCATTGTGAGATGTTGGACCGCGCATAGTTTTATCGGCATGTTTTCTAAACACTATTGTTGAGCTGATGACGAACATCTCCTATGCACGGATACCTCTATTTTTCATAAACTTAAATTGTACCTCTTATATTATATTGCAATCGTCAAATTCAGAATGCAGACTTTATCCGAGAGAAATTTCATAGATGTCCTAATTAAAAAAAAATCACAGATTTCGTGCCTCACACGATTATCGAGCACATTGGAAATGAATCTACGGAATTCGAAATTATGTTGTTCTGACTTGTTGACTTCTTTCAAAAAGGTTAAGCTACAGGGCAAATCGTCGTCTTTATTTTAGGCTCAAATTGTAGCTGACTAAATTGTCCAGAGGAGCTTTTCTCAAATTTTTGTTTCCAAAATATCGAGCGCCAAAATCAAAAATGGAAAGAAATTCAAATTTTTTCACTATTTCGGCTATAACTTTTTTCGTTTTTGATTTTTTGGAAAAAATCTTTTTGCTTCTTACAACTCTAGTGAATACGCGTCTTTTGAGCCCTTTTGAATATCATATGTTCACAACTCTCCGAGATATAAGGGGATCGCACTTTTTCGTGAAATCGGGGCCTATACTGAAGCGAACGAAGACATTTCCAATGTCAAAATTCTAAAATAATGTAACTGGGTTTCGAAGTTTACATAAAAGCGTGTAGGTATAGAGTAATCTCAAATCTCAAACAGGTCTGAACCATCGAATTTGAAACGAACTACAATTTTCAAAAGACAATTAAGCCGCAAATTTAGCAAGTAGTTGATTGAGTGGTTGAAATAGATTTTCTTAAATGTTATTGTGTACTCAAAGCGATCATAAGGATGCATTATACAATGGGAAACAATATCCAATTTAGCTAATGGCCACAAAAGTCAACATTAAATTATCACTTGAAAATCTCTGTCAATTTAGTCGCTTCGGAAACACAATATGTTGGCACGTTTTGGTCTTTCGTATGTTTTCAAAATTACATCGTGTTGCGGAGTTAATAGACAAATCGCGCGCATTTATCTCGCCCGGGTCGGGCGAATTGTCATGTTTTATTTTATTTATTATTTTTATAGACCGCTATTATTGCTCGTGCCACTAGACACTTATATTGTTTTAAATATTATTTATTGATTTGTGGTAAACTTTACATGTTTAAAAGGGGTTTTCTGTCTTTGGTGAATTCTGATCGCAAACTCACCAGTTGGAGTGTGTCAATACTGATGTAAGACAGAATTTCTATGTGGTAAAATATTAATATAGTGATGAGTCGCTTAATGTACAAAATATATTAAGATTATTATTTTTTTAATACAAAACTGTCTAAATATAATAATTAATGTATAATAATGTAACATATATATGGATCCAGTGGTCTGAAAATAAATGAAATTTATTTATTGCTAAAAATTTATAGTCTCCGTACTATTTATTTTATTAATTTACAATTTTTTTCTTAAATGTTTTTTCATTAGTATGAGTTTCATTGTTTTCTCTGTTATATTTTTTTGTAAAAGTGCATGACTGCATGAATTAAGACAATACAAGTCAGTTTTCCTCCCCCCTAATTACTCCGCTGTTTTATGTTTTATTTACAAAAGTAAGCATGATACCGATTTATTTTGTCGTTAACTAGGTTCGAATGCGTACAAACTTTAAAAAAAAAATTAATCACTGCTTATAGTCTGAACACTATTATGTTGGTTATCTTTAACGTAAATAAAAAAATTTAAAAGATGCACGTGAATTGCAATTTTTATATTAATTCTATCGATATTATTAATAGGGTGGATCGATGTTTTGACAAGTGGAACTGTGCAAAAAGCAAATATCAGCCACTGTCTGTTAACTGTCCAAACGTTACATATTTATTGTCTACTTTTAACTTGTCATTCTCTCTTTGTTATCGAATGCATTATTTAATTTATTTTCTTTTGTATCTAGACGCTTAAGAAAATGGTTCTGAGGAATAGTTGGTCAAAGTGTTGATTCAATGATACAAGTAACTTTATTAATATCATTTGAAACCATTTACGAAGGCTTTGGAAAATGGTCAAAGCCTTCGTATAATCGTGTGTAAGACACAAAGGAACAAGGCGTGCTTTATGAAAATACACATTACATGTCCACATAACGGTAATATTATGTAAATAAACAACGTTCCGGGTATTGTGGGCACGTCACAAACAATCAAACAGAAGTTGCATACTATTGGCTTCCGGATTCGGGCTGCCAGGACAAGAATACCTGCTGCACATACAGACACAAAAGTCGGCATAATATCACCCTTTAACTACTGCCAACTATTTTTAAAGAAAAAACATTTGGTAATAAAACAACTATACTTACTTATCCAATATTTCTCATTTTCTTCTGAGTTGAGATGCTTAATTTTTCTTAACTAACAAAAAAGTTAAAAATCTTAGTGCATTCGTTATTTAGGATACTTACAGGATCATAAGAATGAAATGAAACTTTTATTCAATTTAGTTCGGATTTTACCCTTAATATAATTAAGTAACTCACTTGGACATTTTTGATAACGCCCTTAAAAGTTTCAAAACAAAATTTTGTACTTTTTTCCTCGATGGATTTTTTGAACTTTCATACACTTAGGTAAGTTCTAGGCATTTGGGTAACTTTGGACACTTTTATTTTTTTTTAATGTAATTTTATATCGAAGTACATCTTTATACATATTATTTATTTTTATTTTTGGATGCCTGCAACTGGCTGGTATACGAAATAAATAAATTTGTTAGTTTTTTATATTTTAAAGTAGATAATGAAAACGCGTATGCATTTGTATAAGTAAAAGTATAAGTGACCTAAATACTAATTAGTAATTAAATTAGCTGATTAATAATAATTGACTTACAATAGATGCGCATAAAAATGTTTGATCTTGTCACGAGTTAAGTAATAAATAAGTGAAGCGCGTCCCTTCGGTGCGGCTCTCGCACTTCGCACACTACACCACACTACAGCGCCACTACAACGCCACTATACCGCCACTACACCGCCACTACACCGCCACTACAACGCCTATTATACGCCTATGCGTTCACCACACTTGCCTATTAACTCACAACAAAGAGAGCCGCTAAATTAATATTATTAATTAAAAACGGACATGCACGTGTTATAACAAAACATTAAAAAATTTAGAAATTAGATATATTTTCCATTTCTAGCGAAGCTCAGGAAAAGCTTGGAAGATTTGCTGCTCGTAACATTTTTTTTATTGTATTTTTTTGAAATGTCCATTTGTACGACCACTTGTAAATATTCGTGTTATCCATGATAATATTGTGCTTTTATTCTTTTGAAGTGTCGATTTGTACCACAGCTTGTAAATATTTGTATTATAGTATATGGTAATATAGGTCTTATTGTTTCTATTTTTTGTAAACTAAGTCTTTGCCTTAAATAAAATAATAAATAAAAAATATTAACTATAATATTTATCAGCTAAAATTGAAAATTTTTAACTAATCCCCGACTTTCTATTGAGCCCAAGCATGACTATATCTGATGTAGGTTACTGAGGAGTAGGTGCCCAGCAGACTGCCTCCCCGCGGTGGATAGCCGTGGCGGGGCACCGAGGTCGTGTCATAACGTCCCCACGACCCGCCCAAAGGTGTCCAGCAGACTATTTGATGTAGCAGCCATGTCATTGTGTATTTCCATGACTACCGAAGTAACAGCAGGTACCTATATACAATTTCTCATCAATTTAACTTCTGGAAGTTAGTAAAATGTGGAATTCTGGAAGTAATAAGTTAGTAAGTATCAACTAGGAAATTTATGATCTTCAACCTGATCCGATCTTCATCGGATTCACACATTCACACATTCAGCCCATTTCTTTCGACGTCGTAGTAAACGAATGCATTAAAAAGATTCCCCTCAACATAACGTTATTGCTATTAAGAAACCAAAGGAACTGAGCTGTGAAAAATAAATTATTTTACAGGCAAAATTATTGTTAGAAGAAACAGTAAAATACACTAGGACTAAAGAAGTAAATTATCTAATAAAATCTAAGATAACATCTAAGTCCTTGTTAATAATAAAATTAAATCTATAGGTAAAATTAAAAGAACTGAAAGATATAGGCAATATATTACTTACATAGTTTTTAAAATACTAATTAAACATAATTGTCACTAAATATTAATTTAAGGATTATTTTTCTTGATATTTATATTAGAAGCCTCTTCCATTGTGTCTGGCAGTTTTGAGCCGAGAGTCTCTGGTGTGAAAAATACAAGGGCACCGGACACTAGCGCGAAACCAGCGAACAGCGCGAAGGGAAGCTCATTCCAAACTGCGGCGCCCTGTGGGAAAACTATTGTTACTATCTCTTTCCATGAACACATATTTTGTTGCCGTATTTCTATTTCAAGTATATTCTTATTGTAGTGTCAAAACTTTACGACCACAACATAGCAAGATATATTGCGAAAGACAGCCTCACTATTACTCACTCACTGAAATGTGTGCACATATTAAAAGTAGTCTTCTGTAAGGATTTTATCCAGTTAACAAATACAAAATGCTACAATCTTCTACAACATCAAACAAGCTGAGATTGGACTTACAAGGGCGGGAGTGAGCGGAGCAGTCATCGAACCAATTCTGCCGATCATCGATGAGAATGCAAAAAGACTGTGTCTGTACTTGGTGGGATACAGCTCAGAGGTATAGACGTAGACTGTGGTCATCACCATGGCAATGCTGAACTTGCCGATGAGGAACAGGGTCAGTGTGGCTCCATACATGCCTGAACAACAACAGCCTATTGATAGAGAATTCAAAGTTTAATCGAAAAGGCAATAGACTTTAATTTGAATAACTCACCGCTTGGTAGGAAAATATAAGCAATCTGACAGAGAGCACAGACCCAGAACGCGCCAATGAGTACTGGTTTTCGGCCAATTCTATTCATGAGGAGCACCGCAGTCCAGTAACCAGGGATTTCGGCCACTGAGACAGCGCCATAATTGACATATTGATTACCGGCCAAATTGACTGAGTTAATCGACATCCCGTAGTAAATAAAGGTATTAGTGATCCACCACACCGGAGAGACGCAGCAGCGTATTAAGATTTTCTTATGTCTGAAAACTTGGACTATCAACCAGGGCTCGCTCTTTCTTTGCTCGTCTTCGAAGACTTTCCTTTCTTTCTCTTCCTCTGCTGACTTTCTAAGCATCTGCAGTGATTTCTCTGACAGATGTTTTCCGTTAGTTTTTGCTATTTTCTTTAATGTTTTCTCGGCATCATCATACCGGCCCTTGCTTAGATACCATCGGACCGACTCTAACATTAGCCAGTAATAAGCGATGGTGATGATTTGCGGGGCATACAATGTGAGTGTGAGTAGTCTCCAATTGGGGACAGCCCACGCTATTAGTGCCATTGTAGCTTGTCCGATTGAGAAAAATGTATTCATAGCTGCACCGCCTGCGACACGATATTTTGGGCCCATTACCTCCATGACTGTAACATATCAAACATTTATATCGTTTGAGCCCTATTACTACTAGTGGTTAGTCAATCGTCTAATAAAGCCTTATTTTATTCGTACTAAAAATAGTCCTTCGTCACGAGCGTGACTTTAAAACTTACATAAAATATACATGCATGAGAATCCTCCAGAACCAAGAAGAGCTTCAACGAATTCCGATACAGTAAATCCGATGTATGTATTCGCAAAGTATCTAAGAAGGCCGAGCCAACAGGTGTTGAACGCATTTATCACCAGCGCGGTTCGTCTGCCCCAACGGTCCGACAGATAACCGGTTAACGGTGAACCGACGAATACCCCCAACGTGCGAATGGTGCCTATCAGCGATCGAGTCCACTCGTCGCAGGCCAGGTCGTACTGAAAATATCACTCAGACAAATTAGCTCATCACATTTAGATAACGAAAGACAGTATATTATAAACAACACACAGCACACGTGCTGTTGTTAGACAGTTCAACTGCGGAACGCAATGTGCGCTGTCACTACAAAAATTCGAATGGAATAGTATGAAGACATCCGTAGACAAACGTTGAAGTTTAATAGGCAGGACACATAGTATCCACAAGTTGGACATATGACCTAATAAATACTGCGGGTTGACGCTTCATCCAGACTGCTTCTGACCGGTTCTGTTAAAAAACACATGTCCGGATCGAGTCTAAGAAGAAGAAGTAACACAGGGTCTTAACTCTTCATAAAGACTCTTTAAGAAAATTCTTGCAACTATATTATTAGTAGTGGTAGGGCACACTGCGTTTCGCAGTCATTTGAGCAGCCCGTCTGGCGGCAGTAACCACCCCCTTACAGAATACCGCCGTGAAATAACAGTATCATGTGCTGTTGTGTTTCGGTGAGTGAGTAAGGGATGCCAGAGCCCATTACCCCATCCCTCCCTTATCCCTTATCCTTAATCCTTCTATGGTCGGCAGCGCACTTGTAGCACTTATGGCGCCGCTTGTGTTATAGGCGACGGTAGCCATCTACCATCAAGTGGATCGTCAGCCTGTCTGTCGACCTTAACATAAAAAAAAACTATCCATATGAAAGTATGAGTGCAATGGAAGCTGGAAGTTCCTCTTCCATACACTTACATCGTAAACAACCGTGTTAGTGTTGGCGTAAACATATTCGTCGCAAGGTGCGGTTTGCTCCCTGTCGAAAAGATGAGCGGGACAAGAGTCGTCATCAATCAAGGTGACGTTGACAAAGCGTTCGCAGTTGTCGAAGGAAGTGACGCTGGTGCCGGGAACGGCATTCAAGATCCATGAAGGAGAGTATTCGCGAATTCCCTCCTCCAGGTCACATCCCGGTATCACGCATCTGAAAAGGGAAATCTCAGTGTAAAACATCTTTACATAAGTATCTTTATCTTTGCATATCTTTACATATTTTTTTTTTATACAAAAAATATATATTCATTGTTACCAGCTTTTATGGAAGAGCGAAGAGGCTCCTGGTACATAAACATTTTTTTTAAGAAATTAAATAAACATGATCGAGGAAAATAATTCTGTCCAGGACATAGATTAGTTAACAAATGTTTAGTATAATATGGATGTAAAAATACATTATAATACTTATGTCTGAATAAATTTTGGTGAAGAACTTCTGGTAAAATTTACGAAATCATACGGAATGTTATATTTCTATTCCTAAAATAGCATACTAATCTTTTTATATACTTTATACTATACAGTGATAATACAATGATAAAATCTTACACCCAAACAATATAGGTACTGCAGAACAAAGAAATGGTGTGTCATATGAATAATTGAAATATCCTAATAAAGAATCTAACAATATATAAAAATATATAGTACAGAATCCGAAAAAAATGTCCTTCACCCATCTTTTTATCAGACAAGTATATTATTTTAATTTTTTTAAATCGCTGTGATGTCAGTGGCGTTCAATTAGACGATCCTTCGGAAACTTCGGAACTTTTTTCCAGGATTAAAAGTATCGTGTATCTTAATTCAGGTAATAGCGTATCTTTGTGACAAACTTGATCAAAATCTGTTATTCCGTTTGGTTTTGCAAAAATAACATACATCCATAACTACATTTGCGAATATTAGGACTTAGGTTCTTAAATTATTTTTTGATTTTTCATACGTCTTGTTATATTCGGATAAAGTACAAAAATGACACACATTTTCTTTTCATTTATACTGTAAAAAATATCAAAATTAAGTTGATGAAATGAAAAATGTACATTTAAGATGATTGTGTATGAATATGTATGATTAGATTTAAAATTTAAGTTAATTACTTAAGACGAATAAAGAATATACCTAGTAGAGATCCTGCCGGTAGTAAAAATATACTCAGTCACTGACCATCCGACAAATATGACCATAAGTGCAGCCAGCAGTAGCGTCTTCAATTGATACCACCCAAACTGTCCGATCTCTTCGGTCAGGACCGTGTCCAAGTCCATTCCTTTTTTAAATTCCTTCTCATTTTTACCATCTTGTATAGGATCACTCATCTTCACTGTTCCTAAGGGGAGATCACTTGAAAAATTGCTGTACTTTTCTCTCTTCTAGGACTGATTCAGTGCAGTCCCTGTGAGAACTCTATATAATAATAAAATGAGCGACCTACTTCTAACAAAATGCTTACATTAATGAAACCTCATCACTGCACAATAAAACGATAAATTTATTTATCGTTTTTATGTCTACAGATTATTTTTACGAGTTACACATTTTTTCCTGGATGGTTTGATAAGTAGCTTCGTTCAAAAATTAAATGACTGGGTTACTTTAATTTGATAATAGTCAAAGGATGTACCCCACTTGTGAAATTATTCGGCTTCTTATGAATATTTGAATCAGTGGCCTTAATCTTCCCTACAAGACACGACAAAAAGCAGTTTTCACCGTTTTAATCATTACTTGAAAACTCTATGTTTATAGTTTATAGTTATATTAGGTGGTGCCCGCGACTTCGTCTGCGTTGAACGATGAAAGGTATGTCTTTCTGTCCTTTCGCCATGTCCTTTCTGGTGTCCCAGACAACGTGTATGCAAAATTTCATGATCATCCGTGCAGTAGTTTTTGCAACAAACAAACTCACATTCACATTTGTAATATTAGTAAGGATATAGGTAATATTAGTCGTTTTAAATATTCAAAGATGAAGAATTGAAATGTCATGAGACGTAAATATAAGTTTGGAGATTAATAATGAGTCCTAAAATATAGTCTGCTGATAGTCTGGTCGTAAATTGATTAATTTATCTCTCACGATAATTTTTTGTACAGTCATTAGAAACTTCATTTCTTCTTCGTAATAAAATATTGGATTGGGTTTTGAATCTTTGAGCACACGCACCCGAAATACTGGTTTTGACAAAAATACAGTGTACTTATTGCAAAATGTTACACAAAACTCATTAGTACTGGTAATAAATAGGACCTAATCCTGGTCCTATTTATTTCCATTTAATGGTTAGCATTTCAAGGTAAGATAACCTTTAGTTTTTAAATATTAAGTGATAGCAGTATTTAGGTGCAGGTTCATGAAGTAAACGTCAAAATGAAATTTTAAATTTTTATTTCACAAACTGGTTTCAATGATTGTTAGGAGAAATATAATAAAATCCCACAATTACAATGATTCTTCGAACACAAAGATAGGTTTTAACAAATTTCATGAGTATTTACTCGGTTTTAAGATTCCATATCTCCGCAAATAAGGTTAGATTACAATTCGGTGGTCGGTTCTGTGGTCATTGACTTATTGCGTCCAAGTTGTTCGGCTTCTTCCATGGTATCCGGCAGCTTGGTACCAAGAGTCTCCGGAGTTGTAAAAACCAGAACACCAGACAAAAAAGCAAAACTTCCGAACAACACAGAAGGAAATTGTTCCCATACTTCTAGAGCCTGAAAACACAGTCATATAAATTAATAAATAAATTCTTCACACATTCTACACATCACCATCTAGTTCTATACTAATCAACTAATGCTTGCATCATGGATACGAGACAGTTGATATACTACATAGATTACTTTTTTGTAAATACATACATATAATAAATACAAAACATCCATGACTCAGGTTCAAAGGTAAAATGCACAACATAAAAATTTTCCCCTATCAGGATTCGAACCTACGACCGTTTGATTAACAGCTAGGGTTACTATACTAGCCACTAGACCAAACGTGTGATCTAATTCTAATATGAAGATATGGAAAAAATATTTAGTTTGATTAGCCAATAATTGAGTTAGAATATGTACTTACAAGTGCGGGGGTAAGTGGTGCGGTGATTGATCCCAACCGACCGATCATGGAGGAGAAGGCGAACAGGCTGTGCCGATACTTGGTCGGGTACAGTTCAGCGGTGTAAACGTACACCGACGTCATTACAACAGCAATGCTGTACTTTCCGATCAGATAGAGTGCCATGCTGGCTCCATCCAAACCTGTAGATGAAAGTTCCCATTTTACACATCTGTTATACCCCTTACAGAAAACCAAACTGTTACATCAACACTTGCTTTGTTGTTTCAGTGCGCAAAAAAAGAATCCCCATGCGAGTAAACGATTTCCATACTATACTAGCTGCTATACTATACATCCGCGTATCTTTGTAAATTATATACTAAAACTTTCCTCAAGAACCACTCTATCCATTGGTTAAATCAGCATGAAAATCGGTGCAGTAGTTTCTCAGTTTATCATGAACAGACAGACAGCCGCGACGGAGGACTTTATTTTATAATATATAAGGATTTCCACATGCGGCTTTAGTGCATTTGAGGCTTTCCTGTATGCGAGATTACAAAGAATGTCTTGCACAAAATGTATGGTCGTACTACAAAAGGCCTTATGCATAGTTTGGACTAGGGTGTTAAGTTCTTATATTAAACTTTTAATAAAACATAATAAAAATAGTTATTACCTTCAGGCATGAAAGCAAATCCAAATTGGCATAGAGCACATAGAAAATAGAAACAGATCAAGACAGGTTTCCTGCCTAAACGGTCGAGCAACAGAATGGCAGTCCAATAACCAGGGATTTCTATCGCGGCCACTGCTATATAGTTCACGAATCGGTTTCCTGATAAGTTTACAGCGTTGATGGACATTCCATAATATACTAGTGTATTGGTTATCCACCATATGGGAGATACCAAACACCTCAAAAGCACCACACGGGACTTGATTACGATGATCGGTAACCAAGGTTCTTTCACTTTCTCCACGTTTTTTTCAGCCTCAGCGGTTGCACGTAACGCTTCTAGGGACTTTTCGGACAGTTCTTTCTTATTGACTCTGGCAACTTTCTTGAGAATAGCTTCGGATTCCTTATAGCGTCCTTTACTCATGAGCCAACGGACAGACTCGGACAATATCCAAAAATAGCTGACGACGAGCAATTGTGGCGCGTACAGAACTTGAGTGAGGGTACGCCACGGATGTACACCCCACGCTATCAGGCCCAAAATCACTTGTCCCAAAGCAAACAAAGTGGACACCGTCGCACCTGCTACCACTCGATACTTGCGGCCAACCAGCTCCGTCACTGTAATTAATAATATCAACGTTGAAAACAAGTTTTTACTCATTTATTTGCCTTCTTATAAGGGATTATTGTAAAGTCGTCCACTAGATGGCGCTGCCGACCACAGTACGATTGAGGATAGGAAATTAAGAACGTATAGGGAAATGGGCTCTGGCATCTAGAGGTTGTCACTGCCGTCTAACTAAAATGTAATGTTATGTCCTTAATGGAAACCGAACAGAAAATCATGAAAATGGTAGCGCATTTTCATGATTTTCTTGCATTTTTAATTCACATTATTTGAAATGGATGCTTTAAAACCAGTAGGTATGCATTCTGCCACCATAGCGATCACTCTCTACTATAACCATTTTAACCATAATCATATACCAATACCTATAAGCACCCTTTATAGTTCTTAAATAAGTTAAAATTGTATAATTGTATAATTAAACTAGTGAGTGATTTTGAGTGCAAACCGTTACTCGAGGAAAACAAATGATCTTTCTTACCCAGAATAAAACAGCAAGAGTAAGCACCAGCGCCAACGGTTGACTCAATGACCTCCAGAGCGAGGAACCACTCGTATGAGTTAACGAACGAGCGCACCAGACCGAGCCACCCCGTGTTGAAAGCGTTGATGGTGAGGGCGACGCGACGTCCCCATCTGTCCGATATGAAACCAGTGATCGGCAACACGAGGAGCGTACCAATCGTGCGGATGGAGCCGATCTGAGAACGTCGCCATTCGTCGCAAGCCAATCCGAACTGGAACAAGATCATACATTATCTACGAGTACTGCACACATGTTATTACAACGACACGTTTGGTCTAGTGGCTAGTAACCTTAGCAAACGTCCGCGGGTTCGAATCCCGCTAGGGACAAATGTTTATGTGTTAAAATTTTACCTTTGTACCTGAGAAATGGATGAACCATGGATCAACTGTCTGGTATTCATAATACAAGCATTAATTGCTTACTGTGGAACTAGATGGTGCTGTGTGGAATGTGTGAAGATATTTATTATACTAACGTCATGCACGACCGTGTCAGTGTTCTCGTAGAGATATTCTTGACACGGCTCCGTCTCGTTGACGAAGAGATGTAGTCGACACACTTCGTCCTCAATTGAGCCAGGGTCCTGAATGGTGCTGTTGGAGTACCGCGCGCAGTTATCGAACGATGTCAAGCTGGTGCCAGGAATAGCGTTCAGAAGCCAAGATGGAGTAAAATCTGGATTCACGTCGTCGCATTGCGGGATTAGGCACCTATGAACATTCATTCACATTATATTGGGAATGTTATAATGACATCACTGCCTTAAACAATACTTTTATTAGCTACCTGGTAGGTATTCTTGCAGTTGTGAATATATATTCTCCAGAAGCAAACGCTGAGAACATTATGGGGAACGCTGCCAGTGCGAGTGTGATGATCTGATAACGTCCGAACTGGCCAATCTCATCTTCGAGGATGGTATCTAAGTCGACACCATGATTAACCTCACCGCCATCGCCCTTTTCTGAGCTAGCCATTTTTTTAAAGTAGTTTTATCGAAATAAAATTATAACTTCAAAGCGACCACATCGTCGCTGCCCTACGTTCAAAATTCGAAGACTTTGGAATTGGAATGCAATACATAAAGATAATGAAGGTATTATGATTTAATGAATATATTATGGATAACATTGGGTGTGATTAAATATTATCTCTAAATAAATAAACCATTATCTAAATGTTGCAAAACATTTTTATCTAATACAATAAATTACGTAGGTTTTGGGACATAAATGTCCACTCCACTACATCAGCCATAAGGTAGTTTACCCACCGCAGGTGAGCAAGCGACTATCGACTATGTTCTCGCTCAAGAAACGTACAATAAGAAATGCATTTATATTAATAGTTGATAGCTGACTATTTACACTGCCGGCGAGGACTCGCTCCACATGTTAGTCGCTGGGCGAGGTCTCGCTCCACTAGTTAGTCGCTGGGCGAGGACTCGCTCCACTAGTTCGTCGCTGGGCGAACACTCGCTCATCTTATTGGTCAGTAGTCTCAAGTAGTTATGCTCGCTTGGCGATCAAAACAAAAAAAGATTTTTTTATTATTATTTATGTCTGTCTGTCTTTTTATTTCGGCTAATCTCAGTTACGATTGGACCTATTTTGACGAGACTTTACTGCTGGTTGTTGTAAGGAGTAACTTGGGCTAATTTTACTTCAGAAAAAAATATTTATTTATATAATCTGAGTTCGCCATGGGCGTCATGGGTTCTAGCTACAACTAATAATGCACTCATTAGGTTAAGTGAAATTCACAATGTTTAAGAACAAACTGCCTCGTTGGAGGCCTTGTATAATAAAATAGAATAACATAAATACAAATGTGACGCAGGCAGTGTCCACTATTGTCCCATTATCATAATGCAATGATAAGATTAAATATATAAATTTTTATTGATAGTTATTTAGGCCTTCATTTTACTAAGGTACCTATATCATTTTTTTACATTGCATGTGTACATCACTATATAATATATTTACCACAACATAATTAAGATGACATTTGCAATGAGAACGGAGAAATGCATTCTCATTCTAATAGGAGTATTTTTTCCTAAGTGAAAAAATCACAATTGTAATACAGTAAAACAGTCTTTTAAATATTTTCGAGTTATTATTAACTTGAGTACCTAAAGTTAAAGAAAATGTAAATGTACAAAAATCTTCTACAACCGCTATTGTATTGATTGCTTGTAAATTCAAATTTGAACCTTCCTCTGACTGAAAGAAAACTACGATTGAGTAAATTTTTAAACTACCTAGGTATAATTTTATTAATTATCTTGTAAAATTCATACGTGTATGTGTATAAGTGAAACTCAAATGAAATTAAAACAATCAAAATTGGTCAATAGTCATCGTCGTCGTGATGCCGGTCCCTTGGCTTGATGATGCCGAGTTTGGTGGCGATGGAGGCGACGTTGGCCCTCACTTCCTCCTGCACCAAGTTGAAGGACATCGCCAGCAACGCGATGCCGAAGAGCAGGTACAGCGAGCACAGCGCTATCGAGTGCACTGCTGCCGTCGCGTCACCGCTCTGTCCCTGCCAAGTAACAATTACAATTCCTTTAACATGTCTTTTATGATTGCCATTGTGTTTCTTGCCATCGTTACCTGGGCAGGTACGAAATCTCCAAAGCCAATGGTGGTGAGGGTGATGAAGCAGAAGTAAGCGGCGTCCAAGTAAGCCCACGCCTCCCACTGCTTGAACAGGAAGGTGCCCGCGACTATGTACGAGGCCACCAGCAACACGCACAACCAAATCGGCACGGGCTTTATCTGTAAGCGAAGTTAAGCACCTATGTCAATCTTGTGTAGATTTGTTACTTGACAATTTATTTTAATTTACCGACTTCTGCCTTTTCAATGTCTGATGAAGCTGGATACGTTTCAGGTTGACAAGAACTCCAGGCTGCAAAACAAAAAAAGTATTGAATTTATGGTAAATTAGAGATTTAAAATAGAAACAGGTACTCATACCTGAAGGTCGTCCACGCCTTGGTACGAATTCATCACTCCAGTCTTCTTTTTCTGGCGAAGGACTCTGAAATTAAAGACAAATTTCGTAACAGCCTTAGTTTATGGTTTTCTAGTATTTGCTCTTAAGTTTTGTATAAAATGATGTTACATATCTATAAGTTCTAACGGTGTCGTCGACGGTCTGCAGTCGGCGTAGTTTCCTCACTCCTCTGGGTCCGCTTTCCACGTCTTTTCGAATGTTATCTCTCTCGATGTCCCATCTACGCTCGTAATCGTACACAGCACTCTTTGCACGTCTCCCGCGATTTCTTCCTGAACCGTAATCCTCACGATCGCGCTCGTAATATTCAGAGCAACCGCGATTCATCCTTAAAATATAAGAGATTTTTATATGCAACGATCTTAAAAACCATACCTTTTAGCGTTAAGTACATAGGTACACAGCAAACATACCTTTGATGATTGTTCCACCCTTGCCGATTCCTGGGACAATCGAATTCATAGTCATCGTCTTCAGGGTCGTAACCGCGATCCCTAATGGGCAGATCGTCCATTTGTTTTTTCCGCCTATCTTGCTCTAAAGCCTTTCTCTCCTTGTAGTTTTCGTAGTCAACATCGTAAAGGTCGTGCATCTGCAACGTCTCTCTTTCATCGTCCAACTCGTAATGCCTCTGGTCGGTCCATTCATATTCGTGTCTGGATGCAGGTGCTCTCGGCAAAGATTTACTACGAGACTCAGTTTTTGAAGTAATTTTGTTGTTATGATCCTCCAAATCGTTCAATGCTGCTGCCAAGTCTTGTAATGGAAGCGAAATTTTTGGGAACTCTTCTGAAACGTTAAATTACTGATATTAATTACTATATATTCCTAAGCTGAACAACGGTCGTTTACTTAAAAAGAACCCACAACGAGAGGATCTGTTTAATTTATTTATAGGTAAGAGATGGTATTAGTAAAACATACCTTTTTCGTCTTCATATACGTCATGACAGTATTTCTCATATCGAACTGGGGAACGTTCAACCACTTGCTCAAAGTCACGAGATCCTAAAACAGTTACACTATAAGTATTTTATGAAATGTAAAACAACGCAACCTGAATAGCATGTAAACATGGAGGTACCGTATGGTCTGTTGCGCGTTGGAGGTTGCGAGCTTGTCCTCGCTGCGGACAGAGAGGGTCCGGGTACCACTGGCGGCGGCTGCTGAGGGCGTTGCTTGCGGACGCGGCCACTGCTGTAACCGCTGTCACGGTATCTGCAGTCCGTGTCGGAATGGGCTCGCGTCAGAGGACGCCTGCGCCGAGTGGATCCACCGCCGACTCCGCTGGCGCCTCGGACCGAACGCCTCATTTATGAAAAAGAAACATACGCTTCTGTCAATTTCCCTCGATACTAAGGTACTAATTGTTGCTGATTTTTGAAATTGTCCAAAAAGAATACGGTTATACTGACCTGAGTGAAGCATGCCGCGGTCGACGATGGCGGTGATTGTGCTTCGGAGGGCGAGTGCACACATAACAGCATACTCGCCAGTATATAAACCTACAACCCACCTATATTATTACTTAATCGTGAGCGCCTAAAATTTTAGTTACGGCAATTAATTCCTCTTTTACGTGTACCATACATATGGCATTCAGCAGGCGTCAAATACCTGAACGAAGAGGCCATGACGTCACCGATGTTCGAAAGACACAGCAGCATGAGGGGTATACCGAGGATGGCGTAGAAAATTGTCACCACCTTGCCGGTTTGAGTCTTCGGTGCTATGTGTCCGTAGCCTGTGGACACGATTTATCTACTAAGTAAATTCCTGTTATCCAATTGAAATTGTCATGCGTCATGTTTCTCTTGTGTTAACCTTTAGTTAGTGGCATGGTGCATCCTATAAAGGGTCCTGAATATTTTGAAAATATTCAAGACTGTAAGTTTTCGTTAGGAATAATAATGTCAACTTCATTGGGAAGTTTGTTTGGGATGTTAGTAAATCCGTCAGCAAGTATTGTTATTCTTCACTTTTAGTGTTAACTTAATCTAAATTAACTACATAATAGTCTAAAATATCTGGTCTAGGAAAATGACGAAAATTTTGACATAATATGATCAGTTTATTTACATAAACACGTATAAGCATCGGTGGTTCAGTGGTAGAATGCTCGCCTGCCACGCGGGCGGCCCGGGTTCGATTCCCGGCCGATGCATTTATGATTATTTGTAAAATATATTTTGTTTTATTTGGCCATACTACTTTTTTGTTTTTAGTAAAATTGCGGCATACTTGTATGCAAAAATAATTTTGAACCTTTTTCTCATATTGTGTTTGTGAACCGAATTTCTTGTATATTTTTTGTTTAAAAGCGCACTTATAAATAAAATCATATGGAAACACATAATTTTCGACATTGAATCCGCAAGTAGCAGTTTAGCCTTGAAAATAATTCAGGTATCAATATCTAGTAGGTAAAGTAAGCAATTAAATAGATTCGAATATTAAACTACATATGTTACAATAAATAATTATAATACGTAACAAAGTAATAATTATGATTATGCATTTTAACGAACAATTTTTAATGCCAATGTTTCAAACTGTTTCTATTGAGAGACTTTGATAAACGAGATTCTTCATTTCCTCACTAATATTTTAATGGGAAAGTTTTATGGGAATGGGATTTTGAAAACTACTGATGGGCAATCATTTCATTTATAAAGTGAGGCGGACGAAGTCACGTGCAATAGGTAGTCTATCACATACATCTAAATTTGGTAGGTTTATTGGAATTCATCAGATATATATGTAAAAATTAGACAGAAATAAGAAATATTAAAAAATAGTTAGGTATAAATATATAGGCAATGTATTTCATATTCCACCGCGACGTTTTCGAACTTAGGTACTAAGTACTTTGAAATTACAAATTTAAAGTCCATTTGGTGAAATGTTATTATCACATCATCATTAAAAATAAGTAATACACATTTTTTTTTAATAATATTGTTTCATTACTCCGTTGATATTTATCAGCACTAATCAAGTGAGACCACTCGTCAGACTAATCGCCGTTTAGTTTTTTTGTATATGTAAATAAAATTAATTGATATTTTCTTGTATGTGTTTCCGTCATATTATTTGAAACGGATACCATCGAGGTCGACCTGTAACCTTCCAAATTTAATATTTGTGTACAACACATAATTGGTAAGTGGCCTCAGTACTTTCCCAGATTTGGGGCAGATTCATGTAGATAACGGACGCGACCTTCCTCTTGCCAATTCTAGACTCAGATGTCGTGTATCGGGATAACATTATATACACTATTCTTATGTAAGTACTTAACTTTTTATTAAATTTAATCTCTTTTTTTACAATTTAACAGACAACAATCTACGAACATGCAGATATTAACTATACCCACATTCAGATTTAGATATATTTAACCACTGAAATTTCAAGTCTTTTAGGTGCAACGTAAGATGTCAGATTATCCAATGAATATTAATCGTAAATATATAAGATAAATAAATAAATAACGTTAAACGAAATCTAGATTAACAAACTTGTCAGTTTTATAATTATTAATTTAATATCTAAGAATTAAGATTCCAATTATTATTTTACAAAAATGGGGTTGTAGCTACTTTTGTTCATCATATTAGATTGATATGATTCGCAATTAAAAGGATTTCTCACTCCAATAACCACATAAATTACGACTAATTTTTTTTTTTTTTTTTTGGAGATAATTATTACAAATGTTAGTAAATTAATTTTTCAAATTTTCTTTGAATAAAATATTTTTTTAGTTATTTCGACGGTGGGGAAAGAATGAATGTCAGTGTAATAGTGGTATAGAAGACGTTTTACAGTGCAAGGAGGAGGAGCAAGGTCATTTTCAGATCAGCCTTTCAGAGTGTGGGGCGCATTTGGCCACAGTCGGCTGTTGATTGAGGACGCGCGCGTTCGCTTGTATAGTTGAGGGCGGCACGAAGCCGGTACCCAGTAACCAGCCAGTAACCAGCCAGTAGCTGCGCAGTGACCGATCAGTGACTTATGAAGAACTAAATATTTTATTTTCTCACTTGTGACAACTTCAAAAATGCGTTACGGTCAGTACTTTTATTATTATCTATACCAATATTATATAAAGTTGAAGAGTTTGTTTGTTTGTACGCGCTAATTTTAGGAACTACTGGTTCGAATTGAAAAATTATTTTTGTGTTGGACAGACCATTTATCGACGAAGGCTATAGGCTATAGAGAACGTGGACGAAGTCGCGGGCACAATCTAGTTATCCATATCTTTAAATGTGTTGCTAAGCGCAAAACTCGAGAACGGCTGGACCGATTTTAATAGAGGGATAATCAGGGAAGGTTTTTATTTTAATAAATAGTTAAATCATAAAAATGTAGTTTGGAGATTTGCAAAGGTCGCCTAGTAGTAGAGGGGGAATAGTGCCGTGGGCTATTCCGTTCCCCATAAGGGAGATATTGCTACAACGAGTCCTTGAGTGTTTACGCAAGTTGCGTCGCCGCCGCCCGCCCACCGCCAACACTAACTTAGGTGCTTAGGTTATAAATGGCAATGGAAATAAATAAACCACTATGAACATGCGTACACGTGCTTAATTTAAATAAATAGCTTTCAATATTTACACACAATTAAAATATTTTTATAGAATTATGCAACTTTTCCCAACTAGCAGCTGCCCGCGACTTCGCTCGCGTAACTTTGTAAATTATATACTAAAACCTTCCTCGAGAACCACACTATCTATTGGCGAAAACAGCATGCAAATCGGTGCAGTAGTTTTTGAGTTTATCGCGAACAGACAGACAGACATACAGACGCGGCGGAGGACTTTGTTTTATAGTATGTATACAATTAGATATTTATAAATGTTATGTTAGTCTTAACATTCAGTAATATTTAGTAAATTAAAATAAATTAAAGTAAATTAAAAAATAAGGCCCCTCCAGCGACATAGCTTTTATTATTTTGTCCCAATATTTGTCAATTCGAGAAAGTTATGAAACCTTTTGAGACATTTCCGTACTTCCGGCCAGCGAGTCCAGCGAATGGAGCATCGAAGGAAGAAAATTGTATAGTGTTTTACTAGCTAGGATGATGGCCAACCACCAACCTGGCTGTACTACACCGAACGTGTTAAGAAAAGCCTAATTGGATCAAATCTAAAACAAATTATTCCCTGATTCACTATTGTAGTACTGAGATGGCGTCATCGCCATTCAATTGTTATAGAGGAACAAAGACAATTGCCAATATTACCATAATATTGTACAATGGCCAGACTAACACTAATTAACCCTGAAAGGATTGTTCGTATATTTTTTTATGTTAAGATCGATAGACAGGCTGACGGTCCACTTGATGGTAGGTAGTACGATAGTACAGTAAGTAATAGTAGGAGCAAGGATATCCCTTGATAGGGAAGATGGACTCCTATTCACTCACCGAAACACAACAGCACATAATATGCTGTTATTGAACGGTGGTCCTCTGTAATGACTGCGAAACGCAGTGCGCCCTGTCACCACTTTACAAATCCAGACCAGAGCCAACTTTGAATCGAACCCGGAACCCGTGAGACAGTGCGTTAAGGCAAGCACTCTTAACCACTCATCCAATTGGATCGTCAAATGTTCATGTTTTAATTCACAGAATCGTTATGGTTGTTTTTGGCTGTGGCGGTTGTGGCGGTGTACGGAGAAGCCTGGAAGTGGCCGGACGCGGCTGAATCCGTGCGAATCGACACGAAGGTGCGTTTCGTCGAGGACGAACCGCCCAATCGCAAGTTAGTACCGCCTCAGTGACTCGTGTTGAATTGGTTGAATGAGATGATAATTGCAACGCGCAACGCGTCTCGCTTGGTTGGATTTCGGCGCCTTGGCCTACTATTGCACCGACTTGCTCGGTTACATTACATTACAACTTAATAAGATATGGAACTTACACCTTGCGTAAACTTTATTTTATCAACGTTAAAGTACTTTAATTAAAAAGCTTTCGCCCTAGTATAGCCCAAGAATAAATCAATTAAAAAGATTCTTAATTTATAACAACTCTTTTGCAGTAAAAATATTGTTTATATATCGGTACTACGTACCAAAAGCATTTGCCAATAAATTTCCATAGTATTTATTCAATTCTAACTAAAGGACCGTTTTGAAAATTTTTGTCACTTTTGGAAAGCTATATTACGAGATATATTACAGGTATCAGCGAGTAACAAAAGCTATATTTTATAAAGTTGCGCATACGAAGTCGCGTGCAACAGCTAGTACATAATAAATACATTGACTTAGTTACTTTTTGCTATTATTGAATTACTTAATAATAGCGTTCAGCTTAATCTATTTGGATCTCTTTGGTCACGTTTAACGTTTACCGAAACTAGTTTTATAAAAACTACAACATCATAATATGTTACAAAAACTTGTATCTTGAAGATAATCATAAACTGCTTTTATGTTTTTATTAAATGAGTAAATTAGATTCGCATTCTTCACCATTCTGTTCATTCTTTTCATTCATTGGTGTATGTATTGTTTCGTATTGCATTAGACCATAAGAAAGAGCATTCATTGCATCTCGACTTGACACTAGAATGGGCTGCGCTTGCGTCACACGAGTGACGCCCTAATTTCAAGCAATTAGTACATCCTTTGCAGAATTTCAATAATAATAGACCACGCAATATGTTTTATGTTTCCTTCATTAAATATTTAAAATATATCGATCGGAAGCGATCATTATAATCATTAATATCGAATATCAAATTTGAATAACAACACAAAATAAATTAAATCGATTTTCAGATCTTAAATTGCATCACTATCGATATCGATAGTGATAGTGATAGTGATAGTGACTCGCTTACCTGAGACGTTAGTTAATCGTTACAAAAATTGATTGTTGCAATATATTTAGGTTATGTAACATCTGACAACATTTTTAACTTCAGGTACGAAGAGAAAAACGTGCAGAGAGATGAAATATCGTCGACAGGAGAACAGGAGAGACTCGAACCTAATCGCCAACACGATCGACATCATAGGTAATATGTAACATTTTAGCTTTCATTAACTAACTAAATACCAACTCACTCTAAACAAAATATATAGCATTTTTATACACTTTAGACCGAAAGCGTACAGTGAAGACAATATACCGAAGCTGATGTGCAAGTGCGTCTCCTCAGCACCGAACTGCAACCATGGAGGAGATTTGACGGTGAGCGTCTGCCATTTATTACTGATGGTAACCACAAATCTAAATTAATTAATATTTTCTTGTTCAGAATGTTTGCAGTTCCGGCAAATACCTTTGCTGTTATCCACACAAGAGTTCCAACAAAAATGAACACTTGACCTCAGGTGTGTAATCGAGTTATTATTTTTTTATGATTCATATATTTGGCCAAGCATCTTAAATGTATAAAATCATTATAAGTTTCAACTGTCAACATTTTAACACAATGCTCAATATTGTATGCTTATAGAAATTTTCAACGAGCTAGAAGACGAACGCCTCACGCTGCTACCAAACAATGGTAATAACAGAAATGGACCATTCTCAACATCGTCCGACCAATTCGAAGATGCCGATTTACTTGTTGGGCCACACGGAAACACTGGAAACATTGGTCCACCAAAAAAGAGGCCAATACTTGTGGGTCCATCGGGCCCAACAGGAATCATCGGTCTCCCAGGAAAAACTGAGGCAATCCTTGTCGGTCCGAAAGGACCTTCTGGCACGATTGGTCCAAATGGAAATGATAGAGGAGTTCTTGTCGGACCGGGAGGACCGACGGGACTTATTGGCCCAGGTGGCAATGATCATGGAGTGCTCGTCGGACCTGATGGCCCAATCGGTGATCTCGGTTCCCAAGATATTTACAAAGGACCTAACGGGTTTCGGAAAGACGTAATACAAAGTGAATCAGCACAAAGAGGAGTGTTAGTAGGTCCGGGTGGACCTACCGGTATTATTGGGCCGGCATATAACCAACGTCCCGTTCTTGTAGGTCCTGGAGGTCCGACAGGAATAATTGGTCCTGGAATAAGAGGTAATAACCGAGGTGTGCTCGTCGGTCCGGGTGGTCCGACTGGTAATATCGGTCCATATGGAAACTATCGTCCGCAATACCAGCAGGGTATACTTGTGGGTCCCGGTGGACCTACTGGTACTATAGGTCCCGGAAGACAATTGCTCGTAGGTCCGGGAGGGCCGACCGGAATTATTGGACCGAATCGGAATGGTTATTTCGGTAAATAATTGAACTCTGTGATGTGACCCACTTTTGGGCTAACTTGAAAATATTATGTAAATGTGTACATTATGTTAAGTTAATTTAGATATATCAGACGTATTTTTTTATAAAAAATAACGAAAATTAAAGTAATTAGGTCTATGATTTTATTCAATGCTTTTTTTTGTTTAGGTTTATTATATCCTCATTATAGTTTCCAGTAACTTTCCTACCTTTATTTACTACATATTTCATAATGAAAATTATATGGTAAGACTGTCTGTTTATAAGTTAGTCTGTTAGTGTTAAAAAAAGACGATTTATCTTGTAAACCCTTCTCGAAAACTATTGTTTGCTTTGAGAAATAAAGTGCACCATCTTTTCTTAATAAACAAACTGAAAAGTTAACATCGTTAAATAAAAGTATTATTGATCACTTATTTCTGTAAAAAAATAGTTTGCATTTTCCCATCACATTTATCTAAAAAATAATTTTCTATTTATGCAACTAAGAACCATAATTTTCTACTTTCATTTTTGAATACTCGGTGTTTTTTTAGCCTTTTTTTCACTAGAAACATTTGATATATTTTTCAATTATTTCACGCATGAAGCAAGTACTCAATAACTGTTTTAGTTAAAGATAACTAAAACCATTGCCGCCCTATCCGAATAGTTGCAATGACGTACTCGTATTTGGCGTATTTGGCGCAGAGCCAACGACTCACCGATAGTGGTGATGACGATGATGGAGTAGAAGAGCGCGCCCGTGAAGGTCCACTGGATGTGCTCCGTGCTCTCGTTGCCATCCCATCCGCGCACCTTCATCTCCAGCAGGATGGCGTTCTCGAAGTCCTTCAGCATATCCACCACGTCCATTGTCCAGTTGGTGGGGTCGAGCAGCGGCGCGTTCTTTGTCATGCTCCAAATGGAGTTCGTCGTGTTGTTGCGGATCTGCGATATGTTCCTTTTCACCTGGCGGTTATATAGGTTTAGCCATAGGCAGATGAGTGGTAAGGGTACTTGGCTAACGTCTCAGAGGCCCCGGATTCGATTCCTGGCGGAGTCAACTTTGGAAATGAATGTTTCAAAGTTGGTTTGCGTTTTGCAGTAACTTAGCTCTTACACAAGACTACCTTGAAATATTAGCATGTGTGCTGTTGAGTTTCTGTGAGTGAGTTAAAGCCATTTGACAGTAGTTACCTATCATCAAATGGATCGTCAGTTGTCGAACTTAACATTTAAAAAAACTTACTTCTCTCTCGTTCTCGGCTTCCAATTTCTCGAAGGTGACCGCGCCGAGGATGCAATACGCCACCACGAGGCTGATCATCACGAAGTGGGAGAACACCACCGAACACAGCTTCCAGGTGTAGTACAACACCTGGCAAATTCCTTATTAATTTATCTATCATTCATGGAAGTAAATAAAAGTGTTTTGGCCCACCTTGGCGCACTGACTCGGAGGCGGCATAGGGTACTCCACGCGCTCCATCCGAATATCTCTTCGAGACATGATGCAACCATCCAGACACACTCCACTGACTGACACTTATGATCAAAACTATTTCTAAATCCTTCACATATCTTGTGAAACACTTTCAAATCAAATTTGACATAATATCACAACAATTCACTAGATGTGACACACATTTAGATATGGCTAGAGTAAATATTTAGGCGTCGGGAGCTGGTCGGGAGTCGACGCGACGGAGGCCGGTACCACCGGTACTGTGGCCGCGTTCTCTGACTCGATTGAAATGGGATAATTCGGGAACCGCCATTCCGCGCTTACTGCATACACATTTACCCAAACCGATCTAATTCGGCAATTTTATTATCATCCGTACGTCAACTATGCCGAGAGCCATGGTACTCATAACTTTATATTTATTAACGGTACCTAAACATTCTTCATTTTATTGTATTTACTATTTAGTGCTCGTAGTGTAGTTAGTTAATTTAAAACGTATTCTTTCCCCTGCCAAATTCTTTAGCAAAGAATATGCATATCGAACCGTTGAGATGTTTTAAAAAATATATGTATATTTTTCTTGAGTTAATAACAAAATCTAGTATTTTTATTATTATTTTAGTACCTAAATAATAAAAGCTAAATAAATTGTTGGATGGGTCTTTGATTAATTTTCCGACTGTAAAATGTTTGAAACTGCACTTTATATGCGACATGAAGGGAAAGTACCTTAAATATCGTAGATACGATATTTTGCTGAAAGAAGACTTTGTTATTTTTAAGTTAGTAATATTGCATTCAAAGATTTTCTAAAAATTACGTCATCGACGGCAATACATAATATTCTTGAAATTTGAATTCTTTTAAGATACTATGTTACTTAAGAAGAATTATTATTTTTTCTCCATTCTTTCGATTGGCATCATAAAAATACGGGTGATTTTTTTTCACATTTAAGTCAGTTCGATTCACAGATGAAGCAAGTAATTTTTAGAAAATCTTTGAATGCAATATTACTAATTTTTAAAAATAACAAAGTCTTCTTTATGTTATTTTTCATAAGAAGGTCATAAGACGTAAATAAATGAATTTGAATTTGAATAATTTTAATAAAAGGAAAGCGGCTGATGAACATTTCCACTTGGCATCTGTTTTTGGGTTTGTCGCTGGCTACACCATAGTTTGGGTTAAACGAAATTAAAATTAAAACAATAAGGAAAATCTTATTGTATATATTATATTTTATGATTTCATTTTGATTACAATTACAATCACTTTCGAAAACAATTGTCTTTTTAAAATTGATAATTCAAATTACTTATATCTATTATTAATTTGTACCTGATCATGTTTCAAAGTCGATTGTAAAACCATTAATACATTATACTCGTATCTACTATATATTATTATGTAAGTTAAAAACTGAGATTAATGTCACCCTTACATTCCGACTAAAATTAAATATATTAATATTTTCACAAATAAACACCTTTTAATAAATTATAAATTATACCTACCTATTACATAAAGATATCACTTGATTACAAATTCGGTTAGATATGAAAAAAAGACAGGAAAAATGTTTATTTTGTACATTGTAAAGTATTGGTATTTTACAAAATATTAATATAGAGTAAGAAATTCAAACTTATTTAAAATTATTATTTCGAAAGTTCAGGAAATAGAAATACATATTGTAAGTAGGAGTTTTGTTGCAATGTTCAATAGATGTCGCCATTGAGAACATCTCTTCAATATCTGTGTGTTGTGCAAATGTTAGTCATTTCGTTTTATTTACAAAGTAATTACATTATTTAATTGAGAATTGTCTGGAGTATTGTTTTATTTGCATTTTCTATACATTGTAAAATAAATTTAAACAAACAGTGTGTTTAATTGCGTTGTCTTATTTTTAACATTAGGTATCTTACAAACTTTTTTACATTTTACAACTGAGTGTTTTACAAATTCTATGAACATGAATTGTTTCACCGCTTTTTTTAAACTTTATCTCTGATATTTTTCTTGTGGATACTCAAATTGCACGTAAAACTCGTCGTACTGTAACTTAATTATGAAAAAATATAGCTTTTAAGTATGCAGTTAAGTTATTGTGAATTTGGCACGGCTTTTGTTAAGAAATAAAAGTATCTCTTAAAAAATAGGAGAACTGTTAATAAATAAATAGTATCAACAACTCTTTTAGTGAGTATTACCACTTTTAATGAGGACTTTATGCTGTTTGCAGAATGATAATTAAATTTCAATGTATTTTCGATTCACGTTTTACAAAGAAACTAATTGAAAATTGTTTTTTTCTATAAACTTACATTTACTAATTTCACTAACTACGCTAACGTGGCAAACTTACCAACCATTACCTATTTCATATCGTACAATTATAAATAATTAATTATCGCATGAATCAATCTCTGAAATGGGTATAACTTCTTTACATATTAGTAAGTACTGACAATGATTCTTGGCAGTCCTTAAGGTATATAGAAAAATAAATCATGAAGTTCATCCTCTGTACCTTGTGGCTGTCCACAAGGTAAATAAAAAGGTTTCATGTTATGACTGCTACTTGAGAGTGACGACATATTATTATGAGGAGAGCTGAAGGTCGCTCAAGGCTCAGTTTGTAGTATTCATTTCGATATTATTTGTGTTGATTTGAGTGCTCGATTTCGGCTGCGACTTGTTTTTGGTAATCTGTTCTGCCTCCTGAATGGTGTCCGGCAGCCGCGTGTTTAGAGTCTCGGGAGTGGTGATCATTAGGCCGCCAGCGACCAATGCACTCGCACCGAACAAAACGGACGGCAACCACTCCACATAAATCGCCTGAAAACCAAAAACAAGTCTTACTACGTTGCTCTCAAATTGCTCATTACATATGATAGATTTATTTAACTGAACTCACCAGTAGGGGCATCTGAGGCGCGACAATACTCCCGATGCGTCCGACCATGGAGCAGAAGCCGAGCAACGAGTGCCGCGCGTGCGTCGGGAACAGCTCCGAAGTGTACATGTAGATGCCGCTGAATGCTTGCGTTATTGCGATCTTCCCCAACAGGTACAGAAGCGTGCTCAGCCATGACATTGACTTTGGCACGAACGCTATGGCCACACAGGACAGTCCACATACAGTATACGCCGCGAGCAATGTCCTCCTCCTGCCAATCCTGTCGAGCACGAGAGCGTTCGTGACGACAGCTATCACTTCCACGCTCACCACCAGCATGTAGTTGGTGTACTTGTCGCCGGCGAGCGTCACTGAATTGATCGCCAGGCCGTAGAACACGAACGTGCACGTGATCCACCACCACGAGCATATCGCCAGCCGCGTCATTATTATCCGAGATCTCATCACTTGCCTCCACAAGCCGTCCTCCTGTTCGGAACCGCCTTTCTCCTCCGTCGGTTTCACTTTCTCTTCCGTGAGTTGCTTCATAGTCTCTTCCGATAACGTTACGTTGTTCATTTTGGCAGCTTTAAATATAATTTCGACGGCTTCCTCCTTGCGGCCTTTAGACAGTAGCCATCTGATACTTTCCGGGAGAAAGTATATGTACGACAGGAACAACAAGGAAGGCGGATACACTATTAATATGAATGTCCTCCAATATGGAAATGTCTTGGCGAGGAGAGCGAAACTGAGTCCACCGAGCACTAAAACGATCCCCAGGAAAGCTGTCGTCAGAACTCTCTTATCTTGTCCTAGAAGTTCGATAGCTGAAAAAGAAATGATCCCCTATTAAGACTTGAGACCTATTGGATATCTAATAAAACTAAGGACACTTAGCCTACTGAGGGCTAAGACTGGATTACACTAACCGAAACACAGAAGCATGCCTCCTGTAAGAAGGCAACAGTGAATCTGAATCCTCTGAATTAATTGAAATGAACTTACTGATAATGTAGGCAGCGGGGAAGGCGCTGGCGCCAGCGATTGTTTCCAGGAATTCTACTATGACGTACATCTCGTAAGAGACAGAGAACGCTTTCATAGTTCCGATGGCCCCCACTAAGGTGCAGCTCAATATCAGAGCGCGTTTACGACCCCATCTGCAACAAGATAACACATTTTCTTCATTTTTACGATAAAAGCCTACCACGTTGACGAACAGTAAACACGTACCGATCTGATATGTAGCCGAGTATTGGCAAAGAGACCAGCATACCGATGTTGTGGATGGTCCCCACCAGAGTTCTCTTCCACTCCTGGCACGCAAGGTTGAACTGGACAATAAGTAAATCGGTTAATATGATCCTATATTTGAATGTCGGATGAAGATTATCGGAAAAAAGTAAGGCATTGTTGCGTTCTTGAATAAATAAGGTCAAGGAGATCAAGTCCACTGACGCATCACAAACCGAACTCACCACACTGTAATGACCGGTGAACTGTGGCAATAAGGCTACACCATTTGGATGACCATTTATTTCGCTCTTATTAAATAAGAGGTATTGAACAAAACATTACAGGTCACCGTCATTGCTCCGTAGACTACACAAAAAACAGAGGTACTTTGACCATTTGTAATTCTGACGATTTGAAAAACTGACCATCTAAAATAAATCATCAATACTAATAAATCTGTAAGTGTAGTATTGTATGTATGTATGTATGCCTATCTTGTGATAGGCTACTTTTTTCCTTTTTCAACGCGGACAAAGTCGCGGGCGCCAGCTAGTAAATAAATAAGAATCATTTAGCAAAAGGAATTTTACAGTAAGACTTACTTAGTGGAGCAAATATCTCGATGATAATGTGTATACATATTTAATCTTTTTTTTATGTTTATGTTTATCTTAACTAATCCTTACTAATATTATAAATGTGAATGTGAGTTTGTTTGTTTGTTACGCTTTCGCGCAAAAACTACTGAACCGATCACCATGAAATTTTGCATACACGTTGTCTGGGACACCAGAAAGGACCTTTCATCCAGGAAAAGAGGACAAAGTGTTATAGCAACAAGTGGTCAAACGTTATATTGCTTATTTTTTTTCATTTTTTAACGCGGACTAAGTCGCAGGCACCAGCTAGTAACGTTATAAATGCAAATGTCAGTTTATTTGTTACGCTTTCACAACTCCTTGGAACACCAAAGTACCTTTGTCCATCGAAAATAGTATTTTCCGAAGAACGCGGTCGCAGTCGCAGGCAAAGGGTAATTATTTAATTTTTTTTTATGAAAGCATTTATTTGAAAAGAGCAACTGGAATTACGACATGTAACCTACAACATTAAATAAGCAAATATATAAATAGGTAAGTGAGGAGGTGCTGAGGGGTAGATTTATGTAGAGTTTATATCAAGTGCTTGTACCTACAAGAGTTTGAACATTGTTGTATTGTATTGTAGGTACATTTGGTGTATATTACGTATTGACCTCCGGATGAGGATATGAAACGCATCCATTGTTGGAGCCAACAATCAATGCCGAACGAAACTATTCTGTTACAGGCGAATACGTAATATTGATAATAAATAATCATTATAGCTTGGGCGAGGTCCTTCTCAAGCGTTTTGGTCGCTTGCAATTCTAGATTGCATATGACATGCATCAGTGAGCGAGATAAAGAGGCATACGATTATTATCGCTCAATTTGCCTGCGCACTTGTCAAGGTCGTTGCTGGGTAAATAAATGCAATTTATGGGAGCCTGCACTTGCTTAGTCGATACTGACTTAGAGTGGACCAATCGACACGTTTGGTCTAGTGGTTAACCAGATGGTCGCGGGTTCAAATCCTGCTAGGGGCAAATGTTTATGTATTAGCATACACCTTTGTACCTGAGTCATGGATCTATGTAGTATATCAACTGTCTGGTATCCATAATACAAGCCTATAGCCTATGTTGAGTTGGCAAAGGCAATGTTGAGTCACCTCAGTCACAATAGTGTCGTTGGAAGCGTAGAGCCATCGATCGCACGCCACCAGCTGGTCAGTGAAGGCGTTGGCGTCGCATGGCAACTGGTCGTCGACGACGGTCCTACGCTGGCAACGTCGCTCGCGGCCGCTGGCTGGAAGAGCAGCCTCCAGCCACCGAGGGCTGTACTCGCTACTGTTCCAACTCTCGCACTCCGACACCACGCATCTGAAATCAATTATTGGATTTTTAAACCTTTATCCTCAATTCTACTAAAGTTACTTGTATTTTAGGCGATAGCAGCCACCTACCATCAAGTGGATCGTCAGCCTGACGGACGACCTTTAATGAATATAAAAAAGAAACTTAATTATCATAATGATATAAATTGACTATGACAATGACCCAGTACGTACCGCATTTGAAACGGTAATCTTTATTTTTAGGAAAATCATTCAGCCGAAACCTGTCCTAAAAGGAAAAAGAGAAGTGTACCTCAGGAAATTAAGGTGCTTCTGTTCATATTTTTCATTTCAATACATTTCAGCAATTTAAGGATTGTGTAATATATTTAATATATATAGTACAGAAGACGTTGTGATGGTCTGCAGAGAGTAAATTACTTGCACTGTTTTGTATGATGCTATAGAAGTATCTTAAATAAGTGTCATCATTTCTAGGGACTTAAATTTGAGATAAGAAAATCTCCATTTATTACACATTATTATTCCATACACCTATTAAACATATGAGTAGAAGCAAATAATAATAAAAAATAGTTGTAACAATCGACCGATAATTGTTCCCATCGTGTCCCTCACGACGAAAATCTCGCGAAAGCCAAGAGAAAACTTGGATGTTCCTCCCGATAGTCGTAATTAAGTTACCAGTATTTTATAGGCTCTACACTGCCACCCTGACTTTAATAAATGCTTATTTAGTGGCTAGTAACAACCTTGGTTTACAGTCAACTGACTGACTGGTCAAATGTACTAATATTAGAAATGCGAAAGCGACTCACTTGCTTTCACGTTTTAACTACTCAACATCATTAAATTTGGCATTCACGTTGACAGGGAAACGGAAAAGTACACATAAAAGTACTGAATCCGAGGGTTCATATGAACACCAAAAAAAAGAGGCACGGACGAAGTTGCGAGTGAAACTAATGAAATACTCGTACATAAGTATAAACATGAAAAATTATCTCTGTTTTTTGCTTCCGAGTCATCTTTTTCATTTTATTTATTGAGTTTATTAAAAGAAATTATAGTCGCTTGTTGTTGCGGACAATGTTTGTTTTGTTTTATATCTCTTGTATTTATTTGAATACTTTGTCTGGGGGACTGCCTCTTTGTATGTATTTACAGATAGACAGGACGTGACGATTTGCCATTAGGCATATAAACGTATCCTATAATGATCGATTACTGAAAAAAATCACTATACAAGCCAGTACATGCGGATACTACTTATATGCGGTGATGTTGATCAAACTGGGTTCAATATTATCGTAACACATTCGTTATTTATAGTTAACTGCAATATTTATCAATTGTACCAACAACGATGCAGGAATTGTTAAACAAAGAACTGCTTTGAAAACAATAACAGCAAAAAGAAGAGCAAAAACTTTATCTTTTAGTAAATTATTGTTTAAATGAATACGTGCCTTGAGTACCTACAAAGAATACAACAAGTCATTTGTGGATAATACCACAGTTACACTAATAAGGGTCTTCCGTGAAGCAACTATTGAAATAATGAGTGTGGCCTGATATTGTATTAAAATAATTAGTGTGACTGAAGACGCCGTGGCACACGAAAGGTAACTTACAAAAAAAATTAAATACATATCTATTGAAGATACGTATCCATCTCTAGTTGTCCTCAATCGATCCGAAAACTTAAGGAAAATCCGTGTCTAAAATTAACAATTGTATTGTGTACTTATACCACTTAAAAACTAATTGATGGCATGACAAATTACGCTTAGTACGACAATTATTGCCAATATCCACTTGGCTCAATTAAGACTACCTTATTGAGACCCCAGTTCGATTACCAATTTTCTAATGTTTCGTGCATTTCAAATAAAAACCGATAATATTCAAGTTTGTTACACGTTTATGACGCTACCGACTTAAGAGCACAGGAAACAGGAAAGGAGTCATCGGACTCTAAACTGAATACTAGCATTGTATCATGAATGACCACTCGTCAGATAGTCCGACAACAATGCATCAACTTACACAATTCAAACGAGATATCTTAGGCATTGATGTTGATGTATAAGTACTAAGAATCCTTGGATGTGATCTGTGCATACAAACCTTTAAACATTCACTCTCGTGAGCCAAGTTACCTGTAATCGACGTCGCCGGCTAGGAAAACGTAGTTGATGCCGTACAGCGCAGCCGTGTAACCGACCAGCGCCATCATCACATAGTTCACGATGTGGAAACGTCGGAATTGACCCAACTCCCGCATCAAGCGCTCGGGGTCTACCTCGCCGGTTTCCCTTCTATCACAATTCGTCGACATTTTCACCGAAGTTAAAACAAGGCAAACATTACGTAGACACAGACACAAAACCAGTTCTGTTTTCGTAGTATTTTGAACGTACCGCAAACAGAAACCGCACCGACGCCGGTTACCGACAGCGACTGAATGGACGCGTGCTCCTGCGCATCGCGTTGCGTCGCCGTTCACCTCGTGTGCTACTCGTCAGCACACGTGCAGTTTTCTAAATTTCACTCAAGGGAGACGTGATCGGCGAGAGCTTAGACTAGGGCTACGAAAACACAATTGCGCAAATGAACTGCATCCGATGTGAATTGTGTAATGCAACCTTCGCTATAGACCGAGGTACCCAAACGTAGTGAGCAAACCACTCACCTACATTTCTGTCAATGGTCGCCAATCTAATTTCACCATTTACAAACTGTAGGAGGTTTCAATTATGTACTACTAAATATAACTAGCTGTTGCATGCGACTTCGTCCGCGTAACTTTGTAAAATATAATACATTCGTGTCTGGAAATACACATACAAAATTTCAAACCAATCGGTCAAGCCGTTTATTAGTTGACATACCGACAGCAGCGCCACTTATCGGGTCCAATTGTATTTTTAAATCATCCAGGAAATCATCGAAATACCATACCTATATAAAATTTCAACCCAATCGGTTCAGTCGTTTAGAAGTTATGTGAAAAAGATAAGTACGAAAGGATAATTCTTACTACTCGTTGTCCTATTACCCGTTTTCCCGTAGGAATGAAGCATTTTCCCACGATAAAAAGTAGCCTATGTTCATCACGGATAATGTCGACTTTTAATGGTAAAAGAATTTTTCAAAACGGTCCAGTAGTTTCGGAGCCTATTCTATACAAACAAACAATCAAATCTTTCCTCTTTATAATATAAGTATAGATAATTATTTAATTACATAGAAACATAATTATGTTCAAGTAATGAGTGTACAAAAATTTTCTGAAATTATTCGCCGTTTATATTTCAACGCGAAGTCGCGGGCTCCAGTTATTATTTATTATCAACACCTGATGTTTTCATCGGGCGTTAAATTGCTCATTTATTCAGGTAGGCGTTATATTTTTTAACGCACACAAAGTCGCGAGCACCTACTAGCATTTAATTAATAAAATGTAACCAGTAAAAAGTAATATCTGTAAGGTAGCTGTGGTATGTGACCTCACCTGTGGGGAACGTCCGCAGCGAGGAATATGTAAGTGGTGTGCAGCAGCCCGACCTGGAAGGCCGCCATGGCGACCATGAAGTACACTTTGAGGTGGAAACGGCTGGCCTGCCCCAGCTGCTGCATCACCCCGTCCACGTCCACGCCGCATGCCACTTTTGCACTCATCTCGACTGACCGCTGTTACGGTGGCTGCAGCACTGATCCGACACTGGCCTGCCACCCCGAAGGCGACAGCCGGTGGGCCGCTCAGCCGCTCTGTATACTCGCCAACAATAGTGGCTTACGCAACCAAAGCCATTCAACTCGTTCAATTGGCTTCGCAAAAAGAAAAGTGATCGACGAACGCAGTGCACTTGCGCCTCGTTTGTAGTTACGTCTACATGACCAACTGTTTCCTAATACTTAATTATATTTCTCTACGATATCATAATGAAAACAATCTACTTACAATATAAAAATACATTTAGTAGTACACTTAGTTTCGCAATCGTTTGGGCAGCCCGTCAGAAAACTACCGTGAAATAAAAGCATGAGTGACGAATGAGTTTAGACATACGAGATCCCATTTTTCTATCCTTTCTTATCCCGTATCCTTAATCTTATTATGGTCTGCAGGGTATTTGTAACACATGTGGCGTTGCTTGTGTTATAGGCGACGGTTGCCATCTACAATCAAATGGACCATCAGCCTGTCTAACTGCCTTTACTTAAAACAAAATCTATGAGTTCTTTGTTGCTAATTTATAACCTGAACTGAACTACTCTGATTAATTAACAGAACTGTTACTGTTTGTTGTTGGTCTGATGAGACAAACACACGTATGTGCATAGGGGTAAATGTAGTACTAGAGAATTCTAAATAACCACATCATAGATATTTTTTATGGTCGTATCTGACTGGTTCAGCGTTAACCCTCTCATTTATGTCATTTTTCGTCATGAATAGACCCATTTTATTCCAATCCTCCTAAATTAATTAGAATGTTTTTATTTCACTTATGTTTCAACTACTGAACGGATTTTGATAAAACTTTACACTAATAAGTGTCGTGACATTAATTTGTTGGGCAGTGCCACTTTTAATGTCGATTGTACCATTCGTTAGTCACAGATGAATGTTAGAGAGCAAACAAGTTGTGGGTCAAGGCCACGTTGCGTGACCAAATTCATTTCTAGTGTACTCGTACTTACTCTCGAATGCACTCAAACATTGCCTATTGTGCCAATACTCACTTGCTCTTATGACTGTTTAAAAAGGACACGCAATAATAAAACTCATTTTAATTTTAGCTTATTTTTAATAATAATTTATAAATACACCATATACCCGTGTGCCAATTGAGCATTCTCTATCTACATTAACTAACACCCAAGCTTAGTTGTGGGTAAAGTACCGAAAGGGTTTATCTTGTCTAACTGACTGGCGAAGGCCGGTAAAGATTTTTTTACATAAGAAATAAAATCGCTAAACTCGTAAGCCGCACGCTAACACCTGTTACGGCGGTAGCTATAAGTGGGATGAGGCGCAGGGGGAGGAGGGCTCCAGGTCGGAGAAGGAGTCGGGCAGGCGGCGATGCAGAGTGTCGGGCACGAGGCGGGTGAGCGCGGCGCTGAGCAGCGGCAGCGAGCCGAAGAGCGCGGTGGGCAGCCAAGGCCTGTGCGCGGCCAGCAGTGGAGTGAGCGGCGCGAGGATGGCGCCCACGCGGCCGCACGTCGAGCACGCCGCCAGCAGCCGCTGCCGCGCGCGCGTCGGGAACAGCTCCGCCGTGTACACGTACAGCGCGTTCAGCGACATCGTCGCGCCCACTTTGCCCACCAGGTACAGCGCCGTGTGGGCTCCTGCGCTCGCTGCACATACCACAACAAAATCTTGCTTTGTTCCCTTGTAAACAACTATTGCATTGTTAGAATATAATACAGTGATAATTAACAATTATCGCTGTATTGCATTGTCGGTGACCCTTCAATTACAAGGACCTAACGTGATAATTTTTTATCTCTTAATAAACGTCTTATGTGTCAATACATTATGTAGTGAAAAAAGGTAGGGAAATATTAAAAATTGCAAAAACCGTGCTGCTTGATGACCTATTGATAACTTCGATATCGACTATTACTTATTTACCGAAACTCTGTAAACACATACGTGTTTCTCCTTTCATTTTTATCTTTTAATTTATTATACTGTAATGCGTATTTGTTTTTAAGCATTAGCAAATACGTTTCATATAAAAGATATAATCTGTAATTAATATGTTATACTTTCTATTTTAATTGTATTGAATAAAAACTGTTGAATGTATGAAAATAAATGAATGACACTCACATTCCGGTAAACAGGGTATGGTGATGAGCGCAGTGGCCGTGAGCAGGAAAGCGGCCGTGAGCAGAGGCCGGCGGCCGACTCTGTCCAGCAGCAGCGTGTTGGCAACCAACGCCGGCAGCTCGGCGGCCGCCACCAGCGCGTAGTTGAGGTGCGGCGAGCCGGACAGCGCGTGCGCGCGCACCGCCAGCCCGTAAAACACGAACACCGCCGACGACCACCACACGAAGCACACGCACAGCCGCCGCCGCAGCGCCCCGTAGCGCACGAACGCCCGCAACAGGCCCTCGTCCTCCACCACGACCTCCGCCTTCTCCTTGTCATCGCGCTCACTCATCATCATCTTCTCGAGCGCCTCCTCCGAGATCGGCACTCGGTTCCACTCGGCCGCTCGCTTCACGGTCTCCAACGCCTCTCGAAGCCTGCCTCGAGTCACCAGCCAGCGGACGCTCTCGGGCGCCCACCACAGGTACAGTATCAGCAGGAAGGAGGGCGGGTAGGCGATGCGCGCCCACAGCCTCCAGTAGCCGGTGAGATAGTCGAGCAACGCGAGCGTGGCGGCGCCCGCCGACAGGGGGATGCCCAGCAGCAGGCTGGCCAGCACTCTGTGCTTCACTCCCAGCCATTCTATCACTGTAACAGTTCGATCTTAACTTAAATCGATCTTAATCATATCTTATATGGCCGCAAGTTCCACATTTATTGCTCAGATTATCTCAGAACTCAAAATTCCTCTATAAAACATTAGGTATAAAATCCATGCATACGAAAATTGTTTCGGTAGACAAGTTTCCGGTGTTGGCAATTGTACTTTTCAATTGTTCAATAATTGTTTTCTAATAACTTTAAAACCAGAATAAGTTTAACTATTTCTTCGAAACTATGAAGAAATAGATCCATCTTCATATTTAATATCATAATCTAAGCGGAATCGATAATCTAGCGGAGCGGATCCCATAACCTAGATTACAGAATTCCATAATCTTAGCAAATTCGTAGGTTATTTAACAAAAGAAGTTAGCTTTAGCTCATATAACAAAACAATATTAGATATGGTATTTTCGTGTTGGGATGTTGACTAAGAGCTCCCGCGTATTCTGCAGACGTATTGCTTCACAAGCACTTGTGCAGAAGCATTCCTAATATTATAGGAAAGGTTGAAAGGATAAAATAATGAGGCCACGTACTGAGGACGAACGCGGCCGGATACACGCTGGCGCCGAGCACGGTCTCGAGCAGCTCGGCGAGCAGATACGTCGGGTACGAGTTGACGAACGACTTGGCCAGCCCCAGCACGCCCACGCCGCAGCCGCTCACCACGAGGGCCGTGCGCCGCCCGTATCTGTCAACACTCTCGCGTTAGCCAGCTTTGAGGAGCGTCTGTCTACCGCTCACTGTAGGCGAATACGTACGTGTCGGAAATGTAGCCCATGATGGGCAGCGAGATCAACA
Organism: Synanthedon vespiformis; assembly: GCA_918317495.1. Lineage (NCBI taxonomy): Eukaryota > Metazoa > Arthropoda > Insecta > Lepidoptera > Sesiidae > Synanthedon > Synanthedon vespiformis. The sequence goes on from OU906955.1 coordinate 10,658,234, forward strand.
TGCCCACGTTGTGGACTGTGCCCACGAGAGACCGCTTCCACTCCTCGCACGCCAGTCCAAACTGAAAACATGCGGTTACAATTATTTCCACACTATTCCACACGACACGCCCCCGGCTTCGCATGGAGTTTAAATTATCAAAAATCCTTTCTTACGTGTTATTCATATAAGTAAACCTCACAAACTTTGACATTTAAAATAGTAGTAGATCACTTTTCAGAAGAAATCTTTACACTTTCTGAAATGCACAGTGATAAGTTAGGTTTACACGTACCTCGTGTACGATGGAGGCGTTATGCTGATAGACGAATTTGTCGCAGGCTCGCAGGGTGCTGTTATCGAAAGAGTCTTCGGCGCAGCGGCCATCGAGGGGGTCCCAGCGGTGGCACTGGTCTTCCGCAGGCAAACTCCACCCAGCCCACCTTGCCCCGCCAACCCCACCACTCACCCCACCATACTCACTCACGTTGCCCTCGCATTCTGGGACGTGACACCTGAAAACGTTTTAAAAAACATGTCGTTCGTTGATTGTTTCCTTGAATTAGCAATTGGATTTTGTTTGCCACAAAAGAGTGTGATGGCTCAAGTAGGACGAAGTTCGTAGATTGTTTTTGATTTTTTTCTCATATCTTAATTTTGTAGTAATTATGTACTCTTATATAACTGCAAAAAAAACAAAGGATTTCACAGCATTTATTGAAAGTAGCAGCTGGAGCAGTAGACCGCACTTTGTTCACAACAGCACCTAATTTTAAATTGTACCTCAACTATTGAAAATTAAAAGTCATTTGCGGCTTCATTATTATTTTATTGACTAATTCTTATTTTCGGAAAGTATTATTGCTAAATATTAGATTTTATAAAATTATGTAGAGATTTTAAATAGGTATAACCGATTGAGAAATTAATGATGGACTTGCCTTTTGAAAAAGCGTCATTTCATTAGATTATGGTCACGTTACTAGGGATGTACTTAGTAAATAAGTACTATAAATTCTATATGCGAAAACATGTAAATTGTTGGGTGGTTTTTGTTTATGAAGATAAGTTTACCTTATAATTTCCAAATAAAGTAAATAAATATCTAGTTGGACTGGTCCATGACTGGTCACACAACAGCGAGCCAACATTTAAATATTATCGGCCGTTGACATTGAGACTACTTAAATTAAATATGCAAAGTTGAATATTTTTATGGTGTTTTGATTATGTCACCCAACAGGAAGTTGCGAACGTAGCGATACTCACATCACATGAACAACATTTCAATAAGTTTAACATCTGCGTTCAAAACTCTGGTGAACTTGTAAGAAACATATTCAACCTATGGCCTAAAATAACCGACCCATTTTTTAATAGGTATTCGCCTCCTAGTGTCGGCGTCAAAGTACAGTGAGTCGCTTCGAATAGCAAATATCTACATACATCCGATAAGAAGTTCACACTAACTTTTTATTAGTATCTAACGGTAACACCAATTATCAGTTTCGTTCGGGGAGAGGTTTGTTGACCCCGCGGTCATCTGTTCGTCCTCCTGTTTCCTGTCTGAGTGGAACGAGATACCTGTAGGGTGTTTGTGCAGCCAGGAACACGTAGTTGGTGCCATAGAGGCCGGTCAGCAGCACCGGCAGCGATAGCAACGCCGCCAAACGCGCCTGCCAGCGCCCAAAGCCGGCGGCCACCGCCAAGCATTCGTCCCCGCTCATCGCACGTCCTGGCCCTCGGACACCTCAGTCACCATTAAATGGCCCACAGGCCCACAGCCGGTATGACCCTTTCGCGGGTCGCCGATAAACGGAACGCGAGACGCTCCAACGCACGTTTGCGAACTGACACGTGCGACGCGAAAGCTTAGGTCACGTGTTCGGTCGGTGGTTTTGTTTGGGTGGGAGCTTCCAGCGATGCGTCGTCAGATAGTGTTGTGTCGATACGATACAATGGACTAATGCGGTCGGTATACAGTTGTATAGCGGAGACAGTTCGCCGCTAATACGCACGAAATTGATAATCATTGCCGAGAGAACGTAAGTCAAGGTCGCGACCTTGATAATGGCTTAGCATGTCCATTTCCGCGTCTCAGGCACCGCGGGGGCGAGGCGGGAGAAGTGGGGGCCAAATTTATTTTAAATAAGTACTGATACATACCTAATTAGAATCGTGTCGATTAGTTCAAGCTGACTGCCTCCCGCTATAAGCCCACATCGATACTTATGTCTTACTCCATCGTAATTCGTAGCACACCAAAGGTTCTCACTAAAATAATAAGTAGGTACATTCGACAGGGACAGATGGCTACCAAGTTGCCATCTGCTATCTGCTAGTGATAGTCAATAAGTTAGCAGCCGCTGACTCTTGTATACGTCCTATTGGCATTGATTCTTTGCTCACAAACGAGCATCCAAAGATTAACAAATTTAAACGGTCTCTCTCTACTGGTAACATTTAAACGTACTTACTCTACCCGATACGGTATTTATTTATTTACAACATACATGGTACACCATTACAGGAGTGGTCCTAATACAATGTATCTGTTCTTAAATTATAAAAATTAAAAAATTTACAAAATATGTTTTTTTTTAAATAAACCTATATACAAGAATATTTTAACATAAATCTATATAACCTAAGTATTTAACTATAAGATAGCACAAATAGTCCCACCCTAGTATGAATCGATAATAATTATAATATGAATATATAAGATAAGAATTAATATTATTAAATAATGATTAATAGTATCATGATCTTTCAAATCAAATCACTGTTATTGTGTGTTATTCACTGATTTGAACAAAGACGGCTAAAATGACTTAACTATAATATCCTTAGATACATACACTTAGTTAGACCCGAGTTTTTTTGTAAGATATTGATGAATGAGACCTGACATTCTATTTTGTGGGCAATGAGCAGAGTATACCTAGTATAATAAACGTGTAAGTACCTTATTTTAAATTTCATTAATAGTTTTCGCAGCAAATAATCATAATCAAATTTTTGATACCCATTATGTAAAGGACTCCTACTCATATTAAATATGATTGAATAACTCGGGTTTACTCCTTTGAATAAAACACCAAGCCCTGGTAGGAGACAATATTTAATCATTATACCTTTGAACTTATTAATATGGGCGAAACACTTTAATAGCGTGTCCGCGATAGTATTTGCGACATCTAGATGCATTTCGACATCCGTACTAATAAACATTTCAAAATACACCTAGCGCCATCTAGTATTCTTAAATTACATTAAATTACATTTAACATTCCGCCCACCAAGAACGCTATTGAGCGTTCTTCACAATTCCGCCCACCATGACAGAACATTTTCCAATTCATCAAATAAACAGACTTAAATTAACATACACACATTAATACTAAACCTAAATACTAACAATGATGCGTAGGACCTGACAAGATCCAGCCTAAAGCAGTTTGTTGAGCAGTTGGTGTTCCATTAGGTCCTTGGATTACACCTTCTCTTATGAATTGACCATAAACATCAGATCCAAGCAGGAGGTCTATCTTGCTTGGTGTATGGAACTGAGGATCAGCTAAAGTTATATTAGCGAACTCTGGCCACTCAACATTTAGTACCTGTCTTGATGGAAGGAAACCAGTTATAGTTTTTAATACGTGCGCATGTACCTTTACTTGAAAATCGGGATCATGGTAAGATTGAACTTTCATAGTAACAATGTGCTTAGCTGAAAACATGCTCTTGGCAGCACGTAATCCTGTCACGCAAGTCTTACTGTAGGCCTTCTTGAGCCCAAGTAATTGTACTGTTGATTCCGTCACAAGTGAAGCCTGTGCACCTGGGTCTACTAGTGCTCTAAGCACGTGCGTGTGTCCGTTTCTTGCCCGAACCTTGACAAGAGCGGTTGCTACCAAAACCTGATTATCTGAAATTGAGTCTGCAATTTCCAACGACGCTTTTGCGCTAGAAATTGCTGCGTTATCTTCTACAGTCAAATCTGGTTTGGGCTTAAATGATTTGTTGACTGGGTTTCGGTGAAGTAATGGGTGGTGTTTATAATTGCAAATGCGACATCTTATTACCGATCTACAACTGCTGGCACAGTGATTACGACCTAAGCAATTAAAGCATCTACCATATGATTGTACAAATTCATGCCGAGTGTTGCAATTGGCTTTATAAAATTGCTTGCAATGCGCTAGTTTGTGATTGCTTTTCTCACAATAGGGACAACAATGTTTAACAGCATTAGAACCTGTTCTGATCATGTGCACTACCTTCTTGTAGATTGAAGAATTTGGTCTTGACCTTTGATTATTATCCAAAAATTCGAGTGAGTGATACCTTGATTCTAAAAATTCTTTAAGTTGCTTTATATTTGGCAGGTCATCAGAGGTGCTTATCATAGATTCCCAAATCTTACGCGTCTGATGATCAAATTTACTACATACTATATAAATTAAAATGGTATCCCAAGAATCTACATTAATGTCCAAATTCTTCAAGCCATGCAAGGTCTCATTAGTAACATTTAACAAATTCTTTATTGCACTACACGACTCGGTTGCGATGTTAGGCTGATTCATAAAACGCATCAAAAGACAATTAGCTAGATATTTTTTATTATTGTATCTTTTATTAAGAGTTAACCAAGATTCCTCATAATTCGCTGTTGTTATTGGAACATGTCTTAGAAGCAGTTCAGCTTCTCCCGATAGATGTGCCTTAAGATAATGCATTTTTTGCACAGTATCCAATGATGAATTGTTATGAATCAGCGATACATACAATTCTCTGAATGTTGTCCATTCGTTATATGCTCCCGTAAAAATAGGTATAGAAATTTTAGGCAACTTAACATTACAACCATCCTTTGAAACATTACAAGAACCGGTATCTGACACAACATTTGTTTGATTTAACAAAGACAAAGCCTCTTTAATTTCCGATTTGTAATCGAAATAAATCTCCTCAATACTTCCATAAATGTCTTCACTAAAATATTTATCATTCAATAAAGCATCTGTGGCTTCGCTAATTATTTTCATATGCACATCTGTAACGCCTTTCCATTGACTTTCAAGTGCTTCCAATCTAGTAACTAAGTAACTTTCTTTAGCTAACCGATCTTTCGGTGATTTTTTATAATTCTCATAAGACCTTTCTATACGAGATTTATAGAAATATTGTGATTTAATGTATGAAGACATCTTAAGTTATAAATTTTAAGTTTAAATAATCTCTTGTTTGTTGTTTACAAATTGTTCAGAAAATATACAAGTTCCGTTATAATACAAATCGTTACAAATTTTTACAAGTCCCTTATACTAACAGTCTCAAAAATTTTACAAGTGTTTTAACAAAATTCGAAAATCGGGCATAGGTTCCCCGTCTGACCACTTTTATGAAAACTATTCTAAGTCCCTAATAATTTCGAAAAATTTTACAAGTGTTTGAATTAAAAATTGAAAATTCGGCATAGGTTCCCCGTCTGACCACTTTTACGAAAACTATTCTAAGTTAAAACTAGTGATTTTAATTCTAAGTGTAAATTTACTTTAAAATTAACTTTCTTATATAAAACTTTCAAAGTTAAATAACTACTAGAAATAAAGTTCAAATTTGCTCACTATCTTTAATTTTAACTTGTAGGTAATTGGAACGAACTCACGGTTTTCATAAACTTGTTGCACTTGCACTGATATTATGCACTTCCGCTTCCCCGAACTCGTCTATAGGTGGCGCTGCTCGGCCACTCCTTCTGCTGCTCCAAACTCGTCCACAGGTGGCGCTGCTCGGCCACTCCTTTGATACTCCTTGCTCTTCACTCCTCGGCTGGAAGATGCACTTTGCACCTCTCACAACCAACCGGAACGACTTGTCGTCCGGTGATACACTTTCAGTGACAATCCGTCACTGCTTACTAGTGATTTTGAACAAAAACTGATCAAAATCCGACTCGATTAGGACCATGTAAAGGACTCGTACTCATATTAAATATGATTGAATAACTCGGGTTTACTCCTTTGAATAAAACACCAAGCCCTGGTAGGAGACAATATTTAATCATTATACCTTTGAACTTATTAATATGGGCGAAACACTTTAATAGCGTGTCCGCGATAGTATTTGCGACATCTAGATGCATTTCGACATCCGTACTAATAAACATTTCAAAATACACCTAGCGCCATCTAGTATTCTTAAATTACATTAAATTACATTTAACACATTACATAATTAATTATTGTTCTAATTTTCGTAACTAATGGTCTCCAACTTTTGAAAATCAGGTAAGTAGTTTTGAGTATCCTTTACAAATATCATACAAACGTACAGTCGGCCGCATAAGTCGATTAACACATTCAAAAGTGCAAAACAACTTAACACTCAAGTTTAAGTAAGTAAGTAACTGAAGCTTTTTACGATCGTTTGTACGTGAAGTTTGTTTTGTACTCTAGTCTGTAGTTATGAATGTGTTAATCGACTTATGCGGCCGACTGTACATGCTCAAACTCTATATTAATGCCCTAGAAAACCAAACTTTCTCTTAGTTTCTCTAAGCTTTATTCATTTAGATTTAGATCAATCACATCACCTCACTCCTAATCTCGTGAGATTTTCCAGTAAGCGTATTTATACGTTAAAAAAATATTTGCCTAATAAATTACATCGATTAGATTCTGTTAGTTACATTGTCAGACAGCTTCTTGTTTATTGCCCCTCTCTTCTACATGCGATTGAGATTGGTTTTAAAAATCTAAGAAAAAGAAGCGCGGTCGAAGTTGCGGGCAAAAGCTAGTTATGATATCAATATTTTCTTTCTTTTTCTTACCTATCGTTTTAGTGTGGATATGATGACCGTTGAGTGTTTGGTGTTGTGTGATTTTGGCGCTACAGGTGCTATTCTTGTTAGTATACAGTGGTTCCGTCTAAAGAGATTTCCCTCTAGGAAAGCACCATAAGCGACCTAATCTAGGTCTCTAGGAAAAAATCTGTTGAACTATCAAATAATCATAGGCCGGCCATCCACGTCGGCGGTTAATGCCAGCACAATCTTCAGTCGGCGATGAAGCAGTCTCGAGTTCGTCTTATCGCTGACGCTATATCTTATCAAGCGATTAGGGTTACTGTGATATCGGAGGAGACTGTGCAGTGTCGCGTGAGATGGCAAACGAGCAAGTGGCAGCGGGCGACCACCCGCTGGAGGCCGCCCTGGCGCAAGTGGGCCACTTCGGCCTGTACCAGGGCTACGTGCTGTTCATGTTGTGTTTGCCGAATTTGCTCGCCGCTATGTACACGCTCAACTACGTTTTCGTCGCTGACTCGGTGCCATTTCGGTAACTTAACTTTAATTTTTGTATGAAACGATATTTCGCGACTGAAACGCTGGAGAGCGAGCGAGCATAGAGCGAGCAGTTTTATGAAGAATAAGAATATCTAGTGTCTATTCAATTCTGGCACAGAGAAGAGCCTCGCGCCCGCCACTGACTCTGAACATGTAGGTACTAGGTATACAGTACATTAAGATCGATGCAGAATATGTGCGTATTCTCAGATGCGTGATTCCCGAATGCGAGGGCGATTCCGAGATTCAGTTTGACGCACTCGACAGAGAGCTCATGCTTCCGACGGATTCGCAATGTCACCGGTTCACGCCGCTGCCAGGCGTCGACGATAACACGAGTGCGCTCTTCTGCCTGAGGGAGCACTACCACCAGACCGACACCACGCAGTGTAACGACTTTGTCTACCAAACGATGGACACCATCTTCGCAGAAGTAAGTTCTACACGTCCACTTGTACCTGTAGTGCAACCGCTAATAACTCGCACTGAACACTCGCTCGGTTTCAGTTCGGCTTGGCGTGCCGCGAATGGCTGCGCACCCTGGTGGGCACCGTGCGCAACTCTGCGCTGCCTCTCGCGCTCATTCTCACCGGTTACGTCTCGGACAGGTCGCAAGCACAAAACCTCACCGCAACCGACTCAGGGTTTCGAGTGGCTACAATCTATGCTATGTTCGCAGGTGGGGTCGTCGCACTGCCTTCTGTATATTTTCTGGGTTCGCCGCTGTGCTGGGCATCATAAAAGCGTGCTCCGTTAACTACAAAATGTACCTGTCGTTGGAATTCTTGGAAGCCGCACTCGGATACGGTTTCAACAGCGCGGGATACGTAATGGGTGAGGCCGATAGCGGGATACGTAGTGGGTAACGGGTCGTAAAGACGAAGGACGCACAGTAAGAAGAGGTTTCCGCAGTGGTGGAGTTGGCGCGTCCGTCGCTGCGTCCGGCGTTCGTGTGCGCGACGGGAGTATCGTACGGCCTGGGAGGGATGCTGTTCGCTCTGGTGGCGTGGAAGGTGCCCCACTGGCGCCACCTGCTGTGGGCCATCCACACCCCCGCGTTGCTGCTGCCCTTCTACTGGTTGCTTCTGGACGAGAGCCCGCGCTGGCTTCACGCGCGAGGCCGAGTGCACCAAGCTTCCGCCGTTATTAAGAAAGCTGCTAGATGGAATAAAGTAAGCTACCAAATTTTTTTTATATTGTAAAGGGTCGCAGGTCGACTGACCTACAGCACATTATAGGTATTATAGCTACCTAAGAGTAAAGCAACTTAGTGATTACTTTCATGAATTAAAAACACTTAAAAGTCCAAACAAAGGACAATAAAATTGTGAAAGTTGCAATTTTATTTCACATGCAGTGTTATCGCTGATATATGTAGGTAATCCTGTTAAGTTCGTGATTGTTGTATAGCAATTAAATATTCATTTTAATTGTATAAACTAAGCTATCAATCATACAAGTCTAGTATTCATTATCTGCGATTATGTTAATCGATTTGATAACTTATATGCGTCTTCCGAGACAGCACATACATACCTACTATTAATAATTAAAGCAAAAGTAACTCTGTTTGTCTGTCTGCTGCCTTTTCAGACCTTAACTATACAACTGATCATCATGAAATTCTGCATACACGTTGTCAGGGATACGAGAAAGGATATTAAGAAAACTAACGCCTGGAGAAAGTGATATAGCAATAAAGATGTCAGGCGTTATTTATTTTTTAAACACGGACGAAGTCGCGAGCACTAAGCTAGTCAACATAAAACAGCTTGAGAAAAGTGGAACTTTTATTGAATTGAAAAGAGGTAATGTTTGGTTTTCCGAGATCGTCGTGAACGAGGAGATAATGAGCGGCTTAGAAAAGCGAACGAGCGAAAACAGCGCGGAGGAGAAGAGCGGCGCCAACCCGTGGCTGCGGCTGGTGAAGTCGCGCGCGCTGATGGCGCGGTTCGCGCTGTGCTGCTGGTGCTGGGCGGCCACCGCGTTCGTCTACTACGGCCTGACCATCAACTCGGTGTCGCTGTCGGGCGACAAGTACGCCAACTTCGCGCTCAATATGGCCATGGAGGTGGTCGCGTCGCTGCTGCTCGTCATGTCGCTGGAGCGCTTCGGCCGCAAGCGCAGTCTGTTCGCGGCGTTCGCGCTGTGCGGCGTGGCCTGCGTCGCGCCCTTCCTCGGCGGCCTCTCTGCGGCGCTCTTCTTCGCGGGCAAGTTGGCCATCTCGTTCGCCTTCAACTCGATGTACGTGTTCACGGCGGAGCTGTTCCCGACGGAGGTGCGCAGCTCGGCGCTGGCGGCCTGTTCACTGGTGGGCCGAGTGGGCTCGGTGCTGGCGCCGCAGACGCCGCTGCTGGACATGCGCGTGCAGGCGCTACTGTACAGCGTCTGCTCCGCTGCCGCCGCGCTAGCGGTCTTGTTCGTACCCGAGACCAAGCGCTTGAGGCTCCCGCAGGCGACGCACGACGCCGAGCGAATGCGACCAAAGTAATACACTTTTTAACAAAATATACTCTTTTAATAAAACACATCGAAAATAGTAACCCTCTTATTGTCTACCGTGCGGCCTCTCTTAGTCTATACAAAATACCACCGCATAAAATATTCGCAAAAATATTCGCTCATTTCATCTATAGCCCAAATAGCACGCGAGCAGTATGAGCAGACATTGTATCGCTTCATTGTATATAAAAGTTTGTGATATCTCTTTAATTTTAAAGTGGTATGGTAGCCGTTTTAAGTGTCTTGGAAATATGGTAATGGTGTATTAAAGAGTTGTTAATCTTAATCAGGTGTTGGAATTGGAACAAGGCCGAGTTTTAAATGTACTTAATATCACTATGAGATATAAAAAAGAAGTTACGAGAGAAAAAGCGTTTCTTTTAGGTACCGCTCGTGTGCTAGTTGGGTGATGTCGTCAATAGCCTCTTACACTACATCTACATATAAAAAATTCGATATGTATGTACGCGTACAATCAGTCTTGCTGTAATGTTCTACGAATCGGTGGCATTGAGCGGACGCATCTCGTGGATCGTGGAGTGGGGCGAGGGGGGCGAGGAAGGCGAGGGGGGCGAGGGCGGCGGTAGCGGCGGGGGCCTGAGGCGAGCGTACACGAGGCGCAGCGCCGCCAGCGTAAGGAAGGTGAGCGCCGCCGTACTGCCGAAGGTGGCGTCGGGCCCACGCCGCGCGTACACCAGCGCCACAAACACGGGGCCCAGCACCCGCGACAAGCAACCTGCGCCCGTCAGCACCCCCTGCCACACGCCCTGCGGCCGCGGGCCGAGCACCTTCGAGAACAGCGTCTGGATCAGCGTCACGCCCAACGGGTAGCCCACCGACACGCACGCATAGCCCAGCAGGAACTGCGGCAGCCGCAGCCCGCGCGACGTCGCGCACCACGGCTGCGCTTCCGCCGGGCAGCCACCCTCCGCCTCCACGCCGAGCGGCCCGCTCGCAGTCGTCGGCGGCGGCCCCGGGCCCCACGGGATGCACAGCAGCGACGCCATGCCCGTCAGCAGGAACCCGCCCCACAGCAGCAGCGCGCGCTCCTCGCAGCAGCGGGTGAGCGGGCCGATGAGCGCGAAGGTAACGCAAGCGACGACGGCGCCGGCGCTCATGAGCGCGCCCATGTACGACAGCGCCTCGCGCTTGCTCCAAGCGAACTGGTCCATGGTGAGCGAGGTGGCCAGCGTCTCCAGCAGCACGAAGTTGAACACGAGCACGAAGAAGGCGCCCACCAGCGTCCAGCTGCTGATATAGTCCGGCCGGCACGCCGCCAGCGCCTCCTTCTCGGAGCGCACGCCGCGAGCTAGCATCGCCTCGCGAGCCGCCACGCGGCGCTCGGTGAAGCAGCGGGGCAGGAAGAGCAGAAAGTTGAGCAGGCCGAGCGCGGCGTTGATCCAGCCGGCGGCTGTGTACATGTCGAGGCGCAGCGGGCGCGAGGCGGCGTAGGGCGCGCCGGGGCCAAGTGGCGCGGCGGCGGCCTGCAGCGCGGGCCCCACCACGAAGCCCAGCACCTGCGCCAGCGACACGGCCGCTACTGCGCGCGTGCGCTCCTCCACCAGCGTCGCCGCCGACAGGTACGAGCGCGCCACCGCCACGTTCGCTGGAAGTACATGATCATTTTCTCTAAGAAATTGGTCACTGCGTTTGCGAACCTTATTGTTCATCTCGTCATTAATAAATAAAAATAATAATATCTAATCTAGGTGTTAATGATAGAAAATTTACCAGAGCTCACGCCAACGAGGAATCTGGCCAGTATCATCCAGTACTTGGCGTAGGGCCTGGTGAGGTGCAGGTGCGAGTACAGGAGGCTGGCTAGGACGAAGAGCGCCAGAGTGGCCAGCATGGGCGCCCGCGTGGACCCCGAGCGGTTGGCCCACCACCCCACGGCGGGTGAGAATAGAAGCTGGCCTAGCGGGTTGGCTCCCACCGCCAAGCCCAGCACCTCCTTCTTGGCGCCGGGCTCCAGCTGGAAACGGTCAATGACAGCATAAATATTCCTATCATCCAACACAAAATTAAAGAGAGGTCATATTGTTAACATGCAAATTAATGCAAAGTAAGGTAACAATTTGCTTCCGCTCCAATACTCACGACTTGTCGTTATCTATTAATGGGCTAATTAAATACCTATCATTGAAATATTGGGTGGCCTTGGAATGTGTCAGATGAATATTAAGCACTTAATGAAATAAAATTCATATTTAGCAGTTTATCAGATCATTTTATGAATATTATACGGGGCCTACTATTAACAAATTCAAATTCAAATTCAAAACATTTTTATTCGAAATAAGATTTTACAAAAATCGCTTTTCGACATCAGAAAATGGCACATTCACTACCAAGGTGATAATATCCATGATAATACTAACATGATAATATTCAAAATTACATAAAACTTATAAGGTTTCCAAGATTAAAAATACTACATAATACTCAATAATACTCAGAACCCCTGATAAAGTAGATTTGCCATGTGGCACTTTCTTATTGGATGATAGTATTTTAGGATAGGTTCAGAGTATGATCTTCATACAAATGTTAGAAGCGTTACCTAACGTCTTAGCATCCCGAGTTGTCTAGTACATAGACCAAACTATGGCACCAAGTGTACACTCTATTTCGGTTTGAGATCACTAGTCATCACTGTCCATCAGTGTAATAGCATTCAATGTCATAAAAAAACCGTAGTGAGTATGTGCAGTAGTTGATGACTTGAGTATTTCTCCTGACCACCACTATCGATATTTAATTACATTGGCAGATAAGGAGTACACAAAGTTTTTTACTAATTGCTACTAATTGCTAGTACTAATACACATCATTGCACTTTATTTTAAATTAAAGAAAAACTACAAACTCGATATTAAGTAAATCGAGAAATGTATTGTAAAGCCCAGCTTTACAAGGGGATAAAGTTGTAGTTGTAGTTCTCCTCCGATGGTTCCTTATCGGATGTTTATCGGCTAAAGCAGTACCTTGTCGAGATAAGGCCACACTCCCGTCAGGACGATGCTGAAGCCGAGCGACATCTGGAACATGGTGAAGTAGATGATGTACACGCTGCGCCACCTCTCCCGCCGCTCCGCGGGGCTCTCCAGGAACTCCTCCCCAGCTGCTCCAGGGTCCACCTCGTTCGCTCTCGTTCCCGTTTCACCTCTCATTTTACTTTTTATACTGTTTAACCATTCCATTGTCCTTAAGGACGCACGCACTCTACTCTATTTCATTCATATTTCCCCCAACAAACATTTTTAATAGCTAAATATTGTTTTGTTAAACAAAATAAACACTAAGGAAGGGAAGGAGTACGGGGAAGAGGGGAGGAGTGAGGAGATAAATAAACTAAACGTGGATATGGACAACAAAGAGACAAACTTGCGCCAGCGCAAGCGCAACGAGCGCAACTCACGCACACATGCGAAATGCGAATACATAAACGAATTAAAAGAAATTCATGCATGTGGATGTGTAACTGAATAACGAGAAAACTCACACACGCAAACGAACTCCTTATCGATGTTGCCAGTACACAAGTCAAAATTTCCCCTCCCCTATTTCATCACAGATCGAAGTCGAAGGTTAGTTTTAATTGGAATTTGTTACAATGTTGTTATTGTTTTCAATAAATAGTATGAAAGATATAAATAAACTTCAATACCAATGTTTCCGCATATTATTATGGCACCAACCAGCTCCTCGGCATCCTATATTAATCGCTGTATTTCAAATTGCAAATTATAAATATCCCACTTTGTTGAACTCTAGTGTTTGAAATAATTTATGAACAAATTTGAAATAATATAAATAATTACATTTTTTATTTATTTATTTTAACTTCTTATCAAATTTTGTTCAGTTTTAAGCCGTAGATAATAATTGTGTGTCTGAATGCTTTTTATGGGAATGTATTATTTATTTCTATATGTCATAGATAAAACTAGCGCATAGCAACGATTGTTTACAAATTTTCACTGTCATTAGAAATTATAAATAGATGTACATATTAACTTGTATTTTAATTTAATACATAACAAATTGGCGACGATGTCGTTGGGATTGAAAAAAAATAAAACGTGCACGAGCTGCCCTACGTGGGGTACTAACGAAAACAAGCAATACATTACAAGAAGAACAAAGATTATACACTTTCGAAGAAATAGAAACACGACTAAGTACACTACAAAATACGTATCAAGGATTACAGGAATTACAGACACAAATTGAAATAGAAACTGAAGACGAAAACATAGATACGGAAATTCAATACAGGTATGAGATAGAAGAAATGTACACTATGTTACGTACAAAATTTTCACAATTATTGAATGCTTACAAAACTTCCGAAACAAATAGTACCAACCATGCGGCTGCCGCGTCTTGTTCCCAGCGCGAATCACAGCCGAGACTTAATTTTCAACCCTTTCAAGAAAAAGAAACTTTCAAGAATTTTATTAAAAGATTATCTGTATATTTATTACTTCACAACATTTCGGACTCCAAAACAAAAGTATACACGTTGCTCTGTACATTACCTCCGGATATACATGAAAGAATTCACGACCTATGCTCTCCAGACGACCCAATCAACAAAACATTTGAAGAACTGACAGATATTTTAGACAATTTTATTGATCCAAAACCAAGCATATGGGCGTCTCAACATATTTTTATATCACGATTACAACATGCAGACGAAACAATTGCTATTTACGCATCGGAACTAAAGAGATTGTCACTAAATTGCGATTTTAAATGCTTACATTGCAAGAAACCCTCCCTTGATCAATTCTTGTCATTACAATTCATTAGAGGTTTAAGAGATGGAGATATTCGTACAAAAATTTTACAAGAAAGAGAAACGATATCATTTACAGAATTAATTCATATTGCAACATCTATGGAAATGGGAAAGAATGAAAATTCAAACATATCTTCATCTATTTTAAAATCGTCGGAAGACAACACTGGCATCAACAAAGTGTCGAAATTGCAAAACAGACCAACAATCGGGCCAAGGAACAATTTCAAATCACCTACCTCTATTAGAGATCTTAAGGGCAAATGCTACCGCTGCGGAAAGGATGATCACAAAGCAAATGATTGCGGTGCAATAAAAAGCACGTGCCGTAAGTGCCAAAAAGAAGGACACTTAGCTCGAGTCTGCCTACAAAAACGTAGAAGTAACGAAACGAACTTACTGGACAACTCTACAAGCAGTCTAAGTGCTGATAGTATCGGAGAAATCAACCTCATTAAGAGTGAAACTTCAGACAAATACATGATAAACATAGACATTGAAGGAAAAAAAGTGAACATGGAATTTGATACCGGAGCGACACTTTCTACAATATCACTGCATGACTACAGAAAGCTGAACATTAACAAGAAAATATTCGAAACCAACATGAAACTTAAAACTTACACTGGCGAAATTTTCAGACCCATGGGCGTAATCTATGTGAAATGCAATTACAAAAATCAAAAATTTTATGGAAAATTATACATAATTAACAAGGATGTAGATCCTATTTTAGGTCGAAGCTGGATGAAAGAATTTAATATAAATCTCGCCGATATGAGAAGTATCCAAACAAAGAAAAATATATCACAGGAACTTGAAAAATTACTTGAAAAATACAAAACAACTGTATTCAACCCAAATCTAGGAGAAATTCCAAACATACGAGGCCACCTGACACTCAAAGAAAACGCCCAACCAATCTTCATCAAACCACGCAGAATACCATATGCATTACGAACCAAAGTAGACAATGAAATCGACCGACTTGAGAAACAGGGAATTATTTCAAAAATTGAACACTCCGAATGGGGTACACCTGTCGTACCGATAGTAAAACCAAACGGTAGCATCAGACTGTGTGCTGATTATAAAATCACCTTAAATAAAATGATTAAAGACGAGCAATACCCAATACCGATTATTGAAGACATTTTAGCTGAAATGAGTGGGGGTCAATTTTTCTGCACCTTGGACATAACCCAAGCCTATATGAACATGGTAATGGACGAAGAAAGTGCCTTATTACAAACTATAAGTACACATAAAGGTACTTTTAGAGTAAACCGGCTAATGTTCGGAGTTAAAGTAGCTCCAAGCCTTTGGCAAAAATTTATGGATCAACTACTACAGGACCTTGAAGGAGTAAAATGCTTCTTCGATGACATAATTATTCAAGGCTACTCCGAAGAACAATTACTATACAGGTTAAGACAAGTCCTAGAAAAATTACAGGATAGCAACCTTCGAGTGAACAAAGAAAAATGCCAATTTTTCAAACGAAGCATTAATTACTTAGGACACACCATAGACAAAGACGGATTACATAAGAACCAAGACAAGATCAAAGCAATTTTAAATGCACAACGGCCAACAAACATTAATGAATTACGAACATTCCTAGGTATGGCAAATTATTACAATAAGTTTATTCCCAACCTCGCATCCATCACGAACCCATTAAACGAGCTATTGAAGAAAGGTACAAAATTTAATTGGTCAGCAAATTGCGAAGTAAGTCTCAAAAACATAAAGAAAGAATTATCAAGTGAACGAGTCCTAATACACTTCGATCAGAATAAACCATTAATACTGGCTACAGACGCCTCACCGACTGGCCTTGGTGCTGTTCTCAGCCATAGATTACCAGATGGATCAGATCGACCGATAGCCTTTGCATCAAGGTCCTTGACTAACAGTGAAAAGAAATACAGTCAAATTGACAAAGAAGCAACCGCAATCTTCTGGGGATTAAAAAAGTTTTTCCACTACTGTTATGGCAGAAAATTCATTTTAATCACGGACCATAAACCTCTTACATCAATTTTTCACCCACACCGAACCCTACCGACCTTAAGCACAATGAGATTATTTCATTACGCGCATTTTCTTTCTGGGTTTGATTACGACATTGAATACAGAAGCTCAATAAAACACTGCAATGCCGATTTTCTATCACGTTTTCCCGTTGAAAAGATAAACAATGATAACATAGATCAACATTACATTTTTCAACTATGCCAACTAAACTCGCTAAATATCTCTCCAGAAATAATCTCCAAAGAAACAAGTGAAGATCAGGAATTACGAAGCTTGTTAGAAAAACTGCGATCAGGCGTTTCACTCAGAGAGTCAGGATATAAAGAAAACGAACTAACGATACAAAATGAATGCATCTTAAAAGGAACCAGGATAATGATTCCTTACAAATTAAGGAAACAAATTTTAGACGAACTTCATACAGGACATATTGGTATATTAAAAATGAAACTTCTCGCCCGCAGTTATGTTTATTGGAAGAATATTGATAAAGATATCGAACACAAAGTGAAATCATGCCGAACTTGTCGATTAGAACAAAACGAGCCACCGAAAGCCCACCTACACCACTGGGAAGAGCCTTCTGGACCATGGCAAAGAATACACATTGATTTTGCAGGCCCTATATCGGGTTATCAATTATTCATCGTCGTGGATTCATTTTCAAAGTGGGTAGAAATCATTCCAACCAAAACGACAACCAGCACATTCTGTATCCAAAAATTGGATGAAATATTCGACACGTTTGGAATACCTTATACATTAGTATCGGACAATGGAAGACAATTTGTTTCAGAAGAATTTAAACAATTTTTAACCAAAAATCATATAGTACATAAAACTATAGCTCCATACCATCCGGCTACAAATGGACAAGCAGAACGTTTTGTTCAAACAATAAAAAAATCGCTGCACAAATTAGAGGGGGAGAGTGGCGGACTATTACAGAATCTCCGTAGGGTTAAGAGCACCCTCAGAGCTACGCCAGTAATAACTGGAGATACACCTTACATGATGATGTTAGGGAGAGAAGTACGAACAAGACTTGTAGCCAAACTACGTGCACCTCCGAAGGTCCCTCCACGAGCCAATACAAGTGTAAGGGAGTTGGCACTAGAGAGCAGAGTACAAGCTCGGAATTACTCCGTATCAGGAAAGAAGTGGGAGTTTGGCTCAGTAACCCGCCGTCTAGGAAACGTACACTACGAGATAAGGACGGACAGCGGACGTGTATGGATTCGACACCTTGACCAGCTACTTCCTGCGCCTCTGATTCCTGGGAATAACGGCGGAGGCGTGTCATAGATAAAACTAGCGCATAGCAACGATTGTTTACAAATTTTCACTGTCATTAGAAATTATAAATAGATGTACATATTAACTTGTATTTTAATTTAATACATAACACTATAGAAAATAACGCATAATAAACTTAAATTATCATTAGATAATCGTCAAAGTTTATTTTAACTAGACAAAAATGGATATTCTTGGGTAGTTGCCTTACTGTGATAAAGCTGTGATACTAAACCAATACTAAACATTCTGTTAGGCTAGTTTCTATCCTGCGGCGGAGTTGCAGAAGAGTGTTCGTCTGACCTCGCAACTCCGCCCAAAATGACGCGGGGGACTCCAAAATTTTTAGTCGGTAGGTCTACCCCACAACCAGTAGCCTTGTAAAAAAACTAAAAAAAACGTATATATTCTCAAAGTTAAAATACGAATAATATTAAGATTCTATAAATAAAATTTCGATGCTGATGCTGATATATTTAATTGTAAATCGGCTGATATTAAGCGTAAATTGACGGCTATACTTTATTTTAATATAAGTTAACTAAGTTATGTTATATTAATTGTTTAACTTTTATGCATATGTTCACTCGTCACAATTTCTATTTTGTAATTAATCTGTGCATACCTGCAAATTGCCTTGTATTGCCTATATCTATTATAAGTTTTTTGTTTGTGCTGTTGGTGTACCTTTTTGAAAAATAAATAAACAAAATCGCTTTCTCTATAAATACTCTTGGCAACACTGGAGACTAACTGTCAATGTCAAGTAGACTGTGTCCTGTGCCTGACTGAATCAGTGAATCACAGACAACAGCAGACAGATATCTACTAAAGGAAAATCGTAATTGTATCGTATATTTTATTATCTTGTCTGTTGGCTGGTTGGGTTTTGCATTGCATATAAATTATATTTTATCGATTTGGAAACTATTAACGCATCAACTTATCCGTAAATTGTGCTTTGAAAAATATATCTTTGTGTTAAACTAATAGTCGTTAAATAGTCGGTTCTAAGATGCTTTCACCGAGACCCATCGTTTCCAGACTTTTGCAGCAGACAGGTAAATTTCCAATATTCCACTGAAAATTTATGAAACGTTTATAATCTCTTTTATTTATATTCTATTTTATATCTCGCTCTCCTCACTTTTTTATAATGTCAATAAGAGCAACCTCAAATTTTTAGTGTTACATAACATCTGTAATGATACATTGTTCAAATATCAACTGACTACTATTGATGTGGCTATTCAAAAAGAAGAATTTCGTATTCCGTAAGGTCAGCAAACAAACGACACTTAAGTGCGCTGCCAGATCCAAATAGGATAAGGTAAGGCTCTGGCACCCCTTACTCACGCTTTTACACAGAACAGCACATATACAGTTATTTCACAGTGGTCTTCTGTAAAGGGTAGTTATTTCCACCAGAAGGGAGCAAATTTGAAGACCCGGTGAGTGTGAAGGCTGATGAAAAGTAAATTGTTGCAGTGCGTCGCTATCACGCGGGAGAGTTCAAGCCGCCGACAATGGACGAGCTGCCGGTGCCGAACGGCTCTTGGCAGGCGCGCTACGACGCTCAGCAGCGCAAGCACAACGCCACCCTCATCATGGGCATCGCCGTCGCCACCATTTCGCTGGCAGTGGTCCGTTTGTCTCCACCATCCCCTCTACTCGTACTCATACTCATAGTATATGATTAATATGCTTCTCCTCCGTTTGTTTCAGTTCAAGGCTTCCGGCTTAATGTACCTCAACTTCTCGCCTCCCAAATCTCTGGATTAGGATCAATCTACCAACAGCTGGCATATTATGTGATTTAGTGTTTAAATTAATAAAACCAACATAGACAAATAATTGCTTTTTTTATTTATACATTATCCATATTTTTAATGAATATAAAAATATATAACACTATAAACTTAGAATTAAATCAAAAAAATGTCTTAAGACATGGAATATATTATGCTGAAGCAATTAGACTGCAACCATCTACAATTTATATTGAAGTCCTGATTTTAATTTAGACAACTTTATAGCCTAAGGCTATCAAAGCAAACCTTAACTTCAGCACTTCTATCAAATCCAAAGCCCAAACAGTGTCCAAAAGCTGGGCATCCTAAATAGGGTAAAGCCTCCCTTTAGGTGAGCTCGCTCTCAGTGCTGCTGCGCAATGTCGGAGAAGGCATCGAGAATGTCCTGCGTTGTGAGCGGCATCGAGAGGCCGGCGCCCGCGTAGCACGAGTGCAGTCTCGCCTGCAGCGCCACGTGCTGCGCGATGAACTGCTCCTGCATCGCGCGCCACACCACCTGCAGCAGCCCACCCTCCTCGCTCAGCTGCTTCTCCACCGAGCGGTACAGCCGGTGCAGCGAACGCCGCACCTCTGCCGCCGGATACAGCGCCAGCACCCGCCGCACCTCGTGCTTGCTGAACGCCGCGCGGAAGCACACCTCCTCCTCGCGCGCGCCCGCCGCCACCGCCTCCGCCACGCCATCGAAGAACGCCGCTAGCCGCTCCAGCGGCCGCCAGTGCGCCACGTAGCGTCGCAGCGCCTCCGTGTAACGCGCGCGACACTCGCGCCGCAGCGGCTCCAGCGCCGGCGCCCGCAGCGCGCTCACCGCCGCGTGCAGTCGGTGATAGTTCTCCAGCTGCAGCACGGCGCGGGGCGTGCGCGGGTGTTCGCCCGTCTCGATGGCGGCCAGCATGGCGCGCAGCAGCGACGCATACCAGCGCTCCACGTCGCCGCGCCGCGTCTCCCCGAAGATGGTTTCGCACTCCGCGCTCAGCTCCTCGAACTCGCGCACGAACGACAGAATGCCGCACTTGGGCCGCCGCGCCGCTTGCCGCAGCGCGTCGGGCAACGCCGCCACGCGCTCCGCCACCGCGCGGTCTGCGCCGCGCTTGGCTGCCACGGCCGCCGCCGCGAGCGCCGCGCGCGCCCAGCGCCCCTCGCCCGCGTCGCCCACCACGCGCCGACCCACGCAAGCCAGCGCACGCATCGCGCCCAGCGCCGACTGCCGCTCCGTGTGTGCCACCAGCGCTACCAGCTCCGCCTCCAGCGCCGGGAATAGCTCCGCCTGCAGCCGCCGTGCGATTTCCGAATCCGCCTGGCGACAGTTACGGAGAGAGTGGCCGTTCAATGCGCCCAACAATGTTATTCACAACGATATTCATATTCCATAAGAAATTTTAGCCTACCTTGTCGTCCCCCAGGTCAAAGAAGTGAGTGCAGAAGTCCTGCTCGGCGTTGCACAAGTTTTCCACGAGCGCGAGCACCGCGTCCAGCGCCTCGTCCGTCGCCGAGTGGGCGCCCGACGCCTGCGCGCGCGCCGTTTCCGCCGCCGCGTGCACCTCGCGCTCGTACGCGCGCGCCCACGTGCTCACGTAAACCGCCAGCAGCGCGCCGTACGCCTTCTCGTCCATCGCCTTCAGCCAGCGCATGAACGGCGCGTATGGCCGCAGCTCCGCGTGGTGGCGCCGCTGCGGTTGCGCACCGCTGTTGCCCAGGTGGATCAGCGCGTTGTTCAAGTGGCGCGCCAACGCCGCCGCTAGCTGCTCGCGCGCGCGCGTCAACCGCCGCAGCCGCTCCCGCACCGCACCCAGACGCCCGCGCCCGCGCTGCGCTCCCTCGCCGGCGCCCCACTCCAGCGCAGCTCGCAGCGCCTCCGCCGCCTCCAGCGCCTGCGCCCTACCCTCCGGGGTCGCCAGCGACACCTCGCACGGCGACTCCAGATTTCGTAACGCGGGCGGGTCAAGCCAACGGTAGATCTCCTGCAGCTCGGCCAGCAGGGCACGCGCATTGCTGTCAGCGCGCGCGGCGCCCGAGCGCGCATGCGCCGCGTCTGGTGCCGTACGCGTCACTGCGTCGGCGCGCCGCAGCCGCTCGCCCAACGCGGCGCCAGCCGTGCTGCCGGCGTCCAGTCGTTCCGCGAGACGCGCACCCGCGCCGCCGCCCTCAGTGGCCGCGGCGAGCATGCCGCCCACGTTGAGTGCATCAAGGCGCGCCAGGCGCTCGCGCAGCCGGCGCACCCACTGCTCGGCGTCCGCATCCGCGTCTGAGGCGGCCGCGTCCTCAAGCAAGGCGCCCAGCGCGGCCTCGGAGAGCGGACGCGCACCGGCCGCAGCAGCCGTCGCCCGACTTAGCTCTCGTCCACTCGCTTCATCGCTACACTGCCACACGAACGTCTCTCCTCCCCCCTCCACCGTCACGCTCCCGCTCTGCAATCGGGCGGCAATCATGGCTCAGTCGTATGGCACTCACATATTATATTGTATTTCATATTGTCAATTAAAAAAGTTGTCATGGTAAATCAGATGATCAATTATCATCCAACTCAAAGTAATAAAAAGAAATTTATCAATATTTCTAACATCTAGGAAAAAAAACTGGTAAAAATTTTATGATGTTATATTTTTCCAGCCTATATTCAACCAATATTAATAAATAAAAATTAATGAATTAATTAAATTAATATTATTTTCACATAAAGAAACATTTGTTCTCCAAAAGAAGCTCTAACACATGAACTTGTTGCAACAATGTACTATTTATGTTCAGGGATAGTGAATAATATCAGACTATATCAAGTCGCACACTCTTATCAGAGTTGTTGTGGTCGTGCAGATGATGTACACAGAGGAGTATTGCTGTGCCCTGCGATGCTTCTCCACCTTTGCCTATTTGTGGCGTCACGAGCACACCTCTTGGGCGTTTGCCCTCCACCCGATCCTGAACCACAAGCCGTTCCATAGAACTTTCATTCCTGGAGATGTGGCAAAAGAACTTCAGTATTCGTAATAGCACAATCGACGAAAGCCTGTCCTTAATTTTAAATTCTGCTAGTATTGAGTTATTGGTACGAAAAGCTGTCCATGGGATGTTTAGGAGGCGTCTCCAGCACCACATCTCCAGTGCATCAATTTATCTACGGTCTTGAAGTCTTACACTGGCAGTAACTAATTACCAGAACAAAGATTTAACAATGTGGCGGTTTAAATCTATCTCTTATAGATGTTATGTTAATAACATAACATCTATAAGAGATACATCCTAACTTTCATTTCCATTTGCTGTTACGCCCCCAATGGAAAAATTAAAAAAGAGCCTATGTCTTTTACCGATTCAAGTATTTTTGCAATTACACTGTTGTAGGCATGAGCATTCCAATATTTTACCAAACTTTATAGTTAAACGGGGTTGCAAAACGCTATACTAACTGGTTCGACCGAAAGACGTATCGCATGCAAAGGCCAGCTCCGCAAACGAACCCCGCTCTCTGCCAACAAGAGCAGCGGTTCCTCCTGCATCACTACGCCCAGCCGTTGGCGCTTCTCTCCGCTGGTCACGTCTACGTATACCACTTCCTTCGCTCCGTTTAACTCTTCCAACTTCATTGCACTATTTAATAAGACGCAATATTGCTAATTACAACTATTTTATGTTCTTTTACTATATTAAAGTATAACATAATAAACAATTAATGTAATCATTACATATTGAAAATTTATATTTTGTTTATTATTTTAATAATAATTAAAAGGAATTTTAATCACATCGCTCACAGATCACAGAATACTTGCAGAATCACAGAACAGAGTGTCTAGTGCGAGTTTTACAAATGACATCAAAATACGTTACCATCGAGTCAATCGAAGAAACTCTATGCACAGAGAGCATCGAGTAAATGCGAGTGTCAGTTCCAATCGAGTATGACTTGCGATTGACGTTTCCTCACAGACAATAGTGGGCAATTGTCGATAATTTTTATCTGTAATTTGGTAGCTCTGTGAAGTCCAACAATAAACCGGCCAAACTGAGGACGTAGTTAACAGTTGCTTTTTCACTGACTAGAGTTGTGTATCACATTTAAATGGATTATAATATAACGTCAGACGTGCTTATAATTTGAATTGTTAATAGTCTGTTTCTTTGGTCTTTTTATAAATATTGCGTGTGCTTCCAGTTTTTAGTGTTTTTATTGTTGGAAGTTTTTTTAATGGAATTTAATACTGGCATTTTTTATAAAGAATAAAAAGAAAAATGAGAGTGTAATCTTTTAAAGAGCTCACAGGAAAAATTTATAGAAGTCAGTTGTTTTAAGATTTTGAGAAGATTTTGTATTGAAATGTTTTGTTTAATATAAATATGTAAAAGAAATGAAGAAATTAAATTAATAATATGAAGACATAGAAAATTTTATTTTTACAACTAAATGCGTGTTACCCGATGTTGCTCGATGTGAGAGCAACATCGGGATTATATAGAATTGAAGAGAAAGCAACTTAGAATTAGAGAGATGGAGTTGTTGTGGCATAAAGGTATAATTCCAACAAGTAGGTACAGAGCGCTAGCGTCCAAGTGGGAACAGGATACGCGGGTGGGAACATACAACTTGATCTCGTCTAGCCCTCGCCAGTCATAACCGAACGCTTATGACGAGCGTGTTCCCACTGAATAATCGCTTAGTTTTCAAACAATGATGGTTAAATGTGCCATAAAATCTTATACAAATGATACTAGGAAAAATAATAAACAGAATTCCGGCATCACATTTCAACTAAAAGTTAAAACTTAGTTCTTTAGTTTAAACTACTTTTAAACTAAATAATTAAAAGTACACTTCGCGGGGGTGAAGTAGGTGTAGGACGGGCGCGAATGGAAGTGACACCGCACTGCCCCGCACCTACGCTACGATACTAGTGATTGACACGTTCGACGCAGGAGTCGATATTTTTGGGTCATTATATATTCGATTTATATTTTCATGTGAAAATCATGTTTTAAATCAGTTGTTTTGGATTAATATTTCACTAATGGTCATATTATATAAGGATCAGATTTTACAAGGAAATGCTAAATGTATCGCTATTCAGGGTATCGCAGTAACATCAGCATATCGATAACACGGGTTGTGTCGATCGATTGATTCACATCCCTATTCCTCAAACATTCTTCGATATAACTATCTATAACTCGCTTGTCTACGACGCTCACTAAGCTATCGGAGCGATAGTAGCGTTCTGTACCTAATTATAATATATACGTATAGAATTAGTATCTATAAGTAGGTTTTTAGAGGTATTTGATAAAAAAAATAGGGGGAAATTGGGTACGGGTTTGCAACACAAAAACCAAGAAGTATTGAGTATACTGTACTGTACCTGATAAAGTATAGACTAAAACATAATAATAATAATCTGTCTGTGGTATAGAGGATAGACCAATAGATAGACTGGTATAGATACCTAAAGTAACCTAATTTTTATACCTACATATAGCTGACACAGGTTATTATTTTATTAGTTCTAAAATTCTAATTAATTAGGTTATTAGGGAATATTGAAAAATGTCTAAAACGGAAGCCGAAAAACCATTGAAGACCGACAAAAAGAAATCCAACGAGGAGATTTTTGCGGGTTTTCAAAATCTACGTGCAGAACAAAGGCAACTTGCGAACAAAATATCAGAACTCGAGATGGATTTAAATGAGCACAAGTGAGGAATTGTTTAATTTTTTTAGAAGACCCACTAGGATTTTCTTTTAATTTTACTCGAGTGGTCAGCCAGTTAAAGGATATTTGTGTTAAAGGCCACATCTGGGCAAGCGTGACGATTGTATGAGATCCAGTTGATCTGTTGCCGCACATTATCTTTATATTATGACGGTCCACTTATAGAGCACGAGAAACTATAAGCGGTGGCATCCCTTGCTGTAATTTCACTGTGGCCTTCTGTAAGGGAGAGGTTATTGCCCAAATGTCCTGTCACAAGTAAAGCTCCTTTCTAGGGTCGTGATCGAGAGCCTGGCGGGGGTGGAGGGCACGCGCAAGTGCTTCCGAATGCTGGGCGGCGTGCTGACAGAGCGAACGGTGGCCGACGTGCTGCCGGAGTTGCGCGGGAACAGCGAGATGCTGCCCGGCGCTCTGCAGTCGCTCAACGAGCAGCTCACTCGCAAGGGCCAAGAGATCAACGACTACATCGAGCGCTACGACATTCGGGTGCAGCGCGTCGACAGTCTCCCACCGGAGCCCGAACCCCAGCCTCAGGAGCAGACCAAGGCCAACGTGTTGGTGGCCAGCGGCTGACCTATACTCTGTCTTAGTATGTCAGTGATGCGAGTGTGTACGGCCAATATGAGTGAATCATTGAATTGTAGAAGGAACTGTAGTTTATTTTTTTATTTTTCAGAAGCAATATTTTCCATTTTTGATTTTCTTTATAATCACCCATCTCACCCCATCAGTGGGGGTGTACTTCAATATCCCTTATACCAATAACTTGATATTTATGTTTAAAGCCCTCCTTCCTTCCAAAATCTAGTGAGTGACTAGTTAGAAATCTTTTATAATCTTTACTAAACTATTTAAAATAAATTAAAAACCTCCACTTAGGAATTAAACTTATTCAAAACTCTTAATAACTAGGTTCTTATTTGGTGAGATCTCAATACAGTTTGATTCAAGTGAAAACCTTGATAAATTTTTAACTGGTTTGTTGTGTATTTATTTAAAATTTTAGATTGTAATCATAAATTTCAAATATATTTATTTACTATAAGTACAGCTTACTAAAAAAATATTAATTGTACTTTAACCTTAACAAAATAATTCTGTATCATTTACGTTTCTTTTGGCAGTCTTCAACAGAATTATCGTTTAAATGACTCAAAGTAAGTATTTAAATGCAATTATTTGATGGATATGTTTGGTTGTCATTTCAGTGTATGACTCAGAAATACATCCACATTTCCATACGAACTAAATACGACCAAAATTATGAACTAAATATTGATTATTTAAACAATGTAATATATTATATGGATGAAGTGTTATTATTGTTTGCTGCTTATGCTTACTTAAAAATATACTTTTAGTTTAATTATTATTTGTGCCTAGAACTAATAAATGCCTTTATCTATAAACTAAATGAAATATTTTTTCTTTATAGTCTCATCTACTGCCCATTAATTGTTACCAGATTGCAATTATTGTTCAGAGACCGACCCAACCAAACACAACATTTTTTAACATCCACATAACTATTAAATATGAATGGTCTTTTGACATTTACTAGTGCTAATATACTTTTGAAAAGTACAACCAAACAGATCTATTAAAAATGGATAGAGTGGTTCTCGAGAAAGGTTTTAGTATATAATTTACAAAGTTACTCGGGCAGCAAGCCAGTCATCACTATGTATATGTATTTTCCTCCATAACTCCTAAACGAATTAACTGATTTTCATGAAACTTGCTATACATTTCAGAATAGAGGCTACTCTTTTTTTTCAACGTCGATGAAGTCGCGGCCGCCAGCTAGTACACTTCAAAACGAGTATCAGTAGACTGATTTTAATTTGGTTTCCACATGTCGAAATAGGGAGATTTTTGTAATAGGCGTCCGGGCGAAGCCGAAACGGGTCGCTAGTAGTGAATATATATCGCAATAAAATAATATGGACAAACAGAATGTTACAAAAGATTTTGCAAGTCATAGCTATTAATTTTGTTGCTGCTGTATTTGAACTGCTAGGCAACAATGACAATGCATATTTTTCAAATTACGGAATGATCTCAAAGGGGTTGGACAAGGTCAACTTCTTGTTTTTGATATAAGTACTCGATAACTACAAGACAGTTATGTTATATTTTCTTACATCTTTTTTAGAAATAAATGTTTTAAACGAAGGTTAACATATTTGCCTTAAAATATTGAGATATGGTTTAATATTGTAGAGAAATACTTTACTTTGCTTGGAGTTTAGATCTCTATTAAGCGCGTATTATATAAAGCAGTCAAAAATTATGTTTTGTATTAGCTTTGGTGAAGAATCGCTTATTGCTAAAAATAAGACAAAAGTACATGAATTAAAAAAATATATTTTATATAAAGTAACAAAATATAATGTACAATATTTTTAATATTGACATGGCTTTTGTCATACAAAAGATAATTAAAAAATTCGAGCACCAAATGAGTGTAGAAATAAGGGCGGCCATACACGAGCGCAGCTCGAGCAATCAGCAGCACTGCTGCAGCAGTCGTTTTTAACTACTGAAGTGCCAAAAAAATTATGTTTGATCTACATACAAAATAATATACTTACCGAATGTCGAAATTAAACATCAAAACGTCGTCGTTGTGACGACAACTGCACTAGAGTGGACAGCTCGAGTAGTCAGTTCGTGTGTAGCAACTGATTGATCGTGCCCGCGTAATTCGCCCTAATGTGTAAATACAACTTAGATATTAAGCATCCTTAAAGCTAATACCACCGAACGAAGCCATGTCCGTCATGTCATCATGTCCGAGGGCACGAACGTCTCGACGGGCTTGAGCGGCGACTTGTCGTAGTCGCGGACGCGCGGCGCGTCGCCGGGTGGCGGCTGCTGCGACCGGCCGCCGCTCTTGCGCACCACGCGCAGGTCGCCGATGCGCATGTCGCGGTCGGCCGACTTGCACATGTCGTACAGCGCCAGCGCGGCTAGCGCGGCGCCCGTCAGCGCCTCCATCTCGGCGCCCGTGCGGGCCGTGGCGCGCGCCTCGCACGACACCATGATGGCGCCGCTCGCGCCGCTGGACGGCAGCGTGATGCGCACGCGCACGCTGTCCAGCGCCAGCGGGTGGCACAGCGGCAGCAGCTCGGAGGTGCGCTTGGCGGCCAGCACGCCCGCCACCTCGGCCACAGTGAGCGCGTCGCCCTTAGGAAGCCGCGCGGCGCGCAGCGCGGAAAGCGCGCGCGCGCCCACGTACAGCGCGCACTGCGCCTCCGCCGCGCGCTGCGTCACCGGCTTGTCGCCCACGTCCACCATGCGCGCGCGCCCCTCCGCGTCCAGGTGGCTCAGCGCCGCCCACGAGCTGAAGGCGCGCGCCCGCACCCGCGCCCCCGCGGCCTCCACGGCCCACAAGGCCCCCGCGGCCCCCGCTGCAACCACACACCACTGCTAGCCTCCGATCAGAATCATCGGCCGATTCTTCAGCCGCGCGAGATTCTGCATACCTATAAATATTTAACCCAGTACAAGAGCCGGGAACTTAGAATTGATTTCACTTAACCCCAATTCATTGAAATGGACAATTGGCTGCATTACACGCGAACTATATAGTCGCGGCGTTCGACTCACTTTGACGATATACTCGTATGTCTTCCCTTCAATATTGTAATAAACAAAAATCTGATGATTTTTTCTTGAAAACTTTACAATATTGAAATTCTTAAACTAAGTCGGCGAGTTTCGCTGAAACACATTAGAATGAATTTATATCTGATTCTACAAAGTACTTAAATTTACTTCAATAGATTTGAATAATTTTAATTAAATCTGTTTTAGCTAAATAGCCACCATTCGTGAAGACGTTCACGTCATCTATTGAAAGTAATCCAAAGTGAAAATTACCAGTTTTCTACTTGTCAGTGTCTTTTAACCTTTTTCCCATTTTGTTTTCCTAAACTGCCCCAACATTAGTAATGAATACAGACCTGCGTGTTGAGGCTTCTTGGCGAGCAACGCGGTGCGCACGAGGCGCTCCAGCTGCGCGTCGTCGGCGCCGCCTCTGATGGCGTCGCGGAGGGACACCTCGCTCGCCCCGAACAGGCACACCTTCAGGTTGCCGTCCGCCGTCACGCGCATGCGGTTGCACGTCGCGCAGAACGGCCGCGTCATGGACGAGATGAACCCCACGCAGCCCAAGTGCCCCTCCGCGCGCCACACCTCTGCCGTATCGCCCGCGCATGCGCGCTCGCGCGACAGCCGCCCGCCGCAGGCCGCGCGCGCCGCGCCCAGCGCCTCCGCATGAGGCACCATTAGCTCGCCGGAGCCCCAGCGGTTGCCCGCGAACGGCATGAACTCTATGAAGCGCACCTCCACCTCGCGCTCGCGCGTCAGCTCCACGAAGTCGCCGATCTCGTCGTCGTTGAATCCCTTCATCAGGACCACGTTGAGCTTGACGGGCCGGTAGCCCAGCTGCAGCGCCAGGTCCACGCCCGCCAGCACCTTGCGTAGGCCGGGCCGCCGCGTCATGCGCTCGTAGCGGTCGGCGCGCAGCGAGTCCAGTGACACGTTGAGCGCCGTCAGCCCCGCGCGCTGCAGCTCGGGCAGGCGGCGCGTCAGCACCAGCCCGTTGGTGGTGAGGCCCACGTGCGACACTCCCGCCGCGCGCACGTCGCCCACCACCGCCGCCAGGTCGGTGCGCAGCGTGGGTTCGCCGCCCGTCAGCCGCACCTTGTCCACGCCAAGCGCGCGGAACGCACGCACCACGCGCGCCAGTTCAGCGCGTGACAGCAGCGCGTCCGGCGCCGACAGCGGCACGCCCTCCGCCGGCATGCAGTACTGGCCTGCGCACACACCCATCGCCTTTACTACACTCAGTACTCACGGTTCACATCACACTCACACGCCCGTACGTCGCATTGGTTATTATACTTGCATCGTAAATTGCAGCGCTCCGTCAGCGAGATCCGCAAGTAATTGTGGCGCCGGCCCAGCGTGTCCTGCAGCGGCGGCGGCCGATTCGCGCCGTACCATCTTCCGCCCCAATTCACCGCTCTCGATGCTTTCGAGCGCAACATTATCGCTTATTACAATAACACTCGCTGATAACGAGTAGGTAGGTTACGACGAAACCGATTTTATCAATAACATGGGACACGAACAGAGTTCAACTCTGCTATGCGATACTGGACAACATGTTATGTGTTAGTTAAATAATGAAAACATCTGATTAGTTAGCGACGAAGTGCTGTGTTGTCATTTTTTGTTTGTTTGTGAGTGATGAATTGATGTGAATGATGTGATGATAAAGCAACGTCACTCAGTTCAAATAATATTATCACTTCAAATTGACAATGACTTTGACTGAATCACTTGACGCTTGACGCTGACAATTTGACAAAATAATGTACCTATAGATAACAATAATATAATAATCTGGACATTTCCAAAAATGAGCTGAAATGCCATTATACGTAAAGAAGAAGAAGAACAATAATAATCATTTAATTCAGATGTTACATCCTATTGATACTATTGATCCTAATATGCTAGCTTAGGTAAAAAAATTGCAATATAGGTACATACTATTGTAAGAGTTATTAATTGTACTGTGCGCCTTTTGAGGGGGCAGCACTGTCGCAGGAGGTTTTGACAAGCCGGTTTTGACGCCAATTGGCATGTCGGGTCGTGGAATTGAAAAGGGGATTTGAGTAGTTAGAAAAGTATTTGAGACTAATGCAGTAAATAAGTGAAGAAAAGAATAACAAAGGGAAGAAGTTTAAGGAGTACAATAAAGTATTGAAGCTACAAGGTGTTTTACTACACTATACCTATTAGTCAATTTAATTTTTCCTTCCCCAATCCCTCATCCTTAATCCTACCGCCGTGTTTTTAAATGCATGGATGGAGAATAGAGATAGGAAGAACTCTCTCATATGGGGGAAAAGTTGTAAGTATACAGCTGTAAGCAGTAAATAACAGTTCCAAATTCCTCCAGAGTGGCACTAGGTTACACGGCTGGTAATCTTCAAAGAAAAATCACTAGACATATGAATTTATTGGCCTGTGGTAATAGCAAAATAGAACATGACATTTGACCTTGCCTCTCACCCTTCTAATAAGAGAGAGAAGCCATTTTGTTTTGCAACATGATTGTTGTTTATTGTTGCGTAGATTAATTTCCGCATTTTTATAATCATTTATAAACAAAATCTTTGGATACATACATACTAAGTATGTATTACAAGTGCTGTGTACCAGGATAATATACAATGTGCAAAAAAAGACTCGAAAAATGATGATTCTTTACGGAATAGAAAAAGTGAATTCTCCCATCTGCAAACTCGTTTTGTGACTCCAAAGAAATCTTAACAGCATATCTATCGCTGTTTCAAGAATCGGAGAAGAGTGGTACTTAGTGTTTGTGTTCTTTTTCTACATGCCTATAAATGTTTATCATTAATACAATATAATATGTTTTATGGTGTATTTCAATTCTAGTTTGTATTTAAGTCGTATATTAATTCCAAGTTATGTTTGTGTATATCCTCAAAAATAAATATGTACCTATTATTTAACTGTGTTTTAATTGTGTGATGATATCCATTTAAAAATAAATTCAATAATCCCTAAAGCCCGTAAAAAAACAAAGGGGTGAGAGGGGCGGGGTAAGTCAAATGTCATGTTCTATCTTGCTATGACCAATCAGGTGAGCTTTCCCATGTCCAGAGCATTTGTACTGCAGATGTCCGTCTGATACGTAGATACGGACTTTAATAAGGATTCCTGAATTTATTTTTAAATGGATATCATCACATAATTAAAACACAGTAAATAATGGGTACATATTTATTTTTAGGATATACACAAACATAACATGAACCTAATATACGATTTAAATACAAACTAGAATTGAAATACACCATAAAACATTATTGTATTAATGATAAACATTTATAGGCACGTAGAACAAGAACACAAACACTACCACTTTTCAAAGAGTTCAACGGGATGAACGGGATGCCACTCTTCTCCGATTCTTGAAACAGCGATGGATATACTGTTAAGATTTCTTTGGAGTCACAAAACGAGTTGTGGCAGATGGGCGAATTCACTTTTTCTATTCCGTAAAAAATCATTTTTCGAGTCCTTTTTTGCACATTGTATATTATCCTGGTACACAGCACTTGTAATACATACTTAGTATGTATGTATCCAAAGATTTTTGTTTATAAATGATTATAAAAATGCGGAAATTAATCTACGCAACAATAAACAACAATCATGTTTCAAAACAAAATGGCTTCTCTCTCTTATTAGAAGGGTGAGAGTCAAGGTCAAATGTCATGTTCTATTTTGCTATTAACACAGGTCAATAAATTTATATGTCTAGTGATTTTTCCTTGAAGATTACCAGCCGTGTTAGTATCTACTATATAGTTTGTGCTAGGTTAGCCAGAGTGTATGAAAAGAACGTAAGAGTTGTTGATGGACGGAGTGAAGTGAGTATGTTGGAATTATACCTTTACGGTAAGAAGTGAGCTTGAATAATTTAATATTTCTGTATTGATTGAGAGCGTCAATTGAGATTGATTTAATTTTCATGAGATTTTAAAATCATTTAGACTATAAATCACGATTTAGTGATTTTATCTCGGACTAATTTGATAATTAATGGACACTGGACAGAGCCCATGTATTTTATTCTTCTTCTTTTTAGGTTAAATGGCAATGCGGCTCATT
The DNA here is from genome assembly GCA_918317495.1 of Synanthedon vespiformis. Lineage (NCBI taxonomy): Eukaryota > Metazoa > Arthropoda > Insecta > Lepidoptera > Sesiidae > Synanthedon > Synanthedon vespiformis. The sequence continues at coordinate 10,691,447 of OU906955.1, forward strand.
TTAAAATGGCCATTATCTGCCAGTGTCAAGTTAAAATAACAATTTGTAATAGCCTCTTTTTTTAAAAAAGAGGCAAAATTGAAATCAAAATCAAAAGTAGCAAACTCAAGTCTAGTCGGTCAAGTCAAGTCAGTCAAGTCTAATTTTCTCTTGTTAGTATTCCAAAACAGGTCCGTCAAGTCCAAAGCAGTCAGGTCCCATGTATTTTATGCTTGTGACTTTTGTTAGTGTGCAGCTGTCAATGTCTATTAGTGTGCGTGAATAGGGATGTAACTAGTCTATCGATTGATATCAATAACCTAGTCACATCAAATCAAATATCAAGGACCGTGTAATTTATTTTAATAATATTATTTTAATCCAATTGTTTCATTGGATTTTGAGAAAACGGATTTTTATTTTACTTACACAAATAAATTAGATTCTAATTATTTCAATAAACTACAGACTTCTCGATATTCAATTGATTACTAGGTTACTTATCGATATCGATCTGTACTATAGTCTAGTCGAGAAGTGAGTTTACTGAGAAAAATAGTTATAACAGTCTTAAAAATATGGGAATTGTTTCATTGGATTCAGAATTTCATTCTGATAAAACGGATTTTTTTATTTTTTCGCCAATAAAAATTGCAATTGTTATAAACAATTTGGATAGTCTATTTAGTTTTTGCAATGTCTTCTTCTTCTTCTTCTTTTAATGTCTTGGCTCCATCAGATCTTCTCCGATGATTTTGCCAATGTCATTAGTAAAAATAGCAATCTGTGCTGCGACCTGCCACGACCTTAAAAATTTTACAAATCTAAAATGAGAAAGTATGCGCTAGCGATTATTTCATTGTTTCTTTTGTACAGTCAAAATGTTTATTTAATAAATAGATAGCTTTCTACGATTTACCTATTTGAACTCCCTGTCGCGAACTGCATGATTTTAGGACGGTTTAATCAAGCAGTAGCGAATTACTAATATGATTATTTACCTGTACATATCGTACACACGTATCTGCTTCGCTGATTTACTGGTAGTACCGCTTTACACAAGCGAACCATCCTGATATCTGTTGATCCACTGATCAACTGATGTCTGAATAGGCGAGTCCGAAGACAAGCTCAACTGATAACTGAATAGGCGAGTCCGAAGACAAGCTCAACTGATAATGAATAGGCGAGTCCTCAGACAAGCTCAACTGATAACTGAATAGGCGAGTCCTCAGACAAGCTCAACTGATAACTGAATAGGCGAGTCCTCAGACAAGCTCAACTGATAACTGAATAGGCGAGTCCTCAGACAAGCTCAACTGATAACTGAATAGGCGAGTCCTCAGACAAGCTCAACTGATAACTGAATAGGCGAGTCCACAGACAAGCTCAACTGATAACTGAATAGGCAAGTCCACCGACAAGCTCAACTGAATTGACGGGTCCACCGACCCTGTAAAAAGGCCTCCAACCTCCCCTTATAGCCTTCCCAGTCCTCTCATACATAGTCTGATTTCTGGTATTGATTTCTGATACTGATTTCTGATACTGATTTCTGATACTGATTTCTGATACTGATTTCTGATACTGATTTCTGATACTGATCCTGATTTCTGACACTGATTTCTGATACTGATTTCTGATACTGATTTCAGACACTGATTTCTTATACTGATTTCTGACACTGATTTCTGATACTGATTTCAGGTACTGATTTCTGACACTGATTTCTGATACTGATTTCTGATTAATGATTACTGATTTCTGATACTGATTTCTGATACTGATTTCAGACACTGATTTCTGACACTGATTTCTGATACTGATTTCAGATACTGATTTCTGACACTGATTTCTGATACTGATTTCTGATTAATGATTTCTGATTTCTGATTACTTATACTGATTACTGATACTGATACTGATTACTGATACTGATACTGATACTGATTTCTGATACTGATCCTGATTTCTGACACTGATTTCTGATACTGATACTGATTTCTGATACTGATTTCTGATACTGATTTCTGATACTGATTTCTGATACTGATTTCAGACACTGATTTCTGATTAATGATTTCTGATTTCTGATTACTTATACTGATTACTGATACTGATTACTGATACTGATACTGATACTGATTACTGATACTGATTCTGATTACTGATACTTATTACTGATACTGATTACTGATACTGATACTGATACTGATACTGATACTGATTACTGATACTGATTACTGATACTGATTCTGATTACTGATACTTATTACTGATACTGATTACTGATACTGATTTCTGATACTGATCCTGATTTCTGATACTGATTTCTGATTAATGATTACTGATTTCTGACACTGATTTCTGATACTGATTTCAGATACTGATTTCTGACACTGATTTCTGATACTGATTTCTGATACTGATTTCAGACACTGATTTCTGATACTGATTTCTGATACTGATTTCAGACACTGATTTCTGACACTGATTTCTGATACTGATTTCAGATACTGATTTCTGATACTGATTTCAGATACTGATTTCTGACACTGATTTCTGATACTGATTTCTGATACTGATTTCTGATTAATGATTTCTGATTTCTGATTTCTGATTACTTATACTGATTACTGATACTGATTACTGATACTGATACTGATACTGATTACTGATACTGATTCTGATTACTGATACTTATTACTGATACTGATTACTGATACTGATACTGATACTGATACTGATACTGATACTGATTACTGATACTGATTCTGATTACTGATACTTATTACTGATACTGATTACTGATACTGATTTCTGATACTGATCCTGATTTCTGATACTGATTTCTGATTAATGATTACTGATTTCTGACACTGATTTCTGATACTGATTTCTGATACTGATTTCAGACACTGATTTCTGATACTGATTTCTGATACTGATTTCAGACACTGATTTCTGACACTGATTTCTGATACTGATTTCAGATACTGATTTCTGATACTGATTTCAGATACTGATTTCTGACACTGATTTCTGATACTGATTTCTGATACTGATTTCTGATTAATGATTTCTGATTTCTGATTTCTGATTACTTATACTGATTACTGATACTGATTACTGATACTGATACTGATACTGATTACTGATACTGATTCTGATTACTGATACTTATTACTGATACTGATTACTGATACTGATTTCTGATACTGATTTCTGATACTGATTTCTGATACTGATTTCTGATACTGATTTCTGATACTGATTTCTGATACTGATTTCTGATACTGATTTCTGATACTGATTTCTGATTAATGATTTCTGATTTCTGATTACTTATACTGATTACTGATACTGATTACTGATACTGATACTGATACTGATTACTGATACTGATTCTGATTACTGATACTTATTACTGATACTGATTACTGATACTGATACTGATACTGATACTGATACTGATTACTGATACTGATTCTGATTACTGATACTTATTACTGATACTGATTACTGATACTGATTTCTGATACTGATCCTGATTTCTGATACTGATTTCTGATACTGATTTCAGACACTGATTTCAGATACTGATTTCTGACACTGATTTCTGATACTGATTTCTGATACTGATTACTGATACTGATTACTGATACTGTTTACTGATACTGATTACTGATACTGATTCTGATTCTGATTACTGATACTGATTACTGATACTGATTACTGATACTGATACTGATACTGATACTGATACTGATACTGATACTGATACTGATACTGATTACTGATACTGATTCTGATTACTGATACTTATTACTGATACTGATCCTGATTTCTGACACTGATTTCTGATACTGATACTGATTTCTGATACTGATTTCTGATACTGATTTCTGATACTGATTTCTGATACTGATTTCTGATACTGATTTCAGACACTGATTTCTGACACTGATTTCTGATACTGATTTCAGATACCGATTTCTGATACTGATTTCTGATACTGATTTCTGATTAATGATTTCTGATTTCTGATTACTTATACTGATTACTGATACTGATTACTGATACTGATTCTGATTACTGATACTTATTACTGATACTGATTACTGATACTGATACTGATACTGATACTGATTACTGATACTGATACTGATACTGATTTCTGATACTGATTTCAGACACTGATTTCTGACACTGATTTCTGATACTGATTTCAGATACTGATTTCTGATACTGATTTCAGATACTGATTTCTGACACTGATTTCTGATACTGATTTCTGATACTGATTTCTGATTACTGATACTTATTACTGATACTGATCCTGATTTCTGACACTGATTTCTGATACTGATACTGATTTCTGATACTGATTTCTGATACTGATTTCTGATACTGATTTCTGATACTGATTTCTGATACTGATTTCAGACACTGATTTCTGACACTGATTTCTGATACTGATTTCAGATACCGATTTCTGATACTGATTTCTGATACTGATTTCTGATTAATGATTTCTGATTTCTGATTACTTATACTGATTACTGATACTGATTACTGATACTGATACTGATACTGATTACTGATACTGATTCTGATTACTGATACTTATTACTGATACTGATTACTGATACTGATACTGATACTGATACTGATACTGATTACTGATACTGATTCTGATTACTGATACTTATTACTGATACTGATTACTGATACTGATTTCTGATACTGATCCTGATTTCTGATACTGATTTCTGATACTGATTTCAGACACTGATTTCAGATACTGATTTCTGACACTGATTTCTGATACTGATTACTGATACTGATTACTGATACTGATTACTGATACTGTTTACTGATACTGATTACTGATACTGATTCTGATTCTGATTACTGATACTGATTACTGATACTGATTACTGATACTGATACTGATACTGATACTGATACTGATACTGATACTGATTACTGATACTGATTCTGATTACTGATACTTATTACTGATACTGATCCTGATTTCTGACACTGATTTCTGATACTGATACTGATTTCTGATACTGATTTCTGATACTGATTTCTGATACTGATTTCTGATACTGATTTCTGATACTGATTTCAGACACTGATTTCTGACACTGATTTCTGATACTGATTTCAGATACCGATTTCTGATACTGATTTCTGATACTGATTTCTGATTAATGATTTCTGATTTCTGATTACTTATACTGATTACTGATACTGATTACTGATACTGATTCTGATTACTGATACTGATTACTTATACTGATTACTGATACTGATTACTGATACTGATACTGATACTGATTACTGATACTGATTCTGATTACTGATACTTATTACTGATACTGATTACTGATACTGATACTGATACTGATACTGATTACTGATACTGATACTGATACTGATACTGATACTGATACTGATTTCTGATACTGATTTCTGATTAATGATTTCTGATTTCTGATTACTTATACTGATTACTGATACTGATTACTGATACTGATTCTGATTACTGATACTGATTACTTATACTGATTACTTATACTGATTACTGATACTGATTACTGATACTGATACTGATACTGATACTGATTACTGATACTGATTCTGATTACTGATACTTATTACTGATACTGATTACTGATACTGATACTGATACTGATACTGATTACTGATACTGATACTGATACTGATACTGATACTGATTTCTGATACTGATTTCTGTTACCGATTACTGATATGATATTCAACTGATATTGTGCCTGGGCCGAACTGAATTGATACTGATCTGATATTGAACTGATATTGAACTGATATTATACCTGAGCCGGAACTGAATTGATACTGATCTGATACAGAACTGATATTCAACTGATATTGTGCCTGAGCTGGAACTGATCTGATATTGAACTGATATTTAACTGATATTGTGCCTGGGCCGAACTGAATTGATACTGATTTGATATTGAGCTGATATTAAACTGGTATTGTGCCTGAGCCAAACTGATCTGATAGTGAACTGATATTCAACTGATATTAAACTGGTATTGTGCCTGAGCCAAACTGAATTGATACTGATCTGTGTCTGAGCCGGAACATGTGCCTGATTCTGATTCTGATTTTTGATAAGCAACAACAACGATTGTTCGCTATTCTTTCGGTTCCACTCTAAAGTTCCGGTTTCAGAACTCCGGCGCCGCTGTCTCCGCAGCGATCATTACACATGGCCTTATATAGTATTCGTAAAACACTTACAAGTATACACACACAAAGAGGCACAATAAATTAAGCTGAATGTGGCAAATCACCCACCAAATTTAGTCAAACACTCACTGAATAAATATACGTCTGTTTGGTTCGGCCGCACTAAGCAAAGAGAAATGAAACTCGATAAAATTGCATCGGCTATAATTTTTATTATTTGTAACTTCGGGTAGGCTCAATCCACACCTCACAAATTTGAGTCTTATCGCGTAGGTAAAACGCGATACATTTAAAATGAATTGCGGAGGCTTTTTATAATACATTGCAAACCTACCCAACTTCAACTATCACATTTGATTTTGAATTGTGACTTTGACTTTGACAGTTTAATTTGTTTGAATTGTGGATGTTGTAATAATTTTCATTACATTGTAACCTGTCAGTCCTGGCCCAGTGAGCAGGCAGGTACGACAGGGTTTTTTTTTTTTTTTTTTTTTTTTTTTTTTTTTTTTTAAGTGTCAAGGTCGCGCTTTTTTTTAAAGCTAGCGCGAAAATTCCAACGAGGTTGTACAGAGGGCGCCCCAAGGCTTAATTAAGCCCCAGTAAGTTAAAGTAACAAAGCCAAGCAATATATTGGCGACGGTCGCCACACAAGTCGCCACAAAGTTAAGATTGATTAGGTTAGGTCAGTGCATAGCATGATCAATACACACTAGATAGGGGTTTTTTTTTTTTTAATTTATTTATTTATTTTTTTTTTACCCTATTTAGTCCTTGTTAGGTTTGGGTTAGGTTTGGGTTAGGTTAGGTTAGGTTAGGTTAGGTTAGGGAGGATGCCGCCCTCGCTGACGACATCCGTCGTAGACGACCCGGGAGGCGGAAGAGGCTGTACGGCCGACTCCAAGCGCTCCCGTGATCAGCCGGAGGGTGGGTGGATATGGGGATCCGCTCGCCTACCAACCCGGCCCTGGTGAAAGACGTGCTTGTGTTCCGGCACGTCTTCCCATACTTTACCACCCGGGGAGGAGGGAGCCTACCATCCCTCCTCCTACTGATGACCTCATTGAGGTGCCCGACCTGGGCTAACGCAGGCGGGAGAGCAGGACGAAATACTCGCGTTGACACCTCTCTCCCGCCCCACATGCGTGCGTGGCCAAGGAACACCGTGGGGTTTTAGCGGGTAGAAATCCCGCATATCCTGCCAGCACCCCATTGCTGGCAGTGAATCAGGATCGCTGATTTCCCCACGTAAAAAAAAAAAAAAAAAAAAAAAAAAAAAAAAAAAAAAAAAAAGTTAGGTTAGGTTAGGTTTCCGTGTGCGGTTCCAGATCCGCCATCGGACGCGTCCCCAGGTTGCGGATAGGGGAACGCCCTCCAGATATGGGGGGTACCGGTTCATCCGGCGCGGACAAAAACTGGCATGTGGCTGCCTGGTCTTTCTTAAGGGCGGGCATTGCACGGTCACATGAACCCGTAGCCTCACTCAGTGGGGTCGGGGGTCCGGCGCACTGAGCGTCGGACTGCGAGGAAGAAAACCTCTCTAAAAAATCACACTCGGAGGGTGAAGCCATGGCTTCTTTTCGAAGAAGCCCACGGCTGTCACCAGTGGACCCCTAGTGGGTCGTGGGTTGGCCAGCGGGAGCTGGCGGTCCGGCTCGCCCGGACGTGAAGGTGATGCGCTCGGCGCTTTCTTGGAGGGCCCAGAGATGGGCCAGCGGAGCTTCGGCTCGTGGGGGCGGGCCTAATAAGGTCCGCGGGCGCGGCGTGTGGTCTCGGCCACCGTCGGGCAAACCGTAACCCCGCATTCGCGGGGCCGGGGGTCCGGCGCACTGAGCGTCGGGCTGCGTGGAAGAAAACCACTATAAAAAATCACCCTGAAGCCTAAGGTTGGCGTGCCGAGGGGCTGCATGGCTGGGGGGGACCCGGTCCCAAGCGCTCCTGCGGCCTGTTGGGAAAGGGCCGCAGTTACGCTTCCCAAATGCTATGGAAATGTCAGACTACGAAAAATGTATGTCAAGCGATCCGGCTGACGCCCGGCGCTTGGGGGTAGCTCGGCCCCCAGGTGTGAAATTGGCTACGAGTGGCGAAAACGACCCGCTTCGCCAGCGGCATCACTACTGGACTGCTCCAGAAGCGCGGTCGCGGTCGCCCTCCCACAACCGGAGAATACGTCGGCCTCGCTGAGGCGAAGGCCGAGGTAGCTCGAGCTCGCAAGGAGGAGCTCAAGCTGCAAGCTGAGGAAGAGCTACTCGCATCAATGGCAGAGGCGAGAGTCACACGGGCACGCCTCTCGGAGATGGAGTCTGAGGACGACGATGTTGAGTCGTCCTCGCTCGTCTTCGAGAGGCTGATGACGAGGGTGGCGGCCATCCGCAAGGTGGCCGACACCAGCAAGAACCTAAAAGGAACTTTTGTGAAGGCTCTCCGCGACAGCGCCGAGGCGATTGTCGCGGACGCCAAGAACCTGGCTGCCCTCTCCTCCAACGAGGAGACCGCCGCGCTGCGTCGCGAGCTGAAAGAAGCTCGGGCGCAGAATAAGCGGCTCCAGGCTGGATTAGACGATCTGCGGAAGGAGTTCGCGGCTTTTAAAGCCGCTCCCGCCGCCGCCTCTGGGTCTACGGTAACGCCGGAACACCTGGAGGCGCTTGAAACTGCGATAATGGACCGGGTTCACGCTCGGCTGAGCGCGCGGCTCGAAAACCTGGAGCCGCGCCTGAATCCAGCGCCGAGAGTGAGCCCTCCATTGGCCGCTCGGAGGGAACTCCCTCCGAAACCGGCCCCCCGGAAGGAGACACCCCGTCCTCTCACCGCACCGCCCAAACCCTCCACCAGCGGGCAAAAGGCGGCGGCGAAGGACGGCAAGAAAAAGAAGACGAAAGGACGCAGGCCGGCTGCCAAACGAGCGGCCCGCCCGGAACCGCGCCCTCTCCCACCCGCCCCGGCTTCGATGGATCGGCCGTGGAGCACTGTGGCCAAAAGCGGCAAACATAAGGAGACACTTCCGACTCCCCCGCAGGCGAGGACGGGACGGGCTCAACAGCCCACCCCCACCAGGAGGACGCCGAAGCCTCCGAGGACCGCGGCCGTGGTCCTTACCCTGCAGCCGGAGGCAATAAAAAGGGGGGTCACGTACGCCGGAATAGTAGCGGAGGCGAAGGCTAAAGTGAGCTTGGAGGAGGTGGGCATCCCGTATGTCCGCCCTCGCCGGGCTATCACGGGTGCGGCGATCTTTGAGGTCCATGGTGCCGACCTCGACGAGAAGGCGGACGTGTTGGCCGCCAAGCTTCGCGAGCGGCTGAGTGCGGAGGACGTCAGAGTCTCCAGACCGGTCAAGTTGACCGAGTTGCTGGTGTCGGGGCTCGACGACTCCGTCACTCCCGCAGAAGTGGCGGCGGCCATCGCCAAACTCGGCGGCTGCGCCGTCGAGTCGGTCAAGGTGGGCGCAATTCGTTTCCCGCGCTTCGGCATGGGCACGGCGTGGGCGGGCTGTCCTGTGACAGCCGCCAAGAAAGTCCTGGAGGGGAGACTGCTGGTGGGATGGACGGCGGCGAGGGTTAAAGCCCTGCAGCCCCGAGAACTGCGGTGCTTCAGGTGTCTTCAGACCGGACACGTCAGGGGGCAGTGCACCGCCGCCGTCGATCGTAGCCAGCAGTGCTACCGGTGCGGCAAGGACGGCCATCGTGCGGCCGACTGCCGTTCCGAGGCACGCTGTGTTATCTGTGCCGAAGCCGGGAAACGGCATAACCACCGCTTGGGGAGCGCTAAGTGTTCGGCCCCCAAGCGGACATGGACTAGACGCAGGCCAGCGAATCCTGAGGTTCCGTCCCAGGATAGCGCTGGCCGCCCACCGAACGGGACGAACGGAACGCCTATGGATGTATAATTAATACATCCATAGCGTTCCTCCAGGCGAATGTCAACCACTGCGCTGGAGCTCAGGACCTGCTGGTCCAGTCTCTGGCGCAGTGGGGGATAGACGTGGCAATCGTCTCGGAGCCGTATCTGGTTGTCAACCGTGACAACTGGATCGGCGACCGGGACGATGTCGTCGCCATTATTTTGACCACTGGAGAGGGAGCCCGCACCGTCGATCGTTCGTATAAGGGTCGAGGGTTTGTCGCCGCCTTTTGCGGAGACATTGTGTTCGTCGGTGTCTATTTCTCGCCAAACCGCCCGCTCGCGGAGTTCGAGCGCTTCTTGGCGGAAATGGACATCGTTCTGGGGCGGTGTCGTCCGCATCAGGTGCTTCTTGCCGGAGACCTGAATGCGAAGTCGACGGTGTGGGGTTCTTCCCTCACGGACGCGAGGGGCGCAGCTCTGGAGGAGTGGCTCTCCAGCAACAACTTGCTTGTGCTGAACAGGGGTACGGCCAACACGTGCGTGCGGCAACAGGGCGGATCAGTCGTGGACGTGTCGTTTGCGTCTCCCGCCCTGGCACGCCGCGTTCGGGGCTGGGTGGTCGAGGAGGGGGTCGAGACGCTCTCGGATCACCGATACATTCGGTTTTCCATCTCCCCCCACTCGACAAACCCGAACAGCCCGAGTCGTGCTCCGTCGGAGATCGGGCCCAAGTGGGCATTGAAACAGCTGGAGAGAGACGCCTTCATTGCGGCGTCCCTCGTCGAATCGTGGAATATTTTACCGGACGAGACAGATGCAGATACAGAGGCGCGGTGGTTCCGTGAGGCGATGACGCACGCCTGCGACATCGCCATGCCCCGCGTGGGCAAACCGCAGCCCCGTCGACAAGTGTACTGGTGGTCGCCGGAGCTTCAGCACCTCCGGACGACGTGTGTCAAGGCACGACGCCAGTACTCCCACGCTCGTCGACGCCACAGACCCACTACCATCGTGGAGGAACTTTTTGCCGCCTTCCAAGGGGCCAAGAAGGCACTACGGATCGAGATCAGTGCAGCGAAGGAGCGCGCCTGGCAGGAGCTGGTGAACTCTCTCGAGCAGGACCCATGGGGCAGGCCTTACAAGCTTGTCATGAGCAAGCTCCGCCCATGGGCCCCTCCGTTGTCGTCCACCATGAACACGGAGACGCTCGAGAGAGTGGTGGAGAATTTGTTCCCTGCCAGAGCGGAGGGCGAGGCTCCTCCCGTTCTGCAGATCCCGGTAGAGGATCCCCCCGAGGTGTCAGAGGGCGAGTTGGAGAGGGCGGTTCTTCGCCTCAGTGCGAAGAACACAGCGCCCGGTCCCGATGGCATCCCGGGGAAAGCATTGGTCTTGGCCCTGAAGGAAGGCGGACTTGGATTGAGATTTCGTGCGCTTCTCACGACCTGTGCGAGGGATGGCCACTTTCCCAACGAATGGAAGCAGGGCAGGCTGGTCCTCATCCGTAAGCCCGGGCGTCCGGTGGACTCTCCATCGGCGTATCGCCCCATCGTTCTGCTGAGTGAGGCGGGCAAGCTCTTCGAGCGAGTCGTCGCCGCTCGCCTCACTCACCACCTGGAGGAATCCGGGCCGAACCTGGCAGACAACCAGTTCGGTTTCCGGCGGGGCAGGTCCACCGTTGACGCCATAGCGCGGGTGAGGACTTTAGCGGATGAGGAAGTTGGGAAAGGCGGGGTAGTCTTGGCGGTGTCCCTCGACATCTCCAACGCGTTTAACACTCTGCCTCACAGAGTGATCATGGAGGCTATGGGGTACCACGGCTTCCCGGAGTACCTCCGACGGCTTGTCGGAGACTATCTCTCGGGACGCTCGGTCGTGTACCCCACGCGCGTTGGAGATCGTCGGCGGCAAGTGTCGTGCGGTGTCCCACAGGGGTCGGTTCTCGGGCCGCTCCTGTGGAACATCGGCTACGACTGGGTGCTGCGGGGCGCTACCCTGCGCGGGGTCGACGTCACGTGTTACGCGGACGATACTCTGGTGACCGCCCGCGGTCGCACGTACCGTGACGCGGCCCTGCTGGCTACGGCGGGAGTCGCACAGGTCGTGATGCGCATTCGGCGCTTGGGCCTGACGGTGGCCCTTGAGAAGTCCGAAGCAATCTGCTTCCGTGGACCTCGCAAGGCGCCACCGCCGGATGCCCACATAATAGTGAGCGGAGTTTCCATCGGCGTCGGGTCGACGCTGAAATATCTCGGCGTCGTACTCGATAGCCGATGGACATTTACGGAGCATTTCAGGAGCCTTGCTCCTAAACTTCTGAATACGTCTTTTGCCTTAAGTAGGCTAATGCCCAACCTGGGCGGACCGAACGTCGGGTGCCGCCGTCTCTTCGCGGGCGTGGTGCGCTCGATGGCCCTGTACGGGGCGCCCATCTGGGTCGACTCCCTGTCGGCCCAGAATTTGACAGTGCTGCGGCTCATGCTGCGAGTCATGGCGTCCAGGGTCATCCGGGCGTATCGCACCACCTCGTGGAGGGCGGCGTGCGCGATCGCCGGCACGCTCCCCTGGGAGCTGGATGCCGAGGTCCTCGCAGCGGTCTATCGCAGGACCGCCGATGCGAGGGTCCGCGGCGCGAGTCCACTCCCAGAGGAAGTGGCGCGTTGGAGGCGGCAACTCCAGGAACATCTGTTAGAGGAATGCCCAGGTTGGGACCCTGAACGTGCGGCTCTGACGGCAGTCGTAGGACACGACCTGTCCTTACCGGCTGTCGTCAGAGCAATGGTTGAGTCCTCTGACGGCTGGAAAGCCGTCAGATCTTTTTGTGAAGCGGCCCTGAGTGGGAAAGAGGCTAGGGAGCGGTCCCGCGAGGAGGACCCCCAGGCAGACCCACTCAGGCGCCGAAGAGTCGGAAGGAGGCGCCGCGCCTACGCTGCGGCGCAGATCTAATTGTGACTACCGGGCGTCAGGTAGGACGACTGGCGCCCGGCCTACACAGATGAGACGGCGTGGCGGCCTAGAGATGCTCCCTAGGCCGCTACCACGAAGATGAGTCCGATGGACGAAGCGGTGTGCGGGGGCCGCAGACATGGCCTGGCTGTTATTCGGTCCCCGCACATCACCGCTGATGGTGGAGCATGGGGGGGTTTTAGTGGGTATTACCGGCACTCGGCCGGTCGAGTCCCACACTCTCCCCCGCCGGCGCGTCCTATGCCGACGGGGGAGGTCAGTCCGTAAATGTGATTTCCCCTCCTCAACAAAAAAAAAAAAAAAAAAAAAAAAAAAGGTTAGGTTAGGTTAGGTTAGGTTAGGTTAGGTTAGGTTAGGTCCATATTTCCCCCCCTGGGTACGCCATGACCTTGTCGTGGTGGGGGGGCTTACCCTTGGCTTCGGCCTTGGGGACCAAGAAGGCGTACACCCGAGCGTTCCGAGCGGGCTCCCTCGCGGGAACCCGTAGCGGAGCGCTCACGAGTGGAGAAACCTCCACTCGTGTCTGTTTTTATACGGACAGAGTAGGCGCGCGCGCTAGCGCTGTTGAAAGGGCCCAGAGATGGGCCAGCGGAGCTTCGGCTCGTGGTAGCGGGCCTGGTAAGGTCCGCGGGCGCGGCGTGTGGCTTAGGCCGCCGTCGGGCAACCCGTAACCTCTCGCGAGGCCGGGGGTCTGGCGCACTGAGCGTCGGGCCGCGAGGAAGAAAACCTCTCTAAAAAATCACACTTGGTGGGTGAAGCCGTGGCTTCTAGGTCCACCGCTGTTACCAGTGGACCCCTCGCGGGTCGTGGGTTGGCCAGCAGTAGCTGGCGGTCCGGTTCATCCGGACAGGAAGGCGGCGCGCTTGGCGCTTTTCTTGGAGGGCCCAGAGATGGGCCAGCGGAGCTTCGGCTCGTGGTGGCGGGCCTGATAAGGTCCGTGAGCGCGGCGTGTGGTTTCGGCCACCGTCGGGCAACCCGTAACCTCTCGCGAGGCCGGGGGTCTGGCGCACTGAGCGTCGGGCCGCGTGGAAGAAAACCACTATAAAAAATTACCCTGAAGCCTAAGGTTAGCGTGCCGAGGGGCTGCATGACTGGGGGGGACCCGGTCCCAAGCGCTCCTGCGGCCTGTTGGGAAAGGGCCGCAGGTACGCCTCCCAAACTAGTATGGAAAATGTCAGACAAAGGGAAACGTTTGTCGTGCGATCCGGCTGACGCCCGGCGCTTGGGGGTAGCTCGGCCCCCGAGTGTGAAATCGGTAACGAGCGGCGTATGCGACCCGCCTCGCCAGCGGCGTCGACCGGTGTCCGGGCCGGTCGATGGGAAATTGGTTACCGGCAAATGCGACTGTGGCGGAGAGCGCCACCCCTGCGCCTGGTGTGACGCCAGGCAGCAGGCGCTCCAGGCAGCAGATCCCGGGCTGCCTGGTGTGCAGAACAATACCGGAGCGCGCACACCTGCGCAGAAAGTGGTCGACGGCAAGGTGAGCAGGGCATTCAGCCCTGTCGTTCTCCTCACCCGCATGGCGACGCCTACTTCGTCGTCAAGAGACGCAAGCCCGGCAAGCGATGGGGCCGATGTCCGCCCCAGCTTGCAAGAGCCATCGCCCTCCGATACGGACACGGTGGTGTCCGTGGCGGCGGGCAGCGAGAGTGACGAGTCGGTCTCAAGGTTGGGAGACCGACTGAAAAGAAAGAGAGGCAAGGCCCCACCAGTGCCGTCCCCAGAGGTCTCCCCGGAGTCCTCAGGAGAGGAGCGACCCGGCATCGCCACCGGACTGCTCCGGAAGCGCGGTCGCGGTCGCCCTTCCCCTAAAGAGAAGGAGGAGCTCAAGCTCCAGGCTGAGCGGGAAGTGCTCGCCTCGTTGGCCGAGGCTCGAGCTGCCCGCTCCCGCCTCTCGGAGATGGAGTCCGGGGACGACACCGTCGAGTCGTCCCTGCTCATCTTCGAGAGGTTGATGACGAGGGTGTCGGCCATCCGCAAGGTGGCCGACGTGTCAAAAAACCTGAAGGGGACCTGCGTGAAGGCGCTCCGCGACAACGTCGAGGCAATTGTCGCGGACGCCAAATGCCTGGCCACCCTGTCCTCGACCGAGGAGACTGCTGCGCTGCGTCGCGAGCTTAAAGAAGCTCTGGCGCAGAACAAGCGGCTCCAGGCGGGAATTGACGAACTGCGGAGGGAGTTTGCGGCGTTCAAAGCCGCTCCCGCCGCCGCCTCTGGGTCTCCGGTCACGCTGGAGCACTTAGAGGCCTTGGAGACGGCGATAATGGACAGGGTCCATGCTCGGCTGAGCGCGCGGCTCGAGTACCTGGAGCCGCGCCTAAATCCAGCGCCGAGGGTGAGCCCTCCATTGGCCGCTCGGAGGGAACCCCTTCCGAAGTTGGCCCCCAGAAGAGACCAGCCTCCCCTTTCTACCGCACCGCCCAAAGCCTCCACCAGTGGCCAAAAGGCGAAGGCGCCTGTCGGAGAGAAATCGGAGGGAATCCAGACGAAGAAAACTCGGAGAAGGGGAGCGACGCGTGGTCGCAAAGCGCCCGAAAAATCGGAGCCGCGTCCGCTCCCGCCTGCCCCCACCTCTATGGACAAACCGTGGAGCTTGGTGGCTAGAGGTGGGAAGCACAAGGAGCATCCCCCTGCTCCGCAAAAAAAGAAGAGCCGGGCACCACAGCCTGCCCCTCGAAAGGCCAGGCCTTTGAAGACCGCGGCCGTTGTTGTCACCCTGCAGCCAGGGGCTGCCGAGAGGGGGGTGACATACAAACTGGTCATCGAGGAGGCCAAAGCGAAGGTGGACATTGCGGAGCTGGGGATTGAGTACGTCCACTTCCGTCGCGCAGTGACGGGAGCCGCCATCATGGAGGTCCCTGGGGAGGACAATAACGACAAGGCGGACAAGCTTGCCGCCAAACTTCGGGAGGTTCTCAGTGCGGAGTCGGTCCGAATCTCGCGGCCTTTCAAGGCCACCGAGATGCTCGTTTCCGGCCTAGACGACTCCGTCACTGCAGAGGAGGTGGCGGCAGCCATAGCCAAGCTTGGCGACTGCCACAGGGAGGCAGTGAAGATTGGGACCATCCGCAACTCATACTACGGTATGGGTTCGGTTTGGGCGAGCTGCCCCGTGGCAGCCGCCAAGAAAGTTGCCGAGGGAAGATTGCTGGTCGGTTGGACGGCAGCACGCGTAAAGGTGCTGCAGCCCCGCGAGTTGCGCTGTTTCCGGTGCCTGAACACAGGGCACGTCAGGGGGCAGTGCACCGCGGCCGTCGACCGGAGCCAGCTCTGTTACAAGTGTGGAGATAATAACCATCGCGCGGCGGTGTGCAGGGCAGACCCTCGCTGCCCTCTCTGCGCCGACGCAAAAAGAAAGTCTAACCATCGCTTGGGGAGCAAGCAATGTTCGGCCCCCAAGCCCAAAATGAATAGACGAAGGCCTGTGGGTCCTGCGATTTCGACCCAGGACTCCACGACCTGCCCACCGGACGGGACCACAGAGACACTCATGGACATACAATCAATATGTCCATGAGTTGTCTACAAACGAACGCTAACCACTGCGCCAGTGCCCAGGACCTGCTAGTCCAGACACTGGCGCAGTGGAGGATACAGGTGGCGATCGTCGCGGAGCCGTACCTGGTCGTCGCTCGGGACAACTGGGTCGGCGACCGCGACGGTCTCGTCGCCATTGTTTTGGCCACTGGAGAGGGAGCCCCCACTGTCGACCAAACGTTCCGAGGTCGCGGGTTCGTCGCCGTTTTCTGCGGCGACATCGTGTACGTAGGTGTCTACTTCTCGCCGAACCGCCCGCTCGCGGAGTTCGAGCGCTTCTTGGCGGAATTAGACATCCTGCTGGGGCGGTGTCGCCCGCATCAGGTGCTCCTCGCCGGAGACCTGAATGCGAAGTCGACAGTGTGGGGTTCGGCTCTCACCGACGTGAGGGGTGCCGCTGTGGAGGAGTGGCTCTCCAGCAACAACCTGTGCGTGCTGAACAGGGGCACGACCAACACGTGCGTGCGGCAACAGGGCGGATCGGTCGTGGACGTATCGTTTGCGTCTCCCGCCCTGGCCCGCCGTGTTCGGGGCTGGGTAGTCGAGGAGGGGGTCGAGACGTTGTCGGACCACCGATATATTCGGTTCTCCATCTCCCCCCACTCGCAGGACCCGAACAGCCCGAGTCGTGCTGCCTCTGAGATCGGGCCCAAATGGGCACTTAAAATGCTGGAGAGGGAATCCCTCGTAGAGGCGTCCCTCGTCGAGTCTTGGAACCCGAAACCCGAGGTGATCGATGCGGACACGGAGGCGCGGTGGTTCCGCGAGGCGATGACGCACGTCTGCGACGTCGCCATGCCCCGCGTGGGCAAACCGCAGCCCCGTCGACAGGTTTACTGGTGGTCGCCGGAGCTTCAGCACCTCCGGACGACGTGCGTTAAGGCGCGTCGCCGGTATTCCCACGCTCGTCGACGGCACAGACCCGCATCGGTAATCGAGGAATTATTTGCCGCCTTCCAAAGGGCCAAGAAGACGCTGAGGGTCCAGATCGCTGCAGCGAAGGAGCGTGCCTGGCAGGAGCTGGTGAACTCTCTCGAGCAGGACCCATGGGGCAGGCCGTACAAGCTTGTAATGAACAAGCTTCGCCCATGGGCCCCTCCGTTGTCCACCACCATGAACGCGGAGACGCTCGAGAGAGTGGTGGAGAATTTATTCCCCGCCAGGGCGGAGGGCGAGGCTCCTCCCGTGCATGCGCGGGAGATTTCGCAGATCCCGGCGGAGGATCCCCCCGAGGTGTCAGAGGGTGAGTTGGACAGGGCGGTTTTTCGCCTCAGCGCGAAGAACACTGCGCCCGGTCCCGATGGCATCCCGGGGAAGGCTCTTGTCTTGGCCCTGAAGGAAGGCGGCCTCGGAACGAGATTCCGTGGGCTGCTCACAACTTGTGCGACGAAAGGCCACTTTCCCAAGGAGTGGAAGCTTGGTAAGCTTGTCCTCATCCGCAAGCCCGGGCGTCCGGTGGACTCACCATCGGCCTATCGCCCTATAGTCCTTCTGAGTGAGACGGGTAAGCTCTTCGAGCGGGTTATCGCT
The DNA here is from genome assembly GCA_918317495.1 of Synanthedon vespiformis. Taxonomy (NCBI): domain Eukaryota; kingdom Metazoa; phylum Arthropoda; class Insecta; order Lepidoptera; family Sesiidae; genus Synanthedon; species Synanthedon vespiformis. The sequence continues at coordinate 10,709,546 of OU906955.1, forward strand.
TCTCGCCTCACTCAGCACCTGGAGGAGACAGGGCCGAACTTGGCCGACGTCCAGTTCGGCTTCCGAAGGGGCAGGTCCACCGTAGACGCGATCTCGCGGGTGAGGACCATAGCGGAGGAGGAAATTGGGAAAGGCGGGGTCGTCTTGGCGGTGTCCCTCGACATCTCCAACGCGTTTAACACTCTTCCGCATAGAGTGATCATGGAGGCAATGGGGTGCCACGGCTTCCCGGAGTACCTCCGGCGACTTGTCGGGGACTATCTCTCGGGTCGCTCGGTCGTGTACCCCACGCGCGTTGGAGATCGTCAGCGGGAAGTGTCGTGCGGTGTCCCACAGGGGTCGGTTCTCGGGCCGCTTCTGTGGAACATCGGCTACGACTGGGTGCTGCGGGACGCTACCCTGCGCGGGGTCGACGTCACGTGCTACGCGGACGACACTTTGGTGACCGCCCGCGGTCGCACGTTCCGTGACGCGGCCCTGTTGGCAACCGCTGGAGTCGCACAAGTTGTGATGCGCATACGGCGCTTGGGCCTGACGGTGGCACTTGAGAAGTCGGAAGCGATCTGCTTCCGCGGGCCTCGCAGGGCGCCACCGCCAGGTTCACAAATAATTGTTGGCGGAGTCTCCATCGGCGTCGGGTCGACGTTGAAATATCTCGGCGTCGTACTCGACAGCCGATGGAATTTCAAGGATCATTTCAGGAGCCTTGCTCCTAGATTAACTAGCGTGGCTTTCGCCTTGAGCAGGCTTATGCCCAATCTGGGCGGACCGAATGTCGGGTGCCGCCGTCTCTTCGCGGGCGTGGTGCGCTCGATGGCCCTGTACGGGGCGCCCATCTGGGTCGACTCCCTGTCGGCCCAGAATCTGACCGTGCTGCGGCGCTCGCAGCGGGTCATGGCGTCCAGGGTCATTAGAGCGTATCGCACCACCTCGTGGAGAGCGGCATGTGCGATCGCCGGTACGCTCCCCTGGGAGCTGGATGCCGAGGTCCTCGCAGCGGTCTACTACAGGACCGCCGATGCGAAGGCCCGCGGCGCGAGTCCACTCCCGGAGGAGGTGGCGCGTTGGAGGACGGAGCTCCAGGAGGAGGCTCTCGAGTGCTGGCGCGACGAACTGATGCAGACGGGGTGGGGTTCCCGCACCACGTCTGCGATCGCGCCAGTGCTGAAGGAGTGGGTGAGCAGGCGGGCCGGTTCGCTCTCTTTCCGGCTCGTGCAGGTGCTGACGGGGCACGGCTGCTTCGGTCGGTACCTGTGCAACGTCGCGCGGAGGGAGCGCACCACCGTCTGCCACGAATGCGGAGCCGCCGACGATACGGCGCAACACACGCTGGAGGAATGCCCACGTTGGGATAATGAGAGAGCGGCTCTGACGGCAGTCGTGGGACAGGACCTGTCCTTACCGGCTGTCGTCAGAGCAATGATTGAGACGCCTGACGGCTGGGAAGCCGTCAGAAAATTCTGCGAAGTGGCCCTGAGTGGCAAAGAGGCCGGGGAGCGGTCCCGAGAAAATGACCCCCCGGCGGACCCACTCAGGCGCCGAAAACCAGGAAGGCGGCGCCGCGCATACGCTGCGCGCGCCGAGTGACTACCGGGCGTCAGGTAGGACGACTGGCGTCCGGAATACACGGATGTGACAGCGTGGCGACCTAGTGATGCTCCCTAGGTCGCCCCACCATTCTGGAGACTCCCTCGCGGGATGTAGCGGTGTGCGGGCTCCGCGGACATGGCCTCGCTGTTATACGGACCCGCACATCACCGCCGATGGAGGAGCATGGGGGGGTTTTAGTGGGTATTACCGGAACTCGGCCGGTCGAGTCCCACACTCTCCCTCGCCGGCGCGTCCTATGCCGACGGGGGAGGTCAGTCCGTAAAGGTGATTTCCCCTCCTCAAAAAAAAAAAAAAAAAAAAAAAAAAAGGTTAGGTCCATATTTCCGTTTCAATACCAGGAATCGAACCCGGGCTCTTGTAGTTCAGAGGCAAGAATTTTAAATATAACTAGTAAATGTATTCGTTAATCGTATGACATTAAATAAATGATAAGTAGGTACTACTTACACAGCAATAAGAAATGTAAAACAACATCCCGCTTGAAATTAACAACCTACATAAAGGTAGTTTCAAAATTTATTTCTAATATTTTTTCTAATCTATATATGTATATATATATTTATTATTATTTTTTAAGACAATAATACAATACATGTAATTATCGCCAAAACCAACTAAGGTTTCCCCTGTGCTATCATTTAATAAATTAAAAGTACAAAAGATAAGTAATACTCTGTTTACTTTAACGCAATACGATCACAAATTGTGCGGTAGGTATTCCTTGTCTATTCGATTGTATCCATGCTACGTACTATTTATTTACTTAAAACAAAAGCCATGCTTTTTCTTTTTTTTTATAACAAAGCTATGGTTTAACGAACCATACCTTGGTCAACATTGTCGTTTGTTAATACATGACTAATAAATTACTTTATTCGGCAGATTCATTCAAATGTAAATATGGACGTCCTATGTGATCCCTTTTATATTACGACAAACTATCTATGAAACGTTTTACAAATAATTTAACAAGAACATGTCGATTTCAAGAAATATTAACGTATAAAATTGCGAAACTTGTTCAAACCAGTTGACTTTTTAAAATGAACTTTTTAGAACATCCCAAATGAAAATAAATATTAATCACTTATCTTTTTCCTCTTTTAATTTAATTTTATTTTATTTTATTATTTAATTTTATTTTTTTTTATTATTTTTTTTTAATTTTATTTTTATCGGCGCGCACAGCAGTTCGCCATACCACCATCGCAGGAGCCGACGCCTTTGGCCTTGCCGTCGGAGGTGTTAAGGGACCGCGCGAAGGAGGACCTTCAAAACATTGCCCGGGTGGCGAGATCCTCGGGCAACTTGAAGGGCACCTTCGTCGCGGCCCTAAACCAGTCGGTGGACTCTCTCACGGGGATAATGGACGAGCTCGTCCGCCGCACCGTGAGCGAGGAGTCGGCGGCCCTTCAGGCCGATAATGCCCGCCTCAGGAGCAGGGTAGACACGCTGGAGAAGGAGATGTGTGAGCTGCGCGCCACCATCTCGAAGGAGCCAGCCCCAGCTCCCGCGGCCAGCGCCTCGGCTTCTGTCGAGGAGACGGTGCGTAAGGCGCTGGAGGCCTTTGCTTTTAGAATTGACGCCCGCTTTGCCGGTCTCGAAGACCGTCTCCTCCCGGAGAAAAGGGTGCGGCCTCCGCTTGCAGCGGATAGGAGGAGAGCGGAGTCGTCGACGACGACGACGGCATCCGCGAGGGCACCGCCTGCGAGAGCACCGCCCGCCAGGGCACCGCCTGCGAAGGCACCGTCCACCAGGGCGCCGCCCGCCAAGGCACCGCCCGCCTCACAGCTGAGGGCCAAAAAAACCTCAGCTCCCACGGAGGAACCGTGGTCCCTGGTGGTGGGACGGAAGGCTAAGGCGAAGGCCAAGAAGGCGGCCGTCGCTCCCAAGCCTGCGGCCAAGGCCAGCAAATCAGCTGCCAAGGCTAAGGCCAGCGACGACGCCAGGAGGAAGCTCCGCCCTCCGCGTTCTGCGGCCGTAGTCCTCACCCTGGGGCCCGAGGCCGTCAACAGGGACGCGACGTACAACAGCCTAATCACCGAGGCGAGGAGGAGGCTCGACCTCCCCTCCATTGGTATTAGCTTTGTAAAAGTGAGATCCTCGAAGGCTGGAGCCCGGGTGCTCGAGATCCCGGGCAAGGACCAGGGTGACGCGGCCGACAAACTCGCGGGGAAGCTCCGTGAGTTCTTTGAGCCGGACGTCGTCAAGGTGACGCGACCCCAGAAGTGCGCCGAAATGCGCATCTCTGGGCTGGACGACTCCGTCTCGGCGGAGGAGGTCGCGGAGGCTGTGTCCCGCGTGGGTGGCTGCCCCAAAGACCACATTAAAACCGGGGAGATACGTGCTGGCCCACTAGGGATGGGCTCGGTGTGGGTCTCGTGTCCGGTTGAGTGCGCGAAGAAAGTCGCCGACGGCAGGCGACTTTTAGTGGGTTGGGTGGCGGCACAAGTAAAGGTGCTGCCCCAGAGGCAGCTTCGTTGCTTCCGGTGCCATCAGACCGGACACGTGGCCCCTAAGTGCCAATCGGTAGAGGACCGCAGTGGCGCTTGCTTCCGCTGCGGTAAGGAAGGCCACAAAGCCTTCCAATGTTCAAACCCCCCCCACTGCAGTCCCTGCGCCGCAGCAAAAAAACGGGCGGACCACCCGGTTGGCAGTCGGGGCTGTAAGGCTCCTGTCAACAAGGGCAAGAAAAATGCCAAGGCGGGCGGTACATCCGCCCCCGCGGATAACGCTCCACGCGAGGAGGAGATGGAAACGGCCCCGTAATGGACCACGTCCCTTACACCCGTCTCCTCCAAGCGAACATCAATCACTGCGCCGGGGCTCAGGATCTCCTCCTCCAGTCCATGGCGCAGTGGTCGATTGACGTCGCGGTAGCGGCGGAGCCGTACTACGTACCGCCCCGCCCCAATTGGGCATCGGATTCGACATCCACGGTCGCGATCGTGGGTGCTGCCGGCTCTGCACCTCTCCGAGTGGCCGAGAGAGGCCAAGGATTTGTTGCCGTTGAGTGGGGCGCGATTTTGCTCGTCGGAGTTTATTTCTCCCCCAACCGCGCCCTTGCCGAGTTCGAGGTCTTTCTCGGCAACTTGGAGAGAGCAATCCTGCGTTCGCGACTCCCTGCTCTGGTCCTGGGGGATCTTAACGCGAAGTCCACGGCGTGGGGCTGTCCCGTTTCGGGCGCACGAGGCGACGCCGTCGTGGATTTTCTAGCCTCCGCAGGGCTAGTGCTCCTCAATCGCGGCACGGTTAATACCTGCGTTCGGCATAACGGTGGCTCGATAGTGGACATATCGTTCGCTAGTCGGGCCATCGCCAATCGTGTCCGTGATTGGGGCGTGCTGGAGGGCGTTGAGACCCTCTCGGACCACAGATACGTTCGAATGGACATAGCCGGTTTCCCGCGCACGGATGACCTGTCCTTGTGGCATCGGGGCGGACAGCCCAAGCGATTTCCCCGCTGGGCTCTAACGAAGCTCGACAAGGACCTCCTCATCGAGGCGGCGATTGTCCAAGACTGGGTCTCGCGGGAGCCCAGCGAGGACTTGCCGGTCGAAGACCAGGCACTCGGAATGCGCGTCGCCATGACCGCCGTGTGCGACGCTGCCATGCCGCGTGCTGGGCCACGTCCACGCAAGAAGCAGGTGCACTGGTGGTGCGAAGAAGTGGCAGATCTTCGTGCCGCGTGCGTAGCCGCCCGCCGCAAATACGCCAGGTGCCGCAGGCGCAGGGTTAAGGACCACGAGCTGGAGGCGCGCCTCTACGACGTCTATAGAGAGGCACGGAAAGCGCTCACCATCGCAATCCGGGAGTCGAAGGCGCGTTCTCGCGAGCGGATGCTGGAATCCCTCGATCGAGACCCGTGGGGCCGCCCCTATCGCGCAGCCAGGGCCAAGCTCGGATCGCACGGTCCACCCGTGGCCGAAACGCTGGACCCAGAGTTCCTCCGGGTCGTGATCTCCACACTGTTCCCCGAACGGGGAGAACACACTCCGCCGCCCATGGGCGGTCCAGTGACCGCTGGAACCGATGACGAAGACGGAGCTCCGCCTATCACCAGCGGAGAACTCGAGGAGGCCATAACCCGTCTCCGCGGTAAGAGTACCGCCCCTGGTCCGGACGGGATACCCGGTCGTGCCTGGGTCTTGGCGTCGGGCGAGCTGGGAGATCGCTGGCGGGCCGTCTTTGACTCTGCCCTGCGAGCGGGATCCTTTCCCCGACTTTGGAAGAAGGGCAAATTGGTCCTGTTAAGGAAGGAGGGACGTCCTGCGGATTCTCCTTCTGGATACAGGCCAATTGTGCTGCTCGACGAGGCGGGCAAGCTATTCGAAAGAATAATTGCCCGCCGCATCACCGGACACTTGACCTCGGCGGGACCAGGTCTCTCTGACAGTCAGTTCGGTTTTCGCGCGGGACGATCGACGATCGACGCCATCCTGCGCCTCAAGACCATCGCGCAGGAGACTGTGGAAACGGGAGGAGTGGCATTGGCGGTGTCCTTAGACATCTCGAACGCCTTCAACACCCTCCCCTTCAGCTGTATCCAGGAGGCGCTTCGGTTCCACCGATTGCCCGCGTATCTCCAGCTGATTGTCGGAGACTACCTGAGAGATCGGAAGATTCTCTGTCCTTGTCGAGACGGGACGGTCCTTGAGAGGACAATGTCCTGCGGAGTCCCACAGGGGTCGGTCCTAGGACCGCTCCTGTGGAACATTGGATTTGACTGGGCGCTGAGAGGCGCCCTCCCACCGGACGTATACGTCGTCTGTTACGCCGACGACACACTGGTCGTCGCGTGTGCAGACGACTACAAGGAAGAGTCCAGCTTGGCCACGGTGAGCGTCGCTCTCGTGGCCAAACGTATTGAGTTGTTGGGCCTGCGGGTGGCACCCGAAAAATCCGAGGCCATCCTTTTCCATGGCCCCCGGAAAGGTCCACCGCAGCAAGCCCACATTAAAGTTGGAAATGTGGACGTTGCCGTCGGAGTGCACATGCGCTACCTGGGGCTCACCTTGGACTCCAGGTGGCAATTCCATGAGCATTTCCGGCGGCTGAGTCCAAAGTTGATCGGGGCAACCTCGGCGTTGGGTAGCCTCCTCCCAAACATTGGCGGACCGGGTGTCGGCTGCCGCCGTCTTTTCACGGGGGTGGTGCGCTCCATGGCGCTCTACGGCGCGCCTGTGTGGGCGGACGCCCTGGATCGCCACAACGTCACGCTCCTGAGAAGATCTCAGCGCGTGATGGCAACCAGGGTGATACGCGGATACCGCACGATATCGTGCGATGCCGCGTGCATTATGGCGGGTACCCCCCCGTGGGACCTGGAGGCCGAGGTTCTGTCCTCGGTCTACGAAAGTCGAGCGGCAGCTCGCAGTCGGGGCGTTGCTGGTCCCCTACCGGAGGAAGTGCGTCGCACGGCGCAGCGAGTCGCACTGGCGCGGTGGGCCGAGAGGCTCGCCGAGCCTACCGCTGGCGTTCTCACCATCCAGGCCATCAGACCGGTCCTGGAGCAGTGGTGCAGACGCAAGAGGGGTACAATTACATTTAGGCTTGCACAGATTCTGTCGGGGCATGGTTGCTTCGGCAGATATCTGTGCAACATCGCCAGACGAGAGGCGACACCCTCTTGCCACCACTGCGGTGGCCTGGAGGATACCGCCCAGCACACGCTGCAAGAATGCCCGGCATGGGACCGGCAACGGGGCGACCTAACGTCCGTTTTAGGAGAAGACCTCTCGCTGGCGGCCGTGGTTCTGTCCATGGTCGGCAGCAAAGAGGCCTGGCAGGCTATGGTCTCCTTCAGCGAGGAAGTTCTCTTGCTGAAGGAGGCGGCGGAGCGAACGAGGGAGGATGCCGCCCTCGCTGACGACATCCGTCGTAAACGACCCGGGAGGCGGAGGAGGCTGTACGGCCGACTCCAAGCGCTCCCGTGATCAGCCGGAGGGTGGGTGGATATGGGGATCCGCTCGCCTACCAACCTGGCCCTGGTGAAAGACGTGCTCGTGTTCCGGCACGTCTTCCCATACACCCGGGGAGGAGGGAGCCTACCATCCCTCCTCCTACCGATGACCTCATTGAGGTGCCCGATCTGGGCTAACGCAGGCGGGAGAGCAGGACGAAATACTCGCGTTGACACCTCTCTCCCGCCCCACATGCGTGCGTGGCCAAGGAACACCGTGGGGTTTTAGCGGGTAGAAATCCCGCATATCCTGCCAGCACCCCATTGCTGGCAGTGAATCAGTTGCTTCGGTCGGTACCTGTGCAACGTCGCGCGGAGGGAGCCGACCCCCGCCTGCCACGAGTGCGGAGCCGCCGAAGACACGGCGCAACATCTGTTAGAGGAATGCCCAGGTTGGGACACTGAACGTGCGGCTCTGACGGCAGTCGTAGGACACGACCTGTCCTTACCGGCTGTCGTCAGAGCAATGATTGAGACGCCTGACGGCTGGGAAGCCGTCAGGAAATTTTGTGAAGTGGCCCTGAGTGGGAAGGAGGCCGGGGAGCGGTCCCGGGAAGAGGACCCCAACTCGGACATACTCAGGCGCCGAAGAGCTGGAAGACGGCGCCGCGCCTTCGCTGCGGCGCAGACTTAATTGTGACTACCGGGCGTCAGGTAGGACGACTGGCGCCCGGCCTAAACAGATGAGACGGCGTGGCGGCCTAGAGATGCTCCCTAGGCCGCTACCATGAAGTTGAGTCCTCGGACAAAGCGGTGTGCGGGGGCCGCAGACATGGCCTGGCTGTTATTCGGTCCCCGCACATCACCGCTGATGGTGGAGCATGGGGGGGTTTTAGTGGGTATTACCGGCACTCGGCCGGTCGAGTCCCACACTCTCCCCCGCCGGCGCGTCCTATGCCGACGGGGGAGGTCAGTCCGTAAATGTGATTTCCCCTCCTCAACAAAAAAAAAAAAAAAAAAAAGGTTAGGTTAGGTTAAGTTAGGTTTCCGTGTGCGGTTCCAGATCCGCCATCGGACGCGTCCCCAGGTTGCGGATAGGGGAACGCCCCCCAGATATGGGGGGTACCGGTTCATCCGGCGCGGACAAAAACTGGCATGTGGCTGCCTGGTCTTTCTTAAGGGCGGGCATTGCACGGTCACATGAACCCGTAGCCTCACTCAGTGGGGTCGGGGGTCCGGCGCACTGAGCGTCGGACTGCGAGGAAGAAAACCTCTCTAAAAAATCACACTCGGAGGGTGAAGCCATGGCTTCTTTTCGAAGAAGCCCACGGCTGTCACCAGTGGACCCCTAGTGGGTCGTGGGTTGGCCAGCGGGAGCTGGCGGTCCGGTTCATCCGGACGTTATGGCGGTGCGCTTTAGCGCTTTTTATGGGCCCAGAGATGGGCAGCGGAGCTCCGGCTCGTAGTGGCGGGCCTAATAAGGTCCGCGGGCGCGGCGCGTGGTCTCGGCCACCGTCGGGCAAACCGTAACCCCGCATCTGCGGGGCCGGGGGTTCGGCGCACTGAGCGTCGGGCCGCGTGGAAGAAAACCACTATAAAAAATCACCCTAAAGCCTAAGGTCAGCGTGCCGAGGGGCTGAATGGCTGGGGGGGACCCGGTCCCAAGCGCTCCTGCGGCCTGTTGGGAAAGGGCCGCAGGTATGCTTCCCAAACGAATATGAGTATGGCTACAAAGGATATTGGTATGTCTTGCGATCCGGCTGACGCCCGGCGCTTGGGGGTAGCTCGGCCCCCAGGTGTTAAATTGGCTACGAGTGGCGAAAACGACCCGCTTCGCCAGCGGCGTCGACCGGTGTCCGGGCCGGTCGATGTGAAGTGTGCTACCGGCTCATGCGATTGTAGCGGAGAGCGCTACCCCTGCGCCTGGTGTGACGCCAGGCAGCAGGCGCTCCAGACAGCGGATCCCGGGCTGCCTGGTGTGGAGGATGTTACCGGAGCGCGCACACGAGCGCAGAAGAAGATCGGTGAGAACAGCAGGGCTGACAGCCGTGTTGTTAGCCCCGTGGTTGTTCTCCGCAGGATGGCGACGCCTGCAACGTCGCCAAGCCGAGAAGAACTCATCCTATCGGAGCCCTCGTCATCAGACATGGACACGGTGGTGTCCGTGTCGACGGGGAGCGATAGTGACGAGTCGGTCCCAAAGTCAGGGGACCGATTTAAGAGGAAGAGGGGCAAGGCACCTCCTTTGCCGTCCCCAGAGGTCTCCCCGGAGTCCTCAGGAGAGGAGCGGCCCGGCATCGCTACTGGACTGCTCCAGAAGCGCGGTCGCGGTCGCCCTCCCACCACCGGCGAATACATCGGCCTCGCTGAGGCCAAGGCTGAGGTAGCTCGAGCTCGCAAGGAGGAGCTGAAGCTGCAAGCTGAGCAGGAGCTGCTCGCCTCGATGGCCGAGGCGAGAGTCACACGTTCCCGCCTCTCGGAGATGGAGTCCGGGGACGACTCCGTTGAGTCGTCCTCGCTCGTCTTCGAGAGGCTGATGACGAGAGTGGCGGCCATCCAGAAGGTGGCCGACACTAGTAAAAATCTGAAAGGGACATATGTTAAGGCGCTCCGCGACAGCGCCGAGGCGATTGTCGCGGACGCCAAAAGTCTGGCAGCCCTCTCCTCCAACGAGGAGACCGCCGCGCTGCGTCGCGAGCTGAAGGAAGCTCGGGCGCAGAACAAGCGGCTCCAGACTGGTTTGGACGAGCTTCGGAGGGAGTTCGCGGCTTTCAGAGCCGCTCCCGCCGCCGCCTCTGGGTCAACCGTTACGACGGAACACTTAGAGGCCCTAGAGACGGCAATAATGGATCGGGTTCACGCTCGGCTGAGCGCGCGGCTCGAAAACCTGGAGCCGCGCTTGAATCCAGCGCCGAGAGTGAGCCCTCCATTGGCCGCTCGGAAGGAACTCCCTCCGAAGCCGGCCCCCCGGATGGACACACCCCGTCCTCTCGCCGCACCGCCCAAACCCTCCACCAGCGGGCAAAAGGCGGCGGCGGCGAAGGATGGCAAGAAGAAGAAGAAGACGAAAGGACGCGGGCCGGCCGCCAAACGAGCGGCCCGCCCGGAACCGCGCCCTCTCCCACCCGCCCCGGCTTCGATGGATCGGCCGTGGAGCACGGTGGCAAGAAGCGGCAAGCACAGGGAGACACCTCAGGCTCCCCCGAAGGCGAAGACGGGACGGGCGCAACAGCCCACCCCCACCAGGAGGACGCCGAAGCCTCCGAAGACCGCGGCCGTGGTCCTCACCCTGCAGCCTGAGGCTGTAAAACGGGGAGTGACATACGCCGGGATCGTAGCGGAGGCGAAGGCAAAAGTGAGCCTGGAGGAGGTGGGCATCCCGTATGTCCGCCCTCGCCGGGCTATCACGGGGGCTGCGATCTTCGAGGTCCATGGTGCCGACCTCGAAGAGAAGGCGGACGTGCTGGCCGCCAAGCTTCGCGAGCGACTGAGTGCGGAGGACGTCAGAGTCTCCAGGCCGGTCAAGCTGACCGAGCTGCTGGTGTCTGGGCTCGACGACTCCGTCACTCCCGCGGAAGTGGCGGCGGCCATCGCAAAACTCGGCGGCTGCGCCGTCGAATCGGTAAAGGTGGGTGCCATTCGTTTCCCGCGCTTCGGCATGGGCACGGCGTGGGCGGGCTGTCCCGTGGCTGCTGCTAAAAAGGTGATTGAGGGTAGGCTGCTGGTGGGATGGACGGCGGCGAGGGTGAAAGCCCTGCAGCCCCGCGAGTTGCGCTGCTTCCGGTGTCTGCAGTCCGGACACGTCAGGGGGCAGTGCACCGCCGCCGTCGATCGTAGCCAGCAGTGCTACCGCTGCGGCAAGGACGGACATCGTGCGGCCGATTGCCGTTCTGAAGCACGTTGCTTTATCTGTGCCGAAGCCGGGAAACGGCATAACCACCGCTTGGGGAGCGCTAAGTGTTCGGCCCCCAAGCGGACATGGACTAGACGCAGGCCAGTGAATCCTGAGGTTCCGTCCCAGGATAGCGCTGGCCGCCCACCGAACGGGACGAACGGAACGCCTATGGATGTATAATTAATACATCCATAGCGTTCCTCCAGGCGAATGTCAACCACTGCGCTGGAGCTCAGGACCTGCTGGTCCAGTCTCTGGCGCAGTGGGGGATAGACGTGGCAATCGTCTCGGAGCCGTATCTGGTTGTCAACCGTGACAACTGGATCGGCGACCGGGACGGTGTCGTCGCCATTATTTTGACCACTGGAGAGGGAGCCCGCACCGTCGATCGTTCGTGTAAGGGTCGAGGGTTTGTCGCCGCCTTTTGCGGAGACATTGTGTTCGTCGGTGTCTATTTCTCGCCAAACCGCCCGCTCGCGGAGTTCGAGCGCTTCTTGGCGGAAATGGACATCGTTCTGGGGCGGTGTCGTCCGCATCAGGTGCTTCTTGCCGGAGACCTGAATGCGAAGTCGACGGTGTGGGGTTCTTCCCTCACGGACGCGAGGGGCGCAGCTCTGGAGGAGTGGCTCTCCAGCAATAACTTGTTCGTGCTGAACAGGGGCACGGCCAACACGTGCGTGCGGCAACAGGGCGGATCAGTCGTGGACGTGTCGTTTGCGTCTCCCGCCCTGGCACGCCGCGTTCGGGGCTGGGTGGTCGAGGAGGGGGTCGAGACGCTCTCGGATCACCGATACATTCGGTTTTCCATCTCCCCCCACTCGACAAACCTGAACAGCCCGAGTCGTGCTCCGTCGAAGATCGGGCCCAAGTGGGCATTGAAACAGCTGGAGAGAGACGCCTTCATTGCGGCGTCCCTCGTCGAATCGTGGAATATTTTACCGGACGAGACAGATGCAGATACAGAGGCGCGGTGGTTCCGTGAGGCGATGACGCACGCCTGCGACATCGCCATGCCCCGCGTGGGCAAACCGCAGCCCCGTCGACAAGTGTACTGGTGGTCGCCGGAGCTTCAGCACCTCCGGACGACGTGTGTCAAGGCACGACGCCAGTACTCCCACGCTCGTCGACGCCACAGACCCACTACCATCGTGGAGGAACTTTTTGCCGCCTTCCAAGGGGCCAAGAAGGCACTACGGATCGAGATCAGTGCAGCGAAGGAGCGCGCCTGGCAGGAGCTGGTGAACTCTCTCGAGCAGGACCCATGGGGCAGGCCTTACAAGCTTGTCATGAGCAAGCTCCGCCCATGGGCCCCTCCGTTGTCGTCCACCATGAACACGGAGACGCTCGAGAGAGTGGTGGAGAATTTGTTCCCTGCCAGAGCGGAGGGCGAGGCTCCTCCCGTTCTGCAGATCCCGGTAGAGGATCCCCCCGAGGTGTCAGAGGGCGAGTTGGAGAGGGCGGTTCTTCGCCTCAGTGCGAAGAACACAGCGCCCGGTCCCGATGGCATCCCGGGGAAAGCATTGGTCTTGGCCCTGAAGGAAGGCGGACTTGGATTGAGATTTCGTGCGCTTCTCACGACCTGTGCGAGGGATGGCCACTTTCCCAACGAATGGAAGCAGGGCAGGCTGGTCCTCATCCGTAAGCCCGGGCGTCCGGTGGACTCTCCATCGGCGTATCGCCCCATCGTTCTGCTGAGTGAGGCGGGCAAGCTCTTCGAGCGAGTCGTCGCCGCTCGCCTCACTCACCACCTGGAGGAATCCGGGCCGAACCTGGCAGACAACCAGTTCGGTTTCCGGCGGGGCAGGTCCACCGTTGACGCCATAGCGCGGGTGAGGACTTTAGCGGATGAGGAAGTTGGGAAAGGCGGGGTAGTCTTGGCGGTGTCCCTCGACATCTCCAACGCGTTTAACACTCTGCCTCACAGAGTGATCATGGAGGCTATGGGGTACCACGGCTTCCCGGAGTACCTCCGACGGCTTGTCGGAGACTATCTCTCGGGTCGCTCGGTCGTGTACCCCACGCGCGTTGGAGATTGTCGGCGGCAAGTGTCGTGCGGTGTCCCGCAGGGGTCGGTTCTCGGGCCGCTCCTGTGGAACATCGGCTACGACTGGGTGCTGCGGGGCGCTACCCTGCGCGGGGTCGACGTCACGTGTTACGCGGACGACACTTGGTGACCGCCCGCGGTCGCACGTACCGTGACGCGGCCCTGCTGGCAACGGCGGGAGTCGCACAGGTCGTGATGCGCATTCGGCGCTTGGGCCTGACGGTGGCCCTTGAGAAGTCGACGCTGAAATATCTCGGCGTCGTACTCGACAGCCGGTGGAATTTTACGGAGCATTTTAGGAGCCTTGCTCCTAAACTCACCAATGTGGCCTTTGCCTTAAGTAGGCTAATGCCCAACCTGGGCGGACCTAACGTCGGGTGCCGCCGTCTCTTCGCGGGCGTGGTGCGCTCGATGGCCCTGTACGGGGCGCCAATCTGGGTCGACTCCTTGTCGGCCCAGAATTTGTCTGTGCTGCGACGCTCGCAGCGCGTCATGGCGTCCAGGGTCATCCGAGCGTATCGCACCACCTCGTGGAGGGCGGCGTGCGCGATCGCCGGCACGCTCCCCTGGGAGCTGGATGCCGAGGTCCTCGCAGCGGTCTATCGCAGGACCGCCGATGCGAGGGCCCGCGGCGCGAGTCCACTCCCAGAGGAAGTGGCGCGTTGGAGGCGGCAACTCCAGGAGGAGGCACTCGAGCGCTGGCGCGACGATTTGATGCAGACGGGGTGGGGTTCTCGCACCACGTCTGCGATCGCGCCAGTGCTGAAGGAGTGGGTGAGCAGGCGGACCGGCTCGCTCTCCTTCCGGCTTGTGCAGGTGCTGACGGGGCATGGTTGCTTCGGTCGGTACCTGTGCAACGTCGCGCGGAGGGAGCCGACCCCCGCCTGCCACGAGTGCGGAGCCGCCGAAGACACGGCGCAACATCTGTTAGAGGAATGCCCAGGTTGGGACACTGAACGTGCGGCTCTGACGGCAGTCGTAGGACACGACCTGTCCTTACCGGCTGTCGTCAGAGCAATGATTGAGATGCCTGACGGCTGGCAAGCCGTCAGGAAATTTTGTGAAGTGGCCCTGAGTGGGAAGGAGGCCGGGGAGCGGTCCCGGGAAGAGGACCCCAACTCGGACCCACTCAGGCGCCGAAGAGCTGGAAGACGGCGCCGCGCCTTCGCTGCGGCGCAGACTTAATTGTGACTACCGGGCGTCAGGTAGGACGACTGGCGCCCGGCCTACACTGATGAGACGGCGTGGCGGCCTAGAGAGGCTCCCTAGGCCGCTACCACGAAGACGAGTCCGCTGGACGAAGCGGTGTGCGGGGGCCGCAGACATGGCCTGGCTGTTATTCGGTCCCCGCACATCACCGCTGATGGTGGAGCATGGGGGGGTTTTAGTGGGTATTACCGGCACTCGGCCGGTCGAGTCCCACACTCTCCCCCGCCGGCGCGTCCTATGCCGACGGGGGAGGTCAGTCCGTAAATGTGATTTCCCCTCCTCAACAAAAAAAAAAAAAAAAAAAAAAAAAAAAGGTTAGGTTAGGTTAGGTTAGGTTAGGTTAGGTTAGGTTAGGTTAGGTTAGGTTAGGTTAGGTTAGGTTAGGTTAGGTTAGGTTAGGTTAGGTTTCCGTGTGCGGTTCCAGATCCGCCATCGGACGCGTCCCCAGGTTGCGGATAGGGGAACGCCCCCCAGATATGGGGGGTACCGGTTCATCCGGCGCGGACAAAAACTGGCATGTGGCTGCCTGGTCTTTCTTAAGGGCGGGCATTGCACAGTCACATGAACCCGTAGCCTCACTCAGTGGGGTCGGGGGTCCGGCGCACTGAGCGTCGGACTGCGAGGAAGAAAACCTCTCTAAAAAATCACACTCGGAGGGTGAAGCCATGGCTTCTTTTCGAAGAAGCCCACGGCTGCCACCAGTGGACCCCTAGTGGGTCGTGGGTTGGCCAGCGGGAGCTGGCGGTCCGGCTCGCCCGGATGTGAAGGTGATGCGCTCGGCGCTTTCTTGGAGGGCCCAGAGATGGGCCAGCGGAGCTTCGGCTCGTGGGAGCGGGCCTAATAAGGTCCGCGGGCGCGGCGTGTGGTCTCGGCCACCGTCGGGCAAACCGTAACCCCGCATTCGCGGGGCCGGGGGTCCGGCGCACTGAGCGTCGGGCTGCGTGGAAGAAAACCACTATAAAAAATCACCCTAAAGCCTAAGGTTAGCGTGCCGAGGGGCTGAATGGCTGGGGGGGACCCGGTCCCAAGCGCTCCTGCGGCCTGTTGGGAAAGGGCCGCAGGTATGCTTCCCAAACGAATATGAGTATGGCTACAAAGGATATTGGTATGTCTTGCGATCCGGCTGACGCCCGGCGCTCGGGGGTAGCTCGGCCCCCCAGTGTTAAATTGGCTACGAGTGGCGAAAACGACCCGCCTCGCCAGCGGCGTCGACCGGTGTCCGGGCCGGTCGATGTGAAGTGTGCTACCGGCTCATGCGATTGTAGCGGAGAGCGCTACCCCTGCGCCTGGTGTGACGCCAGGCAGCAGGCGCTCCAGGCAGCGGATCCCGGGCTGCCTGGTGTGGAGGATGTTACCGGAGCGCGCACACGAGCGCAGAAGAAGATCGGTGAGAACAGCAGGGCTGACAGCCGTGTTGTTAGCCCTGTGGTTGTTCTCCGCAGGATGGCGACGCCTGCAACGTCGCCAAGCAGAGAAGAACTTATCCTGTCTGAGCCCTCGTCATCAGACATGGACACGGTGGTGTCCGTGTCGACGGGGAGTGATACTGACGAGTCGGTCCCAAGATCGGGTGACCGATTTAAGAGGAAGAGGGGCAAGGCCCCTCCTTTGCCGTCCCCAGAGGTCTCCCCGGAGTCCTCAGGAGAGGAGCGACCCGGCATCGCTACTGGACTGCTCCAGAAGCGCGGTCGCGGTCGCCCTCCCACAACCGGAGAATACGTCGGCCTCGCTGAGGCGAAGGCCGAGGTAGCTCGAGCTCGCAAGGAGGAGCTCCAGCTGCAAGCTGAGGAAGAGCTGCTCGCTTCAATAGCTGAGGCGAGAGTAACACGGTCCCGTCTCTCGGAGATCGAGTCTGAGGACGACGCTGTTGAGTCGTCCTCACTCGTCTTCGAGAGAATGATGACGAGGGTGGCGGCCATCCGCAAGGTGGCCGACACCAGTAAAAACTTGAAAGGGACGTTTGTGAAGGCGCTCCGCGACAGCGCCGAGGCGATTGTCGCGGACGCCAAGAGCCTGGCTGCCCTCTCTTCCAATGAGGAGACCGCCGCGCTGCGTCGCGAGCTGAAGGAAGCTCGGGCGCAGAACAAGCGGCTCCAGACTGGTTTGGACGAGCTTCGGAGGGAGTTCGCGGCGTTTAGAGCCGCTCCCGCCGCCGCCTCTGGGTCAACCGTTACGACGGAACACTTAGAGGCCCTAGAGACGGCAATAATGGACCGGGTTCACGCTCGGCTGAGCGCGCGGCTCGAAAACCTGGAGCCGCGCCTAAATCCAGCGCCGAGAGTGAGCCCTCCACTGGCCGCTCGGAGGGAACTCCCTCCGAAACCGGCCCCTCGGATTGACACACCCCGTCCTCTCACCGTACCGCCCAAACCTTCCACCAGCGGGCAAAAGGCGGCACCGAAGGATGGGAAAAAGAAGAAGAAGAAAGGACGCGGGCCGGCCGCGAAACGAGCGGCCCGCCCGGAACCGCGCCCTCTCCCACCTGCCCCGGCTTCGATGGATCGTCCGTGGAGCACGGTGGCCAAAAGCGGCAAACATAAGGAGACACCTCCGGCTCCTGCAAAGGCGAAGACGGGACGGGCTCAACAGCCCACCCCCACCAGGAGGACGCCGAAGCCTCCGAAGACCGCGGCCGTGGTCCTCACCCTGCAGCCTGAGGCTGTAAAACGGGGAGTGACATACGCCAAGATCGTAGCGGAGGCGAAGGCAAAAGTGAGCCTGGAGGAGGTGGGCATCCCGTATGTCCGCCCTCGCAGAGCAATCACGGGTGCTGCAATTTTCGAGGTACACGGTGCCGACCTCGAAGAGAAGGCGGATGTGTTGGCCGCCAAGCTGCGCGAGCGGCTGAGTGCGGAGGACGTCCGAGTTTCCAGACCGGTCAAGCTGACCGAGTTACTGGTGTCTGGGCTCGACGACTCCGTCACTCCCGCGGAAGTGGCGGCGGCCATCGCAAAACTCGGCGGCTGCGCCGTCGAATCGGTGAAGGTGGGCGCCATTCGTTTCCCGCGCTTCGGCATGGGCACGGCGTGGGCGGGCTGTCCCGTGACTGCCGCTAAAAAGGTGATTGAGGGTAGGCTGCTGGTGGGATGGACGGCGGCGAGGGTGAAAGCCCTAGAACCCCGTGAGCTGCGCTGCTTCCGGTGTCTGCAGTCCGGACACGTCAGGGGGCAGTGCACCGCCGCCGTCGATCGTAGCCAGCAGTGCTACCGCTGCGGTAAGGACGGACATCGTGCGGCCGACTGCCGTTCTGAAGCACGCTGCTTCATATGTGCCGAAGCCGGGAAACGGCACAACCACCGCTTGGGGAGCGCTAAGTGCTCGGCCCCCAAGCGGACATGGACTAGACGAAGGCCAGTGAATCCTGAGGCTCCGTCCCAGGATAGCGCTGGCCGCCCACCGAACGGGACAAACGGATCACCAATGGACACATAATTAGTACATCCATTCAGTGTCTTCAGGCGAATGTCAACCACTGCGCTGGAGCTCAGGACCTGCTGGTCCAGTCTCTGGCGCAGTGGGGGATAAACGTGGCAATCGTCTCGGAGCCGTATCTGGTTGTCAACCGTGACAACTGGATCGGCGACCGGGACGGTGTCGTCGCCATAATTTTGACTTCGGGAGAGGGAGCCCACACCGTCGATCGTTCGTATAAGGGTCGAGGGTTTGTCGCCGCCTTTTGCGGAGACATTGTGTTCGTCGGTGTCTATTTCTCGCCAAACCGCCCGCTCGCGGAGTTCGAGCGCTTCTTGGCGGAAATGGACATCGTTCTGGGGCGGTGTCGCCCGCATCAGGTGCTTCTTGCCGGAGACCTGAATGCGAAGTCGACGGTGTGGGGTTCTTCCCTCACGGACGCGAGGGGCGCAGCTCTGGAGGAGTGGCTCTCCAGCAATAACTTGTTTGTGCTGAACAGGGGCACGGCCAACACGTGCGTGCGGCAACAGGGCGGATCAGTCGTGGACGTGTCGTTTGCGTCTCCCGCCCTGGCACGCCGCGTTCGGGGCTGGGTGGTCGAGGAGGGGGTCGAGACGCTCTCGGATCACCGATACATTCGGTTTTCCATCTCCCCCCACTCGACGAACCCGAACAGCCCGAGTCGTGCTCCGTCGGAGATCGGGCCCAAGTGGGCACTAAAACAGCTGGAGAGAGACGCCTTCATTGCGGCGTCCCTCGTGGAATCCTGGAATCCCAAACCGGATGTGACTAATGCAGATCTCGAGGCGCAGTGGTTCCGCGAGGCCATGACGCACGTCTGCGACGTCACCATGCCTCGCGTGGGCAAACCGCAGCCCCGTCGACAGGTGTACTGGTGGTCGCCGGAGCTTCAGCACCTCCGGACGACGTGTGTCAAGGCACGACGCCAGTACTCCCACGCTCGACGGCGCCACAGATCCGCACATATTGTAGACGAACTTTTTGCCGCCTTCCAGAGGGCCAAAAAATCTCTGAGGACGGAGATCGCCGCGGCCAAGGAGCGCGCCTGGCAGGAGTTGGTGGACTCTCTCGAGCAGGACCCATGGGGCAGGCCGTACAAGCTCGTCATGAGCAAGCTTCGCCCCTGGGCCCCTCCGCTGTCGTCGACCATGGACACGGAGACGCTCGAGAGAGTGGTGGAGAAACTGTTCCCTGCCAGGGCGGAGGGAGACGCTCCTCCCGTGTGCGCACGGGCGAGGCTTCAGATTCCGGCGGAGGATCCCCCCGAGGTGTCGGAGGGCGAGTTGGACAGGGCGGTTCTTCGCCTCAGTGCGAAGAACACGGCGCCCGGTCCCGACGGCATCCCGGGGAGGGCTGTTGTTTTGGCTCTCAAGGAAGGCGGACTCAAGGATAGATATCGTGCGCTTCTCACGACCTGTGCGAGAGATGGCCACTTTCCCAACGAATGGAAGCAGGGCAGGCTGGTCCTCATCCGTAAGCCCGGGCGTCCGGTGGACTCTCCATCGGCATATCGCCCCATCGTTCTGCTGAATGAGGCGGGCAAGCTCTTCGAGCGAGTCGTCGCCGCTCGCCTCACTCACCACCTGGAGGATTCCGGGCCGAACCTGGCAGACAACCAGTTCGGTTTCCGGCGGGGCAGGTCCACCGTCGACGCTATTGCGCGGGTGAGGGCTTTAGCGGAGGAGGAAGTTGGGAAAGGCGGGGTAGTCTTGGCGGTGTCCCTCGACATCTCCAACGCGTTTAACACTCTGCCTCACAGAGTGATCATGGAGGCTATGGGGTACCACGGCTTCCCGGAGTACCTCCGACGGCTTGTCGGAGACTACCTCTCGGGTCGCTCGGTCGTGTACCCCACGCGCGTTGGAGATCGTCAGCGGCAAGTGTCGTGCGGTGTCCCACAGGGGTCGGTTCTCGGGCCGCTCCTGTGGAACATCGGCTACGACTGGGTGCTGCGGGGCGCTACCCTGCGCGGGGTCGACGTCACGTGTTACGCGGACGACACTTTGGTGACCGCCCGCGGTCGCACGTACCGTGACGCGGCCCTGCTGGCGACGGCGGGAGTCGCACAGGTCGTGATGCGCATTCGGCGCTTGGGCCTGACGGTGGCCCTTGAGAAGTCCGAAGCAATCTGCTTCCGTGGGCCTCGCAAGGCGCCACCGCCGGATGCCCACATAATAGTGAGCGGAGTTTCCATCGGCGTCGGGTCGACGCTGAAATATCTCGGCGTCGTACTCGATAGCCGATGGACATTTACGGAGCATTTCAGGAGCCTTGCTCCTAAACTGACAAATGTGGCCTTTGCCTTAAGTAGGCTAATGCCCAACCTGGGCGGACCGAACGTCGGGTGCCGCCGTCTCTTCGCGGGCGTGGTGCGCTCGATGGCCCTGTACGGGGCGCCCATCTGGGTCGACTCCCTGTCGGCCCAGAATTTGACAGTGTTGCGGCGCTCGCAGCGAGTCATGGCGTCCAGGGTCATCCGGGCGTATCGCACCACCTCGTGGAGGGCGGCGTGCGCGATCGCCGGCACGCTCCCTTGGGAGCTGGATGCCGAGGTCCTCGCAGCGGTCTATCGCAGGACCGCCGATGCGAGGGCCCGCGGCGCGAGTCCACTCCCAGAGGAAGTGGCGCGTTGGAGGCGGCAACTCCAGGAGGAGGCACTCGAGCGCTGGCGCGACGATTTGATGCAGACGGGGTGGGGTTCTCGCACCACGTCTGCGATCGCGCCAGTGCTGAAGGAGTGGGTGAGCAGGCGGACCGGCTCGCTCTCCTTCCGGCTTGTGCAGGTGCTGACGGGGCATGGTTGCTTCGGTCGGTACCTGTGCAACGTCGCGCGGAGGGAGCCGACCCCCGCCTGCCACGAGTGCGGAGCCGCCAACGACACGGCGCAACATCTGTTAGAGGAATGCCCAGGTTGGGACCCTGAACGTGCGGCTCTGACGGCAGTCGTAGGACACGACCTGTCCTTACCGGCTGTCGTCAGAGCAATGGTTGAGACGCCTGACGGCTGGCAAGCCGTCAGGAAATTTTGTGAAACGGCCCTGAGTGGTAAAGAGGCCGGGGAGCGGTCCCGTGAAGAGGACCCCAATTCGGACCCACTCAGGCGCCGCAGAGCCGGAAGACGGCGCCGCGCCTACGCGGCGGCGCACACTAACTAGTAACTACCGGGCGTCAGGTAGGACGACTGGCGCCCGGCCTACACTAAACTGACGACGTGGCGGCCTAGAGATGCTCCCTAGGCCGCTACCACGAAGACGTGTCCACTGGACGAAGCGGTGTGCGGGGGCCGCAGACATGGCCTGGCTGTTATTCGGTCCCCGCACATCACCGCTGATGGTGGAGCATGGGGGGGTTTTAGTGGGTATTACCGGCACTCGGCCGGTCGAGTCCCACACTCTCCCTCGCCGGCGCGTCCTATGCCGACGGGGGAGGTCAGTCCGTAAATGTGATTTCCCCTCCTCAACAAAAAAAAAAAAAAAAAAAAAAAAAAAAAAAAAAAAAAAAAAAAAAAAGGTTAGGTTAGGTTAGGTTAGGTTAGGTTAGGTTAGGTTAGGTTAGGTTAGGTTAGGTTAGGTTAGGTTAGGTTAGGTTAGGTTAGGTTAGGTTAGGTTAGGTTAGGTTAGGTTAGGTTAGGTTAGGTTAGGTTAGGTTAGGTTAGGTTAGGTTAGGTTAGGTTAGGTTAGGTTAGGTTAGGTTTTTTTTTTTTTTTTATGTTTTCCCGCGGAGGGTACACCGCCCCCGCGGGGAGTATATTAGAAAATAAAACATGGCAAGGAATCTATGTGGTAGTTGTTAATTATAAGTGTGTTGAAGCGCTGTGAGGGGCGGGGGGGTTCATGCGATTTGATACATTGCCCCCCCCCGCCGCCTACAGGGATACTTAATACTATCTTAAAACTAACAAATGTGCTTATAACTAAGGATTAAACCTAAACTTAAAACTAACAAGGATGGATGATTGGTAAAATTAGTGGAGTATAAGCTTATATATCGTGAACGGCTTGTTGTTGTTGTGTGCGTGAGGTTGTTGCAGGGTTGTTGAATGATTTTAAGTGCTCTATGATGTAATGGCTGAGTTTAGCGTAAGATTGAGTGGCTGTGCGGTTATTGATAAGTTGTGAGAGTTCGAAGGGGGGGAGATTTTCAAGATTGCAAGTAATAATGTGATCCAGGCGCTGTAAGGAGAATCTCGAGCAGTATTGGAAAAGGTGTTGGAGGGTTTGCGTGGTAGTATTGTCGCAGGGACATTTGTCATCGTCAATTATTTTGAAACGATGGAGGTATTGTTTAGTGTAGCAGTGGTTTGTGAGTACCTGTGTGAGATGGAAGGAGGTGGGGGTGTGTTTAAAGAGAGTGGTGAAGTCGGTGAGGAGGGGGAGTAGTGATTTAGTGTAGGCGCCCTGTGGTTCACTGTTGTATCTTTGTTGCCATCGTGCGTTCATGGCAATGCGGGTACGGTATTTGACGTGGGAGATTGGAAAAGAGGTGTAAGAAAAGGCTTGATGGGCGGTGGCAGCTTTTTTTGCTGCGAGGTCCGCTGCCTCGTTACCGGTGATGCCCGAGTGGCCCCTGACCCAAGAGAAGAAAACGGAGCCACCCAGGGAGTTGATTAGTAGTAGGGTATTGTGAATTTTGGAGACAAGGGGGTGATGGTTAGAGCGGTCTTCGAGGGCAGAGATAGCGGAGAGGGAGTCTGTGAAGATGTGGGCTTTGGGAGTTTTGGATGAGTGAAGGTATAGGCAAGATTGAAGAATAGCGAACAGCTCGGCTTGAAAAACCGAGCAGCTATTGTGAAGTTTGTGTCGGGAGATGTGGATGATCTGATTTTGTTTGAAGACGACCAGTGCGGCGCCGACCTCTCCGGTGTCGAGTTTGCTGCCGTCGGTGTATATTTGGATGGTGTCGGGGTGCTGAGTGGAAGCAGCGGGTGTGTCATGGGGTGTGGCTAGTTGGATGGGGGTGCGAGTTGCCGGGTGGGGCAGTAAGTGGGAGGGGGTAGGGGTTTCCAGGGTGATGTCGTGCGGTAGGAGGTGAGTGACACCCGTGAGGCGGGTGGTTTCTCTGGCGTGGGCTTCGAGAATTTTGAGGTCGAGTGGCATAAATTGGGCTATGGCAAGAAGGGCTGAGGTGGAGGTGGTTCTGAAGGCGCGGGTAGCTTTGAGAGCGAAACCGCGCTGGAGGGAGCCGAGGGCTTTGCGGGCCCACTTCTTTTCAGCTGTGTGTCCCCATATGCCCGCAGCGTATGTGACTATGGGGACAATCACGTGGTTGTAAATGGCGGAGACATTTTCGGGGTGTGCCCCCCAGGTGGGTCTGACGAAGAGGCAGAGTTTATTGAAAATTTTTGTGGATTTACGGATGAGGTGGTGGATGTGGGAGTGAAAAGTGAGTTTACTGTCGATAATAACCCCCAGGAGTGTGAGTTCCTTGGTGAGCTGGAGAGGGCTTCCGTTCATGTGAATGGAAGCCTTGGTGGCGGAGTTGGTAAAAGCGACACATTGTGTTTTAGAGGGGCCGAAGGTCAACTTGACGCTTTGGCCCCACTTGTATATGATTGATAGTGCCCGATTAGTGGTGCTTTCCAATTGGGTGGTGGTCTTGCCGGACGACACAAGAAACACGTCGTCGGCAAAAGCTTGGAGGTGGCAACCGGAGGGAAGCGGGGTGTCTAAGAGTTCGTCCAGAATCACGTTCCACATCGTGGGGCCGCAGGTGGAGCCCTGGATGCATCCTTTGGTCATGGTTTTAGACGCCTGCGCGCCTGCGTAATTTAGTACCACTTTGCGGTCGGAGACATAGCTCTGAACGAGCCCGAAGATGTTTTTTGGGCATTCGACAGCCCGTAGCCTGTGGAAAAGTGCAGGCCACCAGGCATTGTCGAACGCCGCTTTGATATCGAGGGAGATGCCTAGGACCTGGCGGCCCTGAGTTTTATTTTGGTGGATTGTTTGGAGGGCGTGGTGGAGAGCTTCTGTGGTGCCTATATGTTCTTTAAAGCCGAACTGTTTGGGGTTGATTTTGTGTTTTTTTGCTGCAGTGTAAGTGACTCTCTGGATGAATAGTTTTTCTAGGAGTTTTCCGAAGACGGGGAGAAGGCCGATGGGGCGGAGGGAGGAGAGAGAGGAGTAGTCAGATTTATTGGGCTTGGGGATGATTTTAATAAATGCGATCTTCCATTGCTTGGGAAAGTGTTGTAGGGACAGGCAGCGATTAAGGATGTCGGTGAGAAGTTGAGGGTAGTTGATGAAAAATTGAAGGCAAATGTCAGAGGTGAGGTGGTCGGTTCCGGGGGCTTTATTAGGGTTCATATATTTGAGGATCTCATGGATCTCCCCTTGTGCGAAGGGGGGGTCATCTGTTGTGTCGGGCGGTATGTGTTTGGTGGATGTGAGTTGGTGGTGATGGTCGTCGGTGTCGGTAGTGTCATCTGGGTAAAATGAGTCGAGGATGGTGCGTGCGGTGTCTGTGGGGTTACTTGTAAATGTGTTGTTTCCAGTATTAACGGTGATGAGAGGGAGGCGGGGGGCTGAGGTTTTGAGTAGTCGATTTGTGAGCGACCAGACGTTCTCCTTAGTCTGGAGCTCACAGAACTCCCGAAAGTTTTTGGTGGATTCGGTTTTAAGTTGGTCGGCATAAGTGGTCTTGAGGCTGAGGAGCTCATTGGCCAGGTCATTGGTGGGCATGTAGTGTTTCTTGGCTTTGTGTAATCTGTGATGAGTCCTGATAATGTGTGCTTTTTGGGCCTCGAGACTATCGGTCCACCATGGGGGACGGTGTCTGGGGCCGTTGAGGTTGTTTTTCTTTGGGATGGCGGCTTCACATGCCTTATGGATGGTGTCCGTGACCCGGTCGATGAACCCCTCCAATTGGGCGGGGCCCATATGCTGGAGATCGCAGTCGAGTAGGTCGTTGGAGGCGAGTTGGGTGTGTAGTGTGTCCTTGAACACGGCCCAATTGGCCTTGCTGCAGTTGTATAGGAAGGTGGAGGTGGGGAGGTCGGGAGCGGGGTGAAAGGTAGGGTTGTTAGTGGAGGGTGCATTGAGTGAGACGGTGAATTCTATTGCGTTGTGTTGGGAGGAAGTGCAGAAACCTAAGTTGACCTGCCACCCGGAGATTTGGTTAGAAATGCGGCTGTGGACGATTGTGAGGTCGATTATGGAGGAACGGTGCCTGCCGTGGGTGATGGTCTCAAAAGTGGGGACCGCGCCCCTATTGCAAACATGGAGATCGTGGGTCATGTTTATGTCAACCACCTCATTGCCTCGGCGGTTGTTAGATGAGGAGCCCCAGGAGTGGTGCCAGCCGTTGAAGTCGCCACCGATGATGGTGTTGGGGTGGGGGTTGGTGGTAAGGTGGGTGTTTAGAAGGTCGAGGGTGTTGTGGGGATCGTGATCCGGTTCCACGTAAATCGAGGCCAGAGTAAACTTTTCTCGACCCATGCGGGTTCGGATCACGCAGAGGTTGGGGGAGGAAGATTGGGAAAGACCAAGAGCGTTGTTGAGGTGAGATTTAGAAAAAATACAGGCTTTAATGGGGCGGTCGCCGGTGGGGAATTGATGGATGTTAATGCCAGGGATGGGTTTGACGGTGTTGAGTGAGCCAATGTAAGGTTCGGATACGAGGGCGAAAGAATGGTGGCTGGCCAAAAAGGCAACCACGAACTCATGCTGGCAGTGTTTGGATCTGTCCAGGTTGGCCTGGACAATACTTAGGTTAGGTACGAGGGGGGGTATATGTGCGAGGGGTGTTTTACCCATAATCCACCCGAGCCGTGATACGCATTTTCATGGTTTTGAGTGTGGGGCAGTCCAAAGAGATGGCCGAGTGGTTGGTGTTAGTTTTGTTCGAACCGTGAGTGTTCCGTTGAGTGGTGCAGTTGTGACATTTTAGTTGGTGAGGGCTGTTTTTTACGGGGCAGTTTCGGGATTCGTGTGTTTCAGCGCAATGAGCGCAGTGGATGTCTTTAGTGCAGTTGGTCCTCAAATGACCGAACTGCAGGCACCTGTAACACTGTTTGAATGGGGAGAAGTTATCAACGTGGACCCGCTGGTGGTCCACGCAGATTCGGGTCATGGCGAGCATTTGTTTATGGAGTTTGGGGGTGGCTGATAATACGGCGTTGTATAAATTGTTGTTGCGGTTGTTCCTTTTGAATCGGAGCTGTAGGTCAGAGTCGTTGTTAATTATCTCATTGAGGTCGCGATTTTGGGACCTGATGACATCGATTAGCTCGTCCGGAGAGGTGTTATTGGAGATGCCTTTGAGAATCAATAAGGGTTGGATTGTTTTCGCGGGTTCAGCAGTAATGTGTTCGGAGTTTTGAAGGCGCTGGATGGTGTCATTTAGATGTTCCTGGGTATCAAACTCTACACGGAGTTTGTTATTGGAGACTGCTTGAACTCTGATTGGGGCGTACCCGGAGGTGCGGTATGAGATGCTTTTACGAAAAGCTTCCACCGCTTCCTGTCGGGATTTAGGAGTGATTTTAGATGTGATTATGATGGCGGGTTTATTTGCGGTTGGTGCGTCGGAAGTACGGTGAGGGGGGGGTGAGGGGGTCTGTGTGGGTAGCCCGAGGGCGGTGATTTGGGAGTATGTACGGGTAGTGGGCCCGGCCTTTTGTGTGATGGTAGACTGGGTGATTTGGCGTTTAAATGTCGTTAGCTCGTCTCTGACGCATTTGATGATTTCGTCTTTGAGGGTGTTTGTTGCGGGTATTTCAGCCGCAGGGGATGAAGAGGTGGTAAAGGCGGTCAACCGATAGGCGCATCTGCGAATCTCCTCGGAAGCCAAACAGGCGTTCCTTTTGTTGATCGCCTTGACGGATTTCCCTTCAGTGATGGTTGAGTTAATCATCTGTGATAGTGTGATTATAGCCTGGATACCGCTGGGGATGTCGAAGACATCCTCGGCCGTAACTGGGAGGGTTTGGGTCATTTCGGGGATGCGAGTTGGTTTAGTGAGTTGGGGCGTGGGAGTAGGGGTAGCGTTGGAGGGGGCGTTGTGACTATCTAGCGATGCTCCGATGGAGTCGGAGTCAATGAGAATATGGGTTGGGGGGGTATGGGTGGTCGTCTCGAGGCTCCCAAATCGTCGTGAGGGTTCGGATGCAGGGGAGGGAGATCGGGGGTGAGGGTGAGTGTCCCGTTGTAGCGTGGACCGTCGCCATGCCCCCGGAGGGGGGGATCGCGAAATAGGCATTGGGCGGGTCAGTTAGACCCGTCCAGTAATGTTTGGGTGGCAGAGAAGTAAGGTAAAAGGGCAGCTGGGGCAGATGGAGAAAAAGAAAAAAAAAAAAGTGGGGCAATTGGGTCAAGTGGGGCAAATGGGGCAAATATGGCAAGTGGGGCAAATAGGGTAAATGGGGCAAGTGGGGTAAATGGGGCAAGTGGGGTAAATGGGGCAAGTGGGGCAAATGGGGCAAGTGGGGCAAATATGGCAAGTGGGGCAAATGGGGCAAGTGGGGCAAATATGGCAAGTGGGGCAAATGGGGGGTGTGGGTGTAGTTGGACAGATCTCACCAAGACCTTTCCAACGAGGTATCACACGTAGGGGTGCGATGAGTGGGTCCAAAGTTATGAGGGATTAGAATGAATGAATGACCGGTCGCGCGGGTAGCTCCGATACGATCGACGATCCGCACGAGCAGCGCTGTCAACCGGGGCGGGTCTAGATGGTGTGGCTGGTCGATGGGGAAGCGCAATGGAGCGGCGGGCCGCGCGAATAGCGCCGACACCGGCAGGGGGTCGAGTTAGAATGGCTGATCGGTTACGGAATAAAGGAGCGGCGGGCGGCGAGTAGCACCGACACCGGGGTCTAGCTAGAATGGCTGGTCGGTGTGAAGCGCGGTTGGGAGACCCGAGGGCGGCGTTCGCGGCGACTAGATCGAGTGGTGGGCACTGCTCTGCGGTGTTACACGGAGTTTCTTTGTTGATGTAAGCGTGGGCTCGCAGTAGTTAATGTATGCAGCGTGGTTTGCACGTGTGAAGTGTGGCGATGTTATTATGTGTTATGTATAGTATGGATGTGTGATGTATGTTTATGTAATAATTGAGTACCTGACTAAGATTTATTTATTAATTGACGGCAGAAATTTATTTATAAGACTGAAATAAGTGGTGATAAGTGGTGATAATATGTGGTCGATTGTGTAAGCTGGTCGATCCCAAGTTAAACGCGCTAGTACGCAGTCAACTTGTACCACGGCACGGTTTTG
Source organism: Synanthedon vespiformis (assembly GCA_918317495.1). NCBI lineage: Eukaryota > Metazoa > Arthropoda > Insecta > Lepidoptera > Sesiidae > Synanthedon > Synanthedon vespiformis. The sequence goes on from OU906955.1 coordinate 10,737,852, forward strand.
TACAGCGACGGGTATCGCGTTGTATAGCGGAGTAGGGTGGTACGGGGGCAGTATGTCGCGGCCTCGTTCGCTTCAAAATGGCCGACACCCCGCGGCTGCCGGTACCACGGAGCGAGGCAGATTAGCGATAGGTGTGGCGATGAATATCGTGTTACGTATGTATGTAGTGGTATGAGGGGGAGCTGTTGTGGCGGCCGCGCGGCGTATGCCGGTACGGTCGCCGAAGTACTATGATTTCCGGGGTTAGATAATTGGTTCGGACCGTAGACACATTAAGAATTTAGTAGTTAGGTATATTAGTAATATATAAGGTGTATGGGAATAAACTTATTTATCAATTTGTGTAGTGTACATTCGAAATGTATTGTTTTATGTAAGTATATGTTTATAAGTAATGACGATACACAGAGCATTAAACTATAAACTAGGTTTTATGTAAGTATGTTTATAAGTAATGACAATATACAGAACATTAAACTATAGGTAACTAAAAACTAATATGAGTAAACTAGGCTGGGATATTATTATGTTGTAGATTAAAATATAAAATATAAGTACTCGTAGGGAAGCTAATCGACGGCTGATTACACTGAACGTTCACGGACGGCTCTGCTTACGATGGTTATTTGGTTGTATTTTAAGAGTTTTACTATGTTTTGAGTGATATGATTGCGGGGTAAAAGAGTATATGAGTCAATGAGATGTTGAGGAATTCGGTAACACAATATTCACTTTCTACGATTAACTTTGGGTTTAGGGTAATGACGGGTTTCTTAAATGGACCAGTCGTTAAGACCCCCGTGTTTAATGCCTGATTACTCTGGCCACTGAAGTCCGATTTGAAAAATTTTTTCAGTCAATGCACTTTTTTGCTTAGTTTAGTCGTCCGGCATATATATATTGTTTATAATTTTGTTTTTTAGAGTTGTCAAAATTTACGTAAACGTAATATATGAATTTTTTAACACTTTTTAGAGGTTTAGATTTTTGCTTATTACTTTGGAATTAGTGGACCGATTTGGCTGATTCTTTTTCTAAAAAATAGTTTAAGAGACACACTACACTTTTATATAAACCACTATTTCAGTAACGTTTTAATAACAGGGGTGGGAGCACTGAAAAATGAGGTAGTTTTTAGAAAATTTTGAACTCGCGATAACTTTTAAACTGCTGAACCGATATTGATGATTCCAACGGGAGAGTGTGTCGGTAGACAGGCCGGAATTTATGAGCCCACCGGTGACGATCCCACTAACCCACCAGTGGGACCTCAATGTGGAGAGTCTCAGGTTTTCTTCTGGTGCGGCTCCGTCCCGGGGTGTAGAGTCTCGGGAATAGTGGGGTTGTGCAGCTGGTGAGTTGGGCTATCCTGTGGTATAACTTTTGTGGGGGGTTGTCGCTTGAAATTTTGCAGCGTTCACCAATGTTTGTAGAAAAAAAGTTTTTAGCACGGTTTTTCACTGATTGTGCGTTTGTTTTCAGTCCGATTTTTACGGGGTTTTCACTATTAGAAGCGCCTTCTCACTGCGCATCTTTTGATATATAATACATAGCTGTACGCGCAAAAATATTACAAAACTTGATTTTTAAAAGATTTTTCACTGTGTTATCGAGCGCGGAGCGATCGCGGAGTTGTTTCTTCGGGCGGGGGATGCGTGCGTACGCTACGGGAGCTC